>CM018042.1:8671536-9224036 GCA_008638375.1 Nyssa sinensis | reverse complement strand
AAGCCAGACAATCTAATCTCATGTGTTGACCAAGGTGAAGCATGCAGGCTGACTGAGGAACTTGGCAGCAGGCTTGGTGTGGGTCCAGGGGCGCTGAAGGCTGACCAGGGGTGGTGCGGCTCAACATTATGAAGTGTTGTGGGGCCCTATTGCATTGAAAGGCAAGAAAAAGAAATCACAGTTGGGCTGAAGATGGGCTGATGCGAGCGGGGCCGAGGCGTTGAATCAGGCTGCGTTAGGGGCTGAATAAACAAGGTGGGCTCTCGGCGTGCTTCAGGTATTTTTTAGGGCAGCAGAGGTCTTGGCTTAAAAAAAAAAAAAGCTGCATGGTTGCGGCGTGAGAAAGAACAGAAAAAGGAGAGAGTGAGCGGCGGCTGGGCAAGCAACAAAAGACAAGGCTGCTACGGCTGATGCAATAGGAAAAGGAGAAAGAATAAAAACAAAAAGAAGCAACCAGTTGTGCGGCTGAACAGGAGAAAAAGAATAAAGAGTAAGAGGACGGCTGTGACGGTTTGGCTTTGACAGAACACCTTGGATTGCTGCAAATATTTTTCGGTGTTATTTTTCTTCCGTTCCTCTCAAGAAGAATTATGGTGAATTCGTTTATGTTAAATTTAATTTTTAGCATGAACTAATTTTATTTTATTCTAGGAAAACGATGTAGTCTAGTCTCGAACTATGCTTAATTTTTTATGCTAATTTGAAGTAATTATTTTTCATGTTTGTCTGATTTATTTCGAGTTTAATGCTTCTAATTAACTGGCCACTAATTAGATGATTTTAATCCTGTGATTTGCTGTCGAAAGAGGGAATTATGGGATGGATCTTGAATATTTTAGCATAGGTAAATATAGAGATCGGAAGACTTATATGAACTTGTGTAGTATTAAAATCATTGGTTTTATTGCTTTCTTGATTTATTAATTTGCATACTCTTGTGCGAAATAATGAGCAAGAAAAGTGTCCAATTGACTGTCGAAAGAGGTTTTTGGATGAATTAGCGATTTGCTAACAAACATGGAGAATTAAATTCAATTAGTTAGATGAGTAAAGCATAGTGAGGGATTAGGTGAAATCGATTTCCTAGAATTCTTCTCTCCCATTTATTTGATTTTTGAACAATATCTCTCTTTTCACTTTAGTGTCTTCTTCGCATTAGTTTTATTTTAAATTGCAATTTCAAAAATCTTAGTGAATTTTCTAGATAAAATCGAGATTAGCATAATTTTGGTACTTGTCAAAAATAATTCACCAATCCCTGAGGACGATATTCTTCTTATCATTTTACTATAAAGCTACGATACTGTGCACTTGCAGTTTTGCACCGATCAGCTGCCCAGTGCTGTGACGTGTAATATGGGGTTTAAATGGAATATGGGGTGTTTGGTTAGTAGGTTAATAAATTGAATTAATGTGATTAATCCATTGTTTGGGTTACATTTACAAAGAAAAAAAAATGGTGCCCCTATGAATTGAACCCACAACCTAGGGGAAGGGTCTTAAGGAATGGACCATTGTGCCACTAAGGCACATGTGATCTATTTGGGGGCAAATAATATATGTATTGGTTACATTTAATTAATTTAATAAATTAGTTAAATTAATTAATTATCAAATTAAATTTTGAAATGCAAATTAGTCAAATAAATAGTGTAAACTTACTGTTTTGGACCTTTTGGATTCGATAGTGAGGTCTGTTTCATGAGACAGAGTTCTGAAAAATAAAATACCCGTATAAATGCCAAAATGACCAAAATACCCCGAAGTCGAAGCTGAGTCAAACAAACTCCGATTTAATTAAATAAATAGTGGAATTCTATTATTTCGAACCTTTTGGACTCAACGGTGAAGCCTAATTTGGGAAAATAGAACCCAAAAAATAGAGACACGTAAAATGACCATTTTTGTCACATCCCGAACCCCACCCTACGCGGATGTCGAGGACGTGATGCCAGTTAGCCGCCACGCGACCAACCGAAGGTAATTTCTGAACTTTCCAGTGAATTGCACTCCGACTGTAGGGTCAGATGCAGCGGAATTTAAAACTTTTTTTTTTCTTTTTATCACGGGAATGCAACTCATGTATCCACCGTAGGATATGTATCACACAGAGCAAGTCTATAATCCAACAACTAACAACTCAACCTCAGAGCATATCTATAATTCGACATATAACAACAGAGCAGAACTATAATCTCTAGAGTACCGTTTAAATCCATGAGCCATATCTATATTCAGTACATATCAGTCAAGTCAGTCGTATTACATCACTCACCTGATTAAACAGATTCAATCCTCAGTAATCCAGTCTCCACAGATCAATGCCATCAGATCCAACAGATATTATTCCTGAAAAATGTTAGGGAATGGGGTGAGCTTCGAAAAGCCCAATGAGTAACACAGGTTCCCTGTCATGGGTTTTAAACCATTGTTGTTTACAAGGCACAAGGGTAGTTCAGTTGTTTCTAAAATAGCAGTTTTATGAATCTACTTTAAATGCAGTTTCAGTAGAATAAAGCAGAACTGAACAAAATAAAACAACAGATCAGGACAGACAGAACATGACAGACTATATCAAGTATAACCGTACAGAACAGAACACAACAGGTCAGGACGAAGCAGAACCGAGCAGAGCAGGACATAACAAATCAGAACAGGATGAAACAAAGCACAACAAATCAGAACAGAATAGTAAATGATGCCAATATATCAATCAGAGACAAACAGGATAGAATAGAACGGGTCAGAATAAAACGGGTCGAAATAGAACAGGTCAGAACGGATCACAATAAAACATAATAGAACGGAACGGAACAGAACATAACAAGTCATAACCGAACAGAACGGAATAAGTCATAGCAAATCATAACCGAACAGAACGGAATAAAACTTGACAAATCAGAATAAAACAAAACGGAACATAACAGAACGGAGCGGAAACAATATGTCAACCAGAGATACAGGTATATCATCAACGGAACGAAACAAGACAGAACTGGGTGGAAACAGTATATCAATCAAGGATACAAGTATATCATCAACGGAACGAAACGAATCAATATCAATCAGGACGAGTCATATCGGAACTGAACATGACGGAAACAAACGAAACAATATCAATCAGGACAAGTCATATCAGAACTGAACATGACGGAACAAAATGAAACAGTATCAATCAGGACAAGTCATATCGGAACTGAACATGACGGAACAAAATGAAACAATATCAATCAGGACAAGTCATATCGGAACTGAACATGACGGAACAAAACGAAACAATACATCAATCAGAACAAGACATATCGGAATTGAACAGGACGGAACAAACTGGTACAATATCAATCAGGACGGATCAGGACGGAACAGATCAAACATAACGAAACAGGATGGAACAGATCAGACATAACAAATCAGGACGGATCAGGACGGAACAGATCAGACATAACAAATCAGGACGGAACAGATCAGACAGATCAAACGGAACAGGTCAGGACAAAACAGATCAAACAAAACAGGTCAGACAGATCAAACAGAACAGGTCAGACAGATCAAACAGAACAGGTCAGACAGATCAAACAGAACAGGTCAGGACAGATCAAACAGAACAGATCAAACAGAACAGGTCAGACAGATCAAACAGAACAGGTCAGGACAGATCAAACAGAACAGGTCAGACAAAACAAACACAACCGGTCAGACGGATCAAACAGAACAGGTCAGGACAGATCAAACAGAACAGGTCAGACAAAACAAACACAACCGGTCAGACGGATCAAACAGAACAGGTCAGGACGAAGCAGAACCGAGCAGAGCAGGACATAACAAATCAGAACAGGACGAAACAAAGCACAACAAATCAGAACAGAATAGTAAATGATGCCAATATATCAATCAGAGACAAACAGGACAGAATAGAACGGGTCAGGCAAATCAACAGAACAGATTAGAACAGATTAGACATAACAGTTAGTTAAACACGTTCATTTGAAACGGTATTTAAAAACAGGAGTACAGTTAAAACATCAGAGTAACGGAACAGATCAGTTAAAACATCAGAGTAACAGAACAGATCAGTGATGAGCAGAGCAGAACAGTATAACAGAATAAACAGTACAGTATGCACAGATTAAACAGTGCAGTAGGCTCATATAGTGCTCAAGACTGAGATGGTACCAAGAATCAGTTGTTCCTTTCAGAACCAGTTAAAAACAGCGGTTTCTTTCAGTACAGAGCAGAGAAATCAGACAGAGTAAAAATCATGCATTAAGTAAAAGCAGGAAATCAGTGAATCAGACAGAACAGTACAGTACAGTATTTTTTTTAAAATACAGTAACTAGGCAGTGTACTTATACACCAAGTCAGGAGTCGAGGTTACTCACAAACTGTTACGGTTATCTCCTTGCATAAACAATCTGATAACCTCCAAGTACGTCAGGCATCACCATGTATATCCTGAACAATCATCATCAATTACAGACAGATCAGAATTTATCCATTCAGGTCTTATTCGTCATCCTAGGTGTCTATCGGATTACCTAAGATAACCTAGTAGCCTATCGCCCTCTTATCGGGTTTCATCCGGGGCTATTTTATTCTTAAATTAGGCTTAGCAGTCATCAGGATTATAACCTAAGTCATTGGACTTCAATCGTTATCAGTCAGTTGCTTATTCAGTCTTAGGGGCAAAACGGTCATTTGTCACTTTTGCCCCGGACCCTGTCAAGGTCCTCAGAATGGTCTTTATATCTTAAATATAAAGTTATACGTCTTTTAGACTCCAATCAGTATCAGTTAGGTTCTTATTTTAACCATAGGGGCAAAATGGTAATTTTGCCATTCTTGTCCCGGACCCTATCGTGATCCTCAGAATAGTCCGCATATCTTAGATATAATTTTCTAAGTCATTTGGACTTCGTTTGGTATCTGCTTTAGATCATCGGGACACGTCAGTCATTTCTCGTTTTACGCATTGACTGCCTCAGAGTCTTATTTAGCCCTTCAGTGTTCATAATTATCCCTATGATAATTTATCAGGTCAGTTTGACCTTTATTTGACCTCTACTTTGCACTTACTGTGCTCAGGGGTATTTTGGTCATTTTACGTTTTGTAAGATTCTGACTCCGAATCATCGTTTAATCATGTTTACAGTTTCACCAGTATCTGGGCTTCTATTGGTATTAATTTCGTCCCAATCGGACTTCATTTGGGCTTCGTACAGTATCAGGGGTATTTTGGTAATTTCATGCGTCATATTTTTCGGCACCTCAGTTCATAAAATAGACCTCACCATTGGGTCCAGAGTGTACGACATAATCAAAATAGGCTGTCTTTTATTTTTAGTTGGTCTGGGTACCATCAGGGGCAGTACAGTAATTTACACCTACGTGTCTGTATTTTTCGGTACATAATTTCCCAATTTGGACTGTACCATTGAGTCCAGAATGCTTGAAATAGTGAAAATACACTATTTATTTGCTTTATTTGGACTCCGTTTGACATTATTAATGTCTAGGGGTAAAATCGAAATTTTACCTATTTAATAAAATAATTAAATAATTAATTTATTATTTAATTAATTTTTCAGGGGCTTGATTGCACAAAATTTCAGAAATCAGGGCCACTGTGCAATATTCAGAACTATCAGGGGTAATTCCGTAATTTTCAGAAACATTTGGGGGGTTAAATATAAATTCAGAAAATTAGGGTTCAGACCAGAGGGTTCAGGGGTTCAGAAATTGAACCGGTCCAAAACTCAGAAAACCAACCGGTTCAGTTACTTTCAGAAAACCGGAATGAGATACTCCAGTTATCCCTAATTTCTTTCTTATTCTCGGTTTGGATTGGCCCCAAATTAATTTCCCAACTTCTGATTTATTAACCGTGTTGCCAACCAGTCAGATTTCAATTTAAAATCAAAACAGTAACTCGTAAAACGGTGTCGTTCTATTTAAATCAGTGGCACGCTCGTAGACCAACACGTGTCCGAGTCAACTCGCTAACTCGGTTGGAATTGCGAGTTGACTCCATCTTCCCCAACTGATCCACGTACTGTAGCCCTAATCTACAGTTCGGTTTTTCTCCATTTTCGTGCCATTTCAAGCACGACTTTCGACCTGTTTTGGTCCCAAACATCTCCTGGATGTCATGCCAACTCTTTGGCGTCGATTTCATGCTTCGAATCAAGCTCAACAGCTTGATATATGGGGGAATAGCCGAAACAATAATTTGGCTATCAAGCCTTCATTTCTCCACCAAATGACACAAGGTTTGGTCTGATGTGATCGTGCGTCCATGGGGATCAAACTACCATTCCAAAATCGTGGTCTAGAGGCCTAATGGTTTAGTTGGGTTCCATGGCCGGAAACAATAGCTTCGGTTTTGAGGGCTTATACCCAAGTGTTGGGTCGCGGTTGGTGATATTTGAAACCCTATCAGTGTCTAGATCAGTTATAGATCATCAAAACTCAGTTCGGTTGAGGTCATTTCAGACCTGCTACAGGGAGCTCCATCCATGGCGGTTTGCTATGGGTTTGAGTTTTTGGGGCAGTTTTATGGGTCCAAGTATGCACAAACACTCCAGGTTTCAATGTCTAACCCTTATACATGCATTTACAGTCCTAAAGGAAATAAAACAGTAGCCAAAAATCCAAAGAGAAAATTTAAAATTTTGGCTTGCTTACCTTCGAACAGTGGTCTCTCCTAGGGTTCGTATTCAAGCAGAAGCCTCCCAATGGAGCAGGTCCAGTCCAGCCCTTCAGTTCTCAGTCCTTAGCTTCCTTCTAAGCTCCTTCAATTGTTACACACAACACACTCACTTTGTGTATATCTCACTCTCTTTCTAAGAGTCTCTCTCTCTAAGAGTCAGTATACAAGGCCTCTACAATTCTGATTTCCCTCCATGCATATATGGAGATTATCAAAAATAAAATCAGATTTTCCTTGTTCAATACACCTCTCAACCTCATGATTAATTTGCATGTATTTTGGTTGGAGGAGAGGTCATCATGTGGTGTGTAGGCATGATAGCCTAGGGGGCATAGTGTGATGCATGCTGATGTGTTGCATGCTTGTTCATTGGTCACTTTTGGTGGCAGATTAGGATAATTCAGTGTTATATACATTTCTGTTGTATATATGGACACAAAGATAGTAGTAGCCCAGTTGGTTATTTTTTTGGATGAGGTTTCTTTTCACTCAAAGGTCAAGGGTTCAATTCCCTTGGCCTCCCATTTGGCCATTTTTCCCATATTTTCGGTTAAGGCCACGTTTGGTTGCGCAGTAATTCAGTTTCAGTTTTTCCTTCATAACTTTCATTCCGTAACTTCTTTTTCGACACGGTTTGTTCCGAGAGTTTCATATTTCAGTTATCTTCAGTGTCAGAGGTTCCGTGTCATTTATTAAACATTCGGGAATTTTTCGGGTTAGCTAATTCGGGTTCCGTTGGTGTTAAAACGGCATTATTTTATCGATTTAATCAGTAATTTGGGTTCGGGTAAAGTACCCTTCCCACCTGACATTTTCTTTATTTAATCGGTCTATGGCGACCGTCGGGATTATGATTAATTCCCTAAATCATTCTGTAAGTCGGTATTAATTAATAATAATTAATTAATTATTAATTTCACGGGGTCGGGGTGTTACAATTTTGCCCTTTTGGGTATAGAAGTCCAAATAGAAAATCGCAAAAGGCCTAAATTAGTAAAAGAGATACTTAGAGTAGCGAGATGTACAAATTGATAAATGAAAATAAAATTGAGACTTGTTTATTGATGTATAGGCCAGGCAAAGGAAAAAGAGAAAGATACGAAATAGTAAAGTAGAATGTATAGAATTAAGGAAAGTGAATTCTTATCTCTTATACGTGGTTTTCCAAGCCACGATCTTTCTATTACTACCAAAACTTGTACTCATGTATATATATCCAATGTTATTGTTCCCACCATGGATATTGTTTTATCTGGTGGATGCCTATTGATTGATATCTCATGACTTGATTCATTGTATTGATGTCTATCACTATATGCTTATGTTTTGATGTTCTATGCTTTGTACACTTCATATGGAATACAATAAAATCTTGATTTATGTTAAATGCCGAGTTTTGTGCTCAGTCACATTATCCATCCGATACTATCTGATTGACTGGGCCTACGGGTCAATTCATGGGACCTATGGGTCAAACGGACACATGGCAAAGATGGCATTTTTATGCAGTGAGTTTAATGGACATTTTATATGCATTCATGAAAATGGGGGGTATGCCGGGCCCCAAAACCCTGAACAGAGTAAATGCATCATTTATGTTTGATTGTTAGATTGACGTTCATTGGATTCGTAAGATGTTTTCATTTCTCTATGAATAGTTTTGTGTTGATTGTTCCTATTTATTGGACTTGACTGTGACCGTTTTATTTTGGTAGTATTCGTGTTGATTATGATTATTGAGCTTTATCTGTATTCATGTTACACCATCACTCACACTGGTTATTGGGTTTTTCTATTCATTGGCCGCTGTGGCGTCTTACTGTTAACTACAATCGTTGTTATGACTGGCTATCATGTTACCTTAAATTATATCCTTCTATGTCATCCTTAACCCGTATTGGAGATAGGCTTTTACTTACTGAGCTTTGTTAGCTCACCCCATTCATTATATTTTTCAAGTGAGAATGCTATAGAACCACAGTAGGAGGTCAAGAGCGTAGGGAGATAGTTGAGGAGCACAATAGAATGATATAGTCTCTCCCATGCACTCACCACCTAAAAGTGGTTTATGTTTAGTTTATTGTCAGTTTTATTTTAATCTTTGAACAAAATTTGTAATAAGGCTTCCTCACTTTAATGGTTATGTTACATTATTTATTGTTATCATTGATGCTAAGAATGCAAAAAGTAGGGACGGCCATTGGGCCGGCCCGCGATGCAAGATTCGCATAGGGTAGGTTTCGGGTCGTGACAGCTTGGTATCAGAGCTAAGTTTTAGGTGCTAGATAGTCATGGGAGACAGGATTAGAACACTAGAATGGTTACGTCTAGAAATGAAGCGATAGTAATACCAATACCTTTATGTTAAACCTTACATGGCTACTGATCGTTATCTTATATAAATGTATTCGATATCTCTTTCAGCAATGGTTAACACAAGGACTACTACAGCTGCTATGGAGCATTTGGAATAGTTGATGGAGAGAGGTTATAGAAGCCTTACCCCAGAGTCAGGCCAGTATAAATCAGACGGGCACTAGCCAGCCAGTACGACTAGAGTAGCCTGTCAATGTAGGTGCTAGTCAGTTGGTGCGACAAGAGCAGCCGGTCAACCAGGATACTAGTCAGCTAGTGCAACATGAGTGGGCCATCAATGTGGGAAGCTATTAGGGGAATGAGCGCGACCTGATATTCCCATATGAGTGGTTTCAAAAGATGAAGCCTCCATCCTTTGACGGTACTCAAGGAGCCATAGTTGTAAAGGAGTGGCTCTTGGAGATGAACAGGATTTTCCGTATCCTACTATGCATGGAGACACAGAAGGTGGCATATGCCACATACCGGTTTAAGGGAGCTGCCCACAATTGGTGGCTGCTTGAGGAGGTCAGGGAGCCGGACATAGACTGGTAGCGTTTTACTACGGTTTTCAATGAGAAGTACTTTCCCTAGGAAGTGAAGAATCAAAAAATTGTTGGGTTCATGGTATTTCAGTAGGGCAATATGATAGTGGAGCAGTATGAGGCCGCGTTCAATGAGTTAGCCAGATTCGCCTCAAATGTTATCAATAGTGAGGATCTTAAGGCCCGAAAGTTTAAGGAGGGGCTACGGTGGGCCATTAAGGACAGATTGAGGCCTTAGCGATTGCCTACCTACAATGAGGTAGTGGCCACCGCTAGAATCATTGAGATGAGTGGCAAAGAGTTCGCCAAGAGACGGGTAAATCAGAGACCAAGAGGAGGTCAGAATCAGAGGTCAGGGTCTTCTTTTCCTAGGCAAGGACCCTTATTTACTAGACCCGATACTGCATCCTGAACTACAGGGCCCAATCTGAGGAGGCTAAGCAATATTGAGGGGACCGCAACTAAATGCCCCAACTGTTAGAAAAATTCATAAGGGCCAGTGTCTAAAGGACAGTAATGCTTGCTATTATTGTGGTCAGGCAGGACATTTTGCTAGGGAGTGCCCTCAGAATAACAGAGCCACTACTAGTGCCGCTTTAGTTAGGGCACCAGCACTAGTGTCTACAGCTATAGTGAACAGGCCACCAAACTGTAGTAATGGACAGGGCAATGTTCCACAATAGGCCAAATGGGTCTTTGTCATAATGCCAAGGGACGTACAAGCTTTGACTTCTATGGTCGCAAGTACTCTTTTAGTTTGTGCACAGCCTGCCCATGTTTTATTTGATACTAGTTCTACGCACTCTTTTATATCCCCTACATATGCCGCTAAGTTGAACAGATCGACAGAACCTCTAGGATATTTACTTAATGTGACTGTACCATCGGGGCAATCATTAATAGGGGAGGCCATGTATAAGAACTGTGAGATACAGATTATAGGGGTACCCTTACTTGCCAATCTGATACCATTAGAAATTTGTGGATACGATGTTATTCTTGGAATGGATTGGTTAACTGCAAGCCATGCCATGATAGATTGTGTGACTAAGAGAGTGCTTATCCAGAGCCCCAGATTCCCGACCGTTGAGTTTGAGGGGACTGGAGTGGTTGCTCCACCTTATTTTGTTTCTACTATACAAGTTAGACGTTTACTTCGCAAGGGGTGCTATGGTTTTTTGTGAAGGATCTAGGATACCGAGTCACAGCAGCCAGTGTTAGAGCAGATTCCCATTGTTAGGGAATTCCCTGAGGTGTTTTTGGACGATCTTCCAAGGATGCCTGTTGACCGAGAGATTGAGTTTAGCATCGATGTACTGCCAGGCATTGCACCGATATTTAAAACACCCTACAGAATGCCCCTAGCTGAGTTGAAGGAGTTGAAGCTCCAGCGACAGGAACTACTAGACAAAGGTTTCATACGACCTAGTTCATCATCATGGGGTGCACCTATACTGTTTGTCAAGAAGAAGGATGGAACCATGAGGCTATGTATAGATTACCGTGATATGAATAAGGTTACTATTAAAAATAGGTATCCACTGCCCAGAGTAGATAATTTATTTGAGCAACTGAAGGGGGCTCAGGTGTTTTAAAAGATTGACCTAAGGTTCGGTTATCATCAGTTGAAGGTTAGGCCTACAAACATTCAAAAGATGACATTCAGGACTCGATATAGACATTATGAGGTTTTAGTCATGCCTTTTGGAGTGACTAATGCCCCAGCCGCATTCATGGATTTAATGAATAGGGTGTTCAAGCCATACTTGGACGATTTTGTAATTGTATTCATCGATGATATTCTGGTTTATTCTAAGAACCAGAAGGAACATGAGGTTTATTTGAGGAAGGTCCTGTAGACGTTAGGGGAGCAGAAGTTATACGCTAAGTTTAAGAAGTGTGAGTTCTGGCTTCCAAGTGTTTCATTCTTAGGGCATGTAATTAGTAAAGATGGGATCTCCGTGGACCCCCAGAAGATAGAGGCTATTACTAGTTGGCCCCAACCGATTACTGTCACAGAGGTTCGTAGTTTCATGGGTTTAGCTGGCTATTATAGGAGATTTGTCAAGGATTTTTCCAAGATAGCTATGCCAATCACCTAGCTGACCAAGAAGAATACTCTATTCATCTGGACTGAGGAGAGGGAGCAAAGTTTTCAAGAGCTGAAGAACCGACTGGTTACAGCTCCAATCTTGACAGTACCAGATGGGACAGAGGGCTTTGTGATCTATAGTGATGCTTCACGCCAAGGCTTGGGGTGTGTTCTAATGCAACAAGGGAAAGGTAGTGGCATATGCTTCATGGCAACTGAGGCCACATGAGAAGAACTACCCAACTCATGACCTCGAGCTTGCAGCTATTGTCTTTGCCCTTAAAATTTGGAGGCATTATTTGTACGGAGCCACATGTGAGATTTTCACCGGTTACAAAAGTCTCAAGTACTTTGTTTACGCAGAAGGAGCTCAACATGTGCCAACGACGTTGGTTGGAATTGATCAAGGACTATGAGCTCAGTATACAGTACCATCCAGGGAAGGCAAATGTAGTAACGGATGCTCTTAGTAGGAAGTCATCAAGGAGTCTTGCTTACCTATTGACTACATAAAAAGAGCTACTACAGGATTTAGAGGCCATGAAGGTTGAGGTGATTTTGCCAAGTTCTAGGGCAATGTGTGCTAACGTCACAATTTGTAGAGACCAGGAAAATTGGGGAGAAAATTTTTCATTTTAAACAGTAGAGAACCGTAGGTGAGACCCTAACACGGGATGACACGTAGACCGGGGTAGAGCGATCGAGTAGTGAAATTCCAAATTGTAAATCGAGTTGTTAAAGCTCTATATCATGACATTTCATAGACTGAGCGATTATGGAAATGACAACGGTTTATTTTATATAGCAAGCATCGGGAGACACCGAGTAAACCCGAACCATGCCTCGAGATGCATGCATGCATACATGCGTGTATAAGTATAGGCCGCAAAATATGAGTGTATGTGTACACACTCGAAATTTAATACATACATACGTATATGGAGATATATATACATGTATAATATGTGTATATGTAAATAGTGAAATGTGTTGTGTATAGTATGTATAATGAGTTGTATATATATATATATGTATACTAAAAAGGGAAGTGGGAGACAGGCAAGCACACAATGTTATGTGGGTATGTGCAGTGTGTGAGTCGGTTATGTGTGTATGTGTTGGGATGTGTGATATGTGTGTAACATATTATATATATATATATATATAGGTTGCGTATGAGTGTACAAAGTAGGTAAGGTGTTGAGTGTGTGTGTGCAGATCTGATATAAAGAGAGAGAGTAGAGAGAGGGGGGCGGCTGAGTGTTTGGTGTGTGTATATGGGTATATGTTCGTTGGGTTAGAGTGAAAGAAAATAGAAAGGGAGAAAACAAAGTGAGAAGGAGAGATGGAAGCTAAGAGGACTGTAGAGAGACCAAAGAGTTGAAGTAGAAAGGGGGAGGAAGAGACTACACAGAGAAAACCAAAAAATTTGGTGAGTTAGTTTAGCTTCTGTTTTTCGATTTCAGAGCATGATAATTAGATTTGATTTTTAGGATTTTGTAGTACATGAAATGTAGATCATTTTACAAAAGAAATCAACTAAAATGATTAAGAAATGAATTAGAAAATGGGAGTTGCAGGTTAGGGGCAATAATCGGTTTTCAAAGATTTTGTGCTTAAAAACTTGCTAAAGCAATGAGGAAGTGTTCCTCTTGAACACAGGAAGTCTTTAGAACTAGAATGGGGAGAAAACAGTGGTCCATAAGCCATGAAAATGGAGGTTTTGAATCGGCCGGAGAGGTTTGACCCTCTATTCGTGAAGTTTTGATGGCTTAAATGGAAAACTAGGGTTAGGGTTGAGATCCTTGAGGGAAGAGGAAGAAAATAGAATTGAAAAAGGGGGAAAAAATGGTCAGAACAGTGTCGTCGGCGCTGGAGACATGTCGGAACCCTACCGAAAAATTGGGGAAGAAGGAGTACTGTTCAGGGTTCGGGTCCGGGCCGGGTTCGGGTCGGGTTAAAACCGACCCATCGTACACGTGTCAATCGTATGTTTTAAATTTAAAATGGGATTTGGGGTGTTTGGCTATAGGGTTAGTAAATTAAAATTGGAGTTTAATTGAGGATAGGGATATCCTATCCCTGTTTTGGACTTAGCCACTGTTTGGCTATTCGGATTTGGGATAGGAATTTTAAAATTTTGATTTAACCCCAGAACTTAGAGAAATCCCAATTCAACCCCAAAACTTTTAAATAATTATAGTTTGACCCCCCTGAATAAAATATTAATTTAATTACTTAAATTAATTTAATTATTTTAAATATCACAAAATGGTCCGAAGTCCAAATGGGACAAGTCATTAGTGTATTTTGACTATCTCGACCATTCTGAAACCAATGGTGAGGTCCGTTTTACAGAGGATCTGAAAAATAAAAGACCTGTAATAACATTAAAAATTACCAAAATGCCCCCGAGTTAAAATGTAGTCTAACGAACTTCGATTCAAGTAAAAAAATAGTGAAATTTTATTATCTCAATCATTCCAAACTCAACCGTGGAGTCCAATTTACGAAAAGAGGTCTCGGGATGTAAGAACCCGTAAAAGTATAAAATGACCATTTTGTCCTTTTTAGCTCAGATGTCCAAATTGAATTCCACGAAAGCCTAAACCGACTTTGTTCGACGTTCCGACTCAATGGTAGAGTTTATTTTGGCAAAATAGAAACTCATAAAATAAAGACATAAAATTTGATGAATAGCATAATTCAAGTAGCAAATGAACTGAGTTATATTTCATGATTTTAGGAACACTGAAAGGCAAAGAGAAGGTGGTCTGACCTTCTTCATTCTTACTGTTAATTCCACTACGCTACGAGTACGACTTCTTGGGTTGAGACCAACCCATTAGGTATGATATTTTGCTAAGTAAGGAATAGGATTAAGTTAGGATTGATTTTCATACTGATCTCATGATTCATGTATTCATCTGATTGTTTATGTGCTTATGTATTTCTTGTTATTTCCTTGGAAGTTTGGTTGAGTGATAAATGTGGATCATGATTACATGCATATTCCATATGTTGGCATAGTGTGTGATTGATATTCTTTGAGGATTGTTCAGATTGAGAATATGTAACTTGAACATGTGTTTAAATGGAATATATAAAGCATATGCACATGAGGAGGAAATTTTGTGATTTAAATATTATTGTTTAAAGCATGCTTCATGTATGGATGAAAGGTTTCGATGAGATTACATTGTCGTATGGCAAAATCAAAGCATCTTGGCATAGTGTGATTCCTTGGAAACATGGTGTGAGTTGAGCACTTGGTGCTGTGCGTACGTGGTTACTCAGGCCGTCGGGGAAGGTCCGTAAAGTGAGTCATACGTGGTTACTCAGGCCGTTGGGAAAGGTCCATAAAGTGAGTCATACGTGGTTACTTAGGCCATCGGGGAAGGTCCGTAAAGTAAGTCATAAGTGGTTACTCAGGCCGTCGGGGAAGGTCCATAAAGTAAGACATACGTGGGTACTCATCCCGTTGGGGAAGGTCCGTAAAGTGAGTCAGGGGTGTGGCATAGATATTTGCATGGGTGCGTCATACATATTATTCATGTACTATATTGATGATATCGAATGACATGTAGATATAAATGTACACTTGCACATGCCACGCCTTGATTTTGTTCCTTGCATTAGCATTATATTATACCAGCAGTTGAGCTGACCCATTCGTGGGATAACATATTATAGATGACGCCCCTTCTACATGAGACCCGATGATGTCTTAATAGAGGAAAGAACTTGGAATTATATTTGGCCCGTGGGGCGTATTTTTGATGTTGTATAAGGGCATAAGCCCTAGACTATTTCATGTTTATTTGTATGTTATGAGACAACGGACAAGGTCTTATGGATTATATTAGGACAGGAATTGGGTTAGCATTTGGAATACATGTGATTGTCTTTTATTTCTTTATTATTATTTCCTTTTAGTTTCGTTACACTCACCCCTGGGTTCGTGGAAATTTGGGGCGTGACACAATTGGTCTTACGATTGTTGACAAGATCAAGGAATTACAGGCTCACGACAACAAGTTGGTTAAGCTTCGTTAGGAGGGAATACAGATTTCTTTATACGAGATAGGGTGTTGTATTATCATGACAAGATCTGTGTGCCAGATGTACCCGAGATCAAGAAGGAGATTCTTAATGAGGCACACAGTTCTAGATTTGCTATACACCCAAGAAATATAAAAATGTACCACAATATGAGGAGCACTTACTGGTGGTCAGGGATGAAGAAGGATATAGCTAGGCACATTGCACGATGTATAGAGTATCAGCGGATCAAGGTTGAGCACTAGAAGCCAGGAGGACTCCTACAGTCACTGCCAATACCAAAATGGAAATGGGAGCACATTACGATAGATTTTGTATCAAGGTGACCTAAGACACCATGTGGGAATAATTCTATATAGGTGATCGTCGACAGATTGACAAAGACGGCCCATTTTCTTACGACTAAGATGACTCAGACCTTGGAACGATTGGCCATGCTTTATATCAGGGAGATCGTTCTTTTACATAGAGTCCTAGTATCCATTGTATCCGACCGAGATCCCTGATTTGTGTCTAAGTTTTGGAGGAGTTTACAAAAGGCGATGGGTACAAAATTGAGTCTTAACGTTGTATACCACCCTAAGACAGATGGACAGCCTGAGAGGAAGATACAGACATTGGATGACTTACTACGATTCTATGTTATGGATTTCAAGGAAAGTTGGGAGGATCAGTTGCCATTGGTAGAGTTCACGTACAATAACAACTATCAATCCAGTATTGACATGGCACCGTATGAGGCACTATATGGAAGGCAGTGTAGATCCCCACTATGCTGGAAAGAGGTAGGCGATATGAAGTTATTTGGGCTAGAGATAGTAGAGCAGACCACCGATAAGATCCATCTGAATCAGACAGCATTTACTAGCAACTCAGAGTTAATAGAAGAGTTATGAAGATACTAGAAGACGAGAGTTGGAGTTCATGACTAGGTGACTATGTGTTCCTGAGGGTATCATCGATGAAAGGAGTGGTCAGGTTTGGCAAGAGAGGGAAACTAGGGCCATGATACATTGGACTGTTCAAGATTGAGGGACGAGCCGGTGGCGTATCGGCTAGCCTTGCCATCCGAGCTAGCACATGTACATGATGTTTTCTATGTTTCGGTGCTAAGGAAGTGTGTGCATAATCCAGATCAGATAATTGAGCACGAGCCGCTAGATATTCAAGAGGACTTGAGTTATGTTGAGCAACCAGTACAGATCTTAGACAGGAGAGAGCAAGTTCTACGAAACAAAACCATTCCACTAGTAAAGGTCTCATGAAGGAACTCTCGACTTGAGGAGGCCACTTGGGAAGGAGAAGATAAAATGCACGCTCAGCATCCTCATTTATTTGCACCATGATTTAGTCAAGTTTGGGGACCAAAATTATTTAAGGGGGGGAGAATGTAATACCTTGACCCAGTTGTAACCGAATAAGCCATGTAACTTGAGTCGTTAGGGCTTTGTTTAATATTGAATAAAATGAACGGTTTAGAAACTCAAAAGTTTGAAAGTACAGATAATGCCCGAGCAAGCCATGGATGAATGCCAAAGTTAAAAAAATAATAATAATAATACAAAATAAATTAATGAAATAAAATAAAAATTAATTATTCATATATGTATATGTATATATATATGTGTGTGTAATATATGTATATATATGTATATAGTTCGGGTGGTATATGTATGTATATATAATTATAGATTTAGTTATATATATATATATATAGGCACAGCATGGGGTAAGGGGGGAGTTTGTTTTCAAAATAAAAGAGATGAGGTGATAAGGCGGAACAAAAGGGATTAAGAGAGAGACGTGAGGTGCTAGAAGAGAGAGGGGCGCTGATCTATGTATATCTTACATGAGTTTTTGATGGGAAGTGGAAAAAAAGAAATAAAGAGGTGGAGGAACTGAGGGCATCAAAAGGATACAGAAGTGAAAAACAAAGGAAGAATAAGTTACCGCAAGCCAGGAACCGAAATCAGGTTAGGTGTGACGGATCACTTTCTATTTTTTTAAATTTTAAGCACAAAGCATAGATTTGAATGTAGGGTCATAATCAGCATGAATCTAGGTTTTATTTGCAAAAAGAACCGAAGGAAAAGGTGTAGACACAAGGGAAAATGAGGCAGTTGTAGGTTATGTATTTTAGTTATTTTTGTGAATTTGGTGCATTAAAACTTGATTCTAACAATGAGGAAATTATCCTCTTAAGTGCAGGAAGTCAATAGGAATTTATTTGGGTCAAAACCATAGAAGAAAAGGGTAGGAAATAGGGGGAAAATGGCTGGCCGAAAAATCGCACAGCCTATCAGAGCTACAGTTCTTCCTATTTTGGGGGAGATCCGACACTCCAATCAGAAAACCAAGGGTAGGTTTGAGTTGCCCATGAAAAATAGGTTCGGGCCGAGTGAAAACCGCAAGGAATCCCGTCGCCGGTGAGTCATCGTCGACGAAAGAGACCACCGGCGCTGTTGAAGGAGAACACGCTGGGCTGTTGGTTTAGTTTGGGCCAAACCGGGTCAGGTTAGACCCGACCCACCTGCTTAAGGGGCTGCCTAGTGCTATAACATGTAATATGGTGTTTAAATGGAATATGGGGTGTTTGGTTAGTAGGTTAATAAATTGAATTAATGTGCTATTGGGGAATAGGATATCCCATCCTTTGTTTCAAGATTAATCCACTGTTTGGGTTGCATTTACAAAGAAAAAAAAAATGGTGCCCCTGTGACTTGAACCCACAACCTAGGGGAAGGGTCTTAAGGAATGGACCACTGTGCCACTAAGGCACATGTGATCTATTTGGGGGCAAATAATATATGTATTGGTTACATTTAACTAATTTAATAAATTAGTTAAATTAATTAATTATCAAATTCAATTTTGAAGTGCAAATTAGTCAAATAAATAGTGTAAACTTACTGTTTTGGACCTTCTGGATCATATAGTGAGGTCCGTTTCACGAGACAGAGTTCCAAAAAATAAAATACCCGTAGAAACGTCAAAATGACCAAAATACCCCTAAGTCGAAGGTGAGTCAAACGGACTCTGAGTTAATTAAATAAATAGTGAAATTTTATCATTTCAAATCTTCTGAACTCAACAGTAAAGTCTGAATTGTGGAAAACAGAACTCAAAAAATAGAGACACGTAAAATGACCATTTTGCCTTTTTGGGTATAGAAGTCCAAATGGAAAACGGCAAAAGGCCTAAATTAGTAAAAGAGATACTTAGAGTAGCGAGATGTATAAATTGAAAAATGACAATAAAACTGAGACGTGTTTATTGATGTATAGGCCAGACAAAGGGAAAAGAGAAAGACACGGAATACTAAAGAAGCTCAACAAGTAAATTCCCATCACCTACATTGGTATTGGTGACTATAAAGAATATGAATCCATGAATAAGAATATGATAGCCAATCATAAGAAGTAAGATGATAGCCAATAAGAAGAGTTGCCATAATGGCCAATGAACAGTGGGGTCACAATGTACAATCAGGAGAAATGGATATAACGTCAACATAAAACTCTCAACAATGGATCAACATCAATGTACTGCCACAATAAATCGATCACAATCATTACAATAAGGATTGTCCTCTTAGTATAAGATAAAGCATAAGGAATAGTTTCACTTAACAATCGTAGTCATGTAAATCATATAAGAGATGCATTTATACTGTGTAGGGCTTGGAAAGAACCCTCAGTCTTTTGGGGCCCGGCATACCCCCATGAAACTCCAACATCTTGTGCCATATGTCGGTTCATGGTCTTGACCCGTAGGTCTCTATGTAAATCAGAAAGCATCAGATGGATATTATGACTGAGCACAAATCCAGTATACATAAACATTTCATGATCATAAGTGATTCCATAAGAGTATAAAAATGGAATATCATATGTACAGTGAAAACATAACAGTAGGCCTTTCAAGGCATGATTCAACATGATAACAATGATATAGCAGTCAATCAATGTCCACAAGATATAACAATATCACATTGTGGAAAACAATAATTTCAGGTACGTTCAAGAGTACAAGTTCGGTAGTAAATGGAATAAACTTGGCTTGGAAACACCACATGGAAGAGAATAGGTTTTACTTACCTCTAAATGAAGTCCTAGATCAATATTCCGTGAGTTTGCCCTTTCCTTTCGAGTTCTTTATATATCAGTAAATACGTCTCAGGTTTAATGCTATTCATCAAATTTTATGCCTTGCTATCATAAGTATCTCTATCACTAATTTAGACTCTACCATTGAATCCGGAATGCCGAAGAAAGTAAGTTTAGGCTTTCGCAGAATATCATTTGGGTTTGGATAGCAATAGGGGTATTTTGGTCATTTAGCATTTCTACGGGTCTTTATTTTTTGGAGTCCTGTCTCACAAAATGGACCTCACCATTGGATTTAGAATGCTCGAGATAGTCAAAATACACTATTTATTTACTTAAATTGGACCTCGCATTATTTCACTATTATTAATTTAATTAAATTAATTTAATATAGTTTTTACATAATATATATATGTCACGACCCGAAACCCACCCTCTGCGGATCACCGGATCGCGACCGCCGCCCCGAGACCCGAAGGCCCCGAGACAAGGCTCGCATCTGCAGCGGTATCGAATAGATGTGCAACATAAGTTTTGCGGAAGCGTGAAAAACTTTTTCTTTTCTTTTCTCATTTTTAAATTATGCACATCCGTCCGATACTGCCGCTACATACATAGCATACATGGTTACACATTCAGAGTATAACGAAAACTTCAAGACTTATAACATTTATACAATACATGTTCAGTTGCCCTGAGGCTTAATACATATTCTTACATTGTCTACTAATACAAAATGTACTGCTAGAGTTCATAGGTTTCTCAAGAGAAACTACTTAAACATATCTTCCCAAAATCAGCAGATTCATCATCAACGTCCTCAAGTCAAGACTGCTGCTAATTACCTGAAAGGGGGGTCCGAACAAAGTCCGGGTAAGCTAATCTAAGCTTGTGAGCAATTCCAGTATTCGTCATGGGGTTTTCAATTAGCAATGGTTTAGTACATAAGAGTTTGTAAAATAATCACCGCCAATTGTTCGTATACTTGAATACATAATATATGCATTCCTTAAATCATGTAGCTTTGAAACATTTAAAGTATTCAAGCTATACTTATACTTCGTCAAATAGAGTATATAACTCAAAACATATGCATTTCGTAAAACAATAGCTTTGAAACATTTAAAGTATTCAAGCTATACTTATACTTCGTCAAATAGAGTATATAACTCAAAACATATGCATTTCGTAAAACAATAGCTTTGAAACATTTAAAGTATTCAAGCTAAACTTATAATCATGAACTTCAAAACATATAACATAACACGTATTTCTTAAATAGAGTATATAAAACTCAAAACATATGTACATTGAAAATGAGGGTAAAACCTGCTTCCATTTTCAAATCATTTGTCATCTTATCACTTCCATTAGTGGAATCCGTTTCGAACCGGACTCCCATCTTACTTATAAATGGAGATATCTCATTGCCTGGGGGACTAGGTCCTGCTACCGGGCATTTGACAGTCAATTGAGTTCGTATGTAACCCAAAATCTTGTCACAAGGCAATTGAGTTCGTATGTAACCCAAAATCCTGTCTATGTGCTTATGCACCATTATCTTATAAAACATTTATCATGTAACTTTTCTCATAGATACTTTTCATAACTTCGTAAAATCTTCGTATACTTGAAATAAGCAAATTCAGGATATTTAACAATAATTGCATTTTAACTAGACATGCCGAAATATATTTGAAGGAAAACTGTTGCAGAAACCAATCACTAAGCATGTCACAATGGGGTTATAAAATAGAACAATTTAAAACTACATCATGTAAATACTGAATTTGAAACTTCAAATACTTCATATCTTTGAACTTAAAACCTTTTTAAATCCATGGAGTTAAATCTCCAATTCAAACACAGGGTTACTCACCTTGATTCTTTAGGGTTAGTGCTAAAAATGCGCTTTCCCACTTTTCGTGTAGTTCCTAAGAACAATTCATAAACACCTCATCAACTTCACATTCATTGTAATATCATCTCGATATTCCTTAACTTATGCTTAAATCGTATTAGATCCTAAAACGATTTCATAATTTCATAGGTACTTAATTTAACTCGTACTTGAAACCTATGACATAATTTAATGTATTAGAAATTGAATTTATTTCAATTTATACTCTTCTGGGAGCTCCATTAACTTTAATTTAAAGTTATTTATTTGACATGTTTACGTGTCGTGTCTTTTCGTATTTCATTTCTCGTACACGCCTTAGTATTTGTACTTTGGCATTACTCTAATTTATAGTCATCTGACAGATGCTATTCATCAAATTTTATGTCTTTTTATTTTAGACATCTCTTCAGGTCGAATAGACTCTACCATTGAGTCCGGAGTGTCGAAGAAAGTCGGTTTAGGCTTTCCTAACATTTTATTCGGACTGTTATATGTAAAAGGACAAAATGGTCATTTACCGTTTTACGTGTCACATTTTTCTGTACTTCGTTTTGTAATTTGGACTCCATTTTTGAGTCCGGGATGTCAAAGAAAGTCAATTTAGACCTTCTCTGATTTCATTTTGGCTTTAGGGGTACCAGGGGTATTTTGGTCATTTTACCCCTTTACGTGTCTTTATTTTTCAGGACCCCGTTTCGTGTCATGGACCTCACCATTGGACTCAGAAGATCCAATATAGTAAGAATACACTAATAACTTGTTAATTTTGGTCAAAGGGTATTTTGGTCATTTACCCCTGTACGTGTCCTTAATTTTCGGGCCCCGTCTCGTAAAACGGACCCTACCATTAGTCTTAGAATATCCAAAATAATAAGGATACACTATTCATATGTTTAATTTGAACTTCGTTTGCTCTATTTATGCCACAAGGGCAAAATAGTAATTTAACCTCATTTATTAAATAATTAAATTAATTATTTAATTATTTTTCCAGGGGTCTAAATGCATAAATTTTCCCTCAGTTGGGCCTCAGTATAATTTTTCTAAAGCCCAGGGGTCAATCCGTAAATATAGGAAGTCATGGTTTATTTTATTTTAAATAAAACAGAAAACCAGAGGGTTCGGTCCAAGAATAAGTGAACCGGTCCGGTCTAGTCATAAACCAACCGGTTTATCCGGTTTATTTACATGTGGCTGACGTCATGATGACGTCAGCCCTAGGTCTCATTTAAATTAACCACGACCAAAACGTCGTCGTTCAATTAATTCGGTGGCAAGCCTAGAGGCTGCCACCTGTCCAAGTTAACTCAGCCTTTATTTAACACCGAGTTGACCCGTCTTCTTCTTCCCCACGAGACCTCCCTGTAACCCTAATTCCCGTTTTCCATTTCTTTCTATTCCGTGGACTTTTGTTCACTGTTTTCTTCCTGTTTTCATCTTAAATCGTTCCTAGAACAGAAACAACTAGTTTGGCATTCGTTTGGAGGATTAAAACTCGTTCGTGTGCTCGGTTTAGGATATGATAATCCAAACCTGTAAGCTGCTCGTAAATGCTCATTTCTGAGCTAAAACCCTTGGGGTTTGATTCTTCGTGTTCCATTTCTCATGGAGTTTCATTTCCCATTCAAAAAAATGGGTTTAAACGTCAGTTTGTGAGGTTGGGATTTTAAACCCGCACCTGCAACTCAATATTCGAAGGGCTTTTGTTGGGATTTTTGATCGCGGCTAGGGTTTTTCATGACCCTTATGACCTCTTCGTGAAGCCTTGACACACCATTTTTGGTTTAGTTGCCATGGGTTCAGACCTGCTTCAAGCAAGGTCCTCCCATGGCGGTTCTTCATGGGTTTCATGTTTTGAGTCGTTTTCATGGCCTAAAATCATGCTTGACATACTTATAAACATACATCTATCATCATATGTGTGTATATAATTTAAAAACAGTTCCTAATACATCATAATTCTAGAGAGAGAAACATGGAAATTTTCCAAAATTCTCACCTTTTAGGTTGTTGTTCCTTCCTCTTTCTCCTCTTTTGGTTCTTCCTCTATTCCCCTTCTCTGCTTCCTTAAGGTGTAAGCATGAAAGGCATGCTTTGGCTTTTTAAAGAAGGCAACCGACCCTTCTCTCTCTCTCTCTCCCTCTCTCTCTCTACACGTCCCAGCCCCTATTCTTGACTTCTCATAAATTTCTCTTACACCTAATCAATTTAACTTTACAATTCCTCAGCTTTTTCCTTCAATCTATGCTTGATATTTTGCATGTAATATGTATATATATATTTATATACATTATATATTACACAACACACACATGCATATGAGAACACACACATTCTCTCTTTGCCGACACACACACCCACTTGCACACTTTTTCATATACATACTTGCATACATACATGCTTTCACTTTACATACATGCATACTTCACTTTATACATATACATATAATATTTAATTAATATCATATTTCTTATACCTTAATTAATTAATAATTAAATTAATTAATTATTTTTTTGTAAATCGCGTAATACGTGCCCTATGACCCGGTATCCCGGGTCGGGATATTACAATATATATATATATATATATATATATATATATATATTTGTTCACATTGGATACCATGGGCCTACCTGTCCATTTGGTTTGGGTTGAAGGTTCCTATATACATGATCTTAGGTTTGAGTCTCCAAGGGCGCAGCCCTTTTCATTTTTTATTCTTTTTATCAACTAATTATAATATATATATATATATATATATATATATATTTCCACCAAAGTTAACACGGGCTTGCCTGTCATCTTGGTCACGCATGTTTCACCCTTACCCTAGGTCCCTAGTTCGACTCGCAGGGGCAGCAGCCCCTGCATGTGTTTTTTTCTCACATTTTCTAAACCAAACGGCAGCTTACCCTTAAACCGTGAATAGGATATCCCCCAATCCCTAATCCCCAATTTAAATTTGAAACACCTGGAGCTAAATAGTCCCCTTCCCTTTTTAATTTAAAAGCCCTTAACCCGAAACGACACAGTATTGCACTAATTAAGCACCAAATGGTGCCGTATCATAAAACCACTATTCATCGTCTCCTCGATTTTTCGGTGGAGCAGTAGTAGGGCTCTGTCACCTTTTCCGGTGATGGCAACCCAGTTCTGATCATATTTTTCCCCAAATCCAATGAATTTTTCTTCCCCTTCCCATGAGGATCTCAAATCCACTTTTTATTTTCCATTTAAACTTATAGAACCTTTCGAATAGGGACTTTTCAGTGAGAATCGTTTTTCCGGTGACCCCATTTTCCCTATGATTTCTCTACTGTTTTGGGTCCTCTCTATTTCTAATGATTTCCTGCACTCAATAGGATGAGTTTCCCACCATTAAACTAAGCTTTAAGCATAAAAATTTAGAAACCTGGATTATCTATCACAACCTACAACTACATATATATAATACTATACTATCTACATAAATATATAGACATGTACACTTATACATACACTCACACTTTAATTATACATTCATATATATATATATATATATATATATATATCCATATATATATATATACATATATACCTATTTCTAATAGTATATACATACACTCATATTAAATATACTACTGCATCCATGCAATGTACACGTGCATGGGAATTCGTGCGTGCATGCATTACGAGGCTCAGTCCTGGGTTGCTCGGGTGTTGCCCGGTACTAGTGGTACAAAATAAACCATTTACATTCAAAATCGTTCAGTCCAATGAAATATCATGATATAGAGCTCAAACAGCTCGGGTTACAACTGGTGTTACACTACTTGATCGGGTCTACCTCAGTATACGTGCCATATCCCAGGTTGGGATATTATAGATTTTCTTACATTTTTCAGTGGGGTTCGTACCTACAGGTCATGGGCAACTCAAATCGACCCTCGATTTTTCAATCGGAGTGCCGGATCTCCCCCAAAATAAGGAAAACCGTAGCTCCACCAGAGCTGTGCGATTTTTCGGCCAGCCCTTTTCTCCTCCATTTTCTACTCTTTTCTTCTACGGTTTTGGCCTATTTTTCCTCCCATTCAATTTCTGCACCTCTTAGGAATTATCCCCCATTGTTTAAACCAAGTTAAACGCATCAAAATTACACAACCTGATTTTTATTCCTTTTCTGTAAATTCCAGTTTTCTCACTCATTTCTGGATTGTTTCTCTTGATTCAAATTGCAATATAAACCCAATTCCATGCTCAATAAGATCCCAATAGCAAATTTATCATTCATGCTTCTAAAAATTTAAAACAAAAAGCTAATGTTCTCACCTTTTTCCTGTTGCACGCCCCTGGGTTCGGCTCCTCCTTCTTTGCCTCTGTTTTTCTTCTCTTCTCTTCCAATGACCCATCTTCTGCTTCTTCCTTCCTTATTCTTTCTTTTTCTTCCTGCTTCACACCACCCTGCTTGCACCCAACCGTTTCTCTTCCTCTTCTCTTTTTTTTTTTTTTTCTTTCTCGTTCTAACGCATGCCTGGCATGCTGTTAATTTAAAACGCCCCCCTTTATTTCTCTCCTTTTCTCTCTCTCTCTCTCTCTCTCTCTCTCTATCCCCCTTGCACCCTTTCATTTCCTGCGCCTAACTCCTGCCTGTTTTCTTCCTTTTTATTATTCAGTTACATAGTGTAAATGATTTACGTAATACACTCTCACATATATATATATATATAGAGAGAGAGAGATTTCAAATTCCAATTATTTTTATTTCTTTCCAATTCTTATTTTATTTTATTTTTTTATTTTATTTTATTTCGTTTTCCCTGGCATTCGTCCATATATTCAAAGCTATTGAAAATTCAAACCCGTTTATTTCATCATCGTAACATAAAATTTTATTGGCTTGGTTATAATTTGGGTCAGGGTATTACATTCTACCCCCTTTAAATTGAGTTTTGTCCCCAAAACTCGAATATTCGTAATCCATGAAACTCTGTCACCTCATCATGCTAGTTTTATCATCATAAAGATTTTTTTATATAGGGTTCACAGTTCTTTTGTGTTCCTCTTTGATTTATTTCAATAGTGAATTTGGAAGTCAAAGGTTTGACCTTTTAACTTCGTCGAGACTTTTAACTCATTGTCTTTAGATTTTAGTATTAACATCCCCCAACATATCTTTTTAGTTCTCAGATCTACGACTAGTCATCTTTTCAGTTACTTGACTATTTCTCCTTGTTACTAGTATCTCGACTAGTTCTACATCTAGTCGTTATATTCATCTCATTTGATACCAAGTCGTAATTACCCTACTGATCATAGGCTGTCAACTTCCATTAACATCGTATGGCGCACCATGTGCCAGGTAAAGGTATCTAGTACCTTGATCTTTTCTTTTTGATCTGTTTCTTTGATAGTGGTCATAGGAAATCAAAGGTGGAACTAGCCTACACCATCTCTATGGTTAGAGTGTCTTGGGTTTGTCATTCAAGTACGTTAAGTTTTACTAAGGACAGAGTATCATATTCCTTTTTGTTTTCATGAGTATCTTTTGGTTCGTGTCAGGACGATTTACTCGTATTCTCTTTGCATTACAATATTTATCCCTTGCACTAGTGACTTTAAATTTATTCGAACTTTCCATTATGATTTCTCAATCAGATGTTCATTTCTTGAAGACTTATCAATCCTCTTTCATTTCATTTGTATTATTCATTGGCATTACTGTCTTTGTTTTCAAATTTTTGTTCATCATTTTATGATTTAGATAGGTTAAGGAAATCAGTTCCGTTTTTTTTTTTTTTTCACATTATAGGCAGTTGCTTTTTACCATTGCTCTTTTCATAGGTTTTGATTCCTCATCCCTTCATAGATTAAGGTATGGTATATATACTTAGAAAATTTTAGGATAGTCTTTTACCCTAGTCACTGATTCTTCATATAACAGTCTTCTTCGAAAGTGTTCTTAACGGTGTTATCATTTTTGGTTTACCTGAAATTATCCACATCATTCAATCAGTTTAAATCTCAAAGTCATATGACTTGTTAGTTTATAACCATTCTTTTGGTTTCACTTACCTTTGCTCAGAAAGGTTGTTCAATTGTCTTATGCTCGTTATTATGTTCAATTTTTTTCACCATATGTTACATTTTTCTCCCCAATTGTTATTCAACGTTTACAAATTTGTTCTGTCAAGAACTTATTCAATCGTATAAGGAGTTCCTTGTACATTCTGTGACTTCATATCATATTTTAGGGTTGTTCATGTCAATTAGTCGTCCCATTATCTTATCGTTACATTTGGCATTCAAAGTTAATCAAGATTATGTCAAGTTTTTCCCACCATGGAATTTCTCAACTTCCTTAGTTTCACAGATGTAGTTATTCTTACTTTCTACCTCAATCTTAATTATTCTCAGTAGCTAAAAGAATTATGTATTACTTTAGTACAGTCATTGTCCTTACTAGTTTCCTAAACATTATGCCCTAATTTCTGTCTCTTTAATTGCTAGGTCACGTAAATCCTCAAAAATCATTCAGTGTCATCAATCATTTATCTTTTGAAATAGATTCAGCTAACTCAAGAAAGTACAACCCACAAATAGGTCTTATTCTTACCTAGGTCAATAAGATCCATTGAATTTTTTCAATGATCATTTATCACGTGTCAATTTGTTTTTAGGATCGTCACATTTCAGAAATGTTCACTTGATAATCTCATTTAATCAGTATATGTCTACCAATAATTCATTTGTCTTTACCTTATATGACTCACTCAAGAATCCTCCTAATTCTGATATATCATCAGTCCATCTAAAGTCTCAACAGCCTCACGTTACCATTCATTAAGTCTTCCTCAGACCATCTCTTACATAGACTTGTTGTTAAATCCCTCGACTTTCCCAGATTTCACAATCCTAACTCTATGTCACCTTATCCTTTAAAAGAGCATTTATTGTTGCCCTTGTTCAAATGCTAGTTTCCCCCAATTCATTAACCAATTCTAGTGTAATGACTTAAGAGTCATCCACCTCAACACTGGTACGATTATTCCCTTGAATCCTTCACCTTTGCCCTTAAGCATACTACTTTCTCCTAATAGTCACCATTCATTTGATCATCTCAATCATCTAAGAACATCAAAGTCGGTCATGCATAGCCTGTCCCAAAGGCCATTAACCTTAGTATTTAATCAAACAATTGTCTTCCAAAAGTCACCAATCATTTAACTATTTAAATCATCGGATTCTTAGTTCTTTAAGGGTATCTAATCGGTTAAAAATACCGTGTTCTTACGTTCTATACTTCATATGCTCTATGTATATCTTTCATGAATAATGATTTCCTTGTAGTGCCTCAAAATCACATATCATCTAAATTTCATGGTCTCTAAATGGTTTGCTACCAGTTCAGTCTTTACGATCATTTAGATCACATTGATCTCTAACAGTTACTCAAGATCGTTTATCATTTACTTCATTTAACTTGATGGGGTATTGACTACAATCAGATCACACCTTATCTTAGATCACAAGATTCATAGACTTCTTCCTACTATTCATCCATCATGTGTCAGCCTCTTGCCAAAATCATCACATTTCATAAGATCAATTCTAACAATCTAGCTTATTTAGTAACTGTCTTCAAGACTTTGCTCATCTCTACTCTATCAGGGTCTACTTATGACTTACTTAAGAATTTTTATACTTTTAGTGCTCCTGTAATTGTCCATTCAATTTCCTTCAGACTATCTCTCATTCAAACCTCATTTATATATCCATAATATTCCTCAGTATCCATCTGCATGTATTAACAATAAAGCTCTCGAGGATATTGACATAGTTAACATGAAATCAAGAGGTTCTATTTCTAAGTTCAGCTCTAACAGTAATGAGGAAGATACTAATCAATGCGTAAAGCCTAATATCAACAATACATGCATAGGCCGTAAATAAACTAGAAAGGTACCTGTGTTTGCTGGTGTAGCAGTCTGATCATCTCCTAGTATCACTGGGGTTGATAAGGTAGGTGTGGTCGAGGTTATAGATTTATTCCAAAGACAGTTCCTCACAAAGTATCCAGTACGGCCGTAATAGTAGCAGACATTAGTATTCTTAAGGCATTGCCCTCGGTGGGCTTTTTGGTTGGTGAGGCATTTAGGTGTGTCCTTTTTGTAGTTGTCTCTTTTCTGGATAGGCCTTGTGTTTCAAGCTCCGACTTTGGGCTTGGACGATGAGGGTCCCTGCCCCTTGCCCTGCTTGTCTTCTAGCTTATAAGTTTTCGTTCCTTTGGCAAATCCTTGTTCCCTCCGTTTAGTGACCCTCACGACCCGTGTCACTTCTTCAGAGTAAGTAGTTGACCACTGGGGTTTGGCTTTGGGTAGAGCCTTTAAGACTCTATTCAAAAGGTGCTCAAGCCGGTCTAGTCGATCTGTCATAGTTGCGGTATTTCGACTACGAACCATCTTGCTGTAAAAGATGAAAGGTTAGCATTCTCATAAGGGTCTATTCATTCACAGTCTAACCGAGTCAACATAGTCTATCCAGCCTAAATGAATCGAATCGAGTTTAACCGTACTATTTAACATTCATATATAGTCTAGCATAGTGTAAAAATTAGTCTATAGGTCTAACAAGGTGTCAAAATCAAATCAATTTAAATCGTTGTGGTTAGCACTTACGTAGGAATATAACATGGCATGGAAATCTATCATAGTGTTACCTCGACCTTGACTTCTTAGACTCAACAGTCTTAGTACTCCAATCCTATCTCCCACGACTAACTAGAACTTAAAACTCTGCTCTGATACCAAGCTGTCACGACTCGAAACCCACCCTATGTGGATCTCGTGTCGCAGGGTCGACCCAATGGCCGTCCCTACTTTTTTCATTCTTTGTATCAATGATAACAGTAAATAACATAAACATAACATTTAAGTGTGGAAGCCTTATTACAAATGTTGTTCAAAGACTGAAAATAAACCTGACAATGAACTAAACATTAACCACTCTTAGGTGGTGAGTACATTCTATAGTGCTCCTCAACTGTCTCCTTACGCTCCTAACCTCTTACTGTGGTTCTGTAGCGTTCTCACCTGAAAAAGTATAATGAATGGGATGAGCTAACAAAGCTCAGTAAGTAAAAGCCTATCTCAAATACGGGTTAGGGATTACATAGGAAAACATGAATTCAAAGGTAACATGATAGCCAGTCATGACATCGATTGTAGTTAACAGTAAAGTGCCACAAGGCCAATGAACAGTAAAGCCCAATAACAAGTGTGAGTAGTGGTGTGGCATGGATATGAATAAAGCACAATAATCACAATCAACATGAATACTGCCACAATAAAATGGTCACAGTCAAGCACAATCAATGAGAGAACGGTCAATGTATATAAAACACCTTCATAACTCCATATGTAAAAACACCCCCATCACTATATGTCCGATCACATATTCGAGCCGTAGGTCTCGTCAATTGGCCCGTAAGTCTTGTCAATTAATAAAAACACCCCTATCACCATTTCTCCGTTCACAGTCTCGACCCGTAGGTCCTGCCAACTCAGAAAGCAATCGGGTAGATATTGTGACTGAGCACAAATTCGACATTCAATTATCAATCAAGATCCTATCGTGATTCTATAAGAAGTGCATAAGGTATGAATGACATGCAATAAACGTCAATCAATAAGTCTTTCAAGCGTAGTACGACATAGCAATAATGAGGTAACAGTCAATAGGCAACCACCAGATAGGACAATATCAATGGTGGGATAACAATAGCGATTACATACATGAGTACAAAGTTTTGGCAATAATAGAAATAAGGTGACTTGGAAAATCATGTATAAGAAATAGAAATTCACTTACATTTTTAATGCGTTTTAGTATTCCGTGATCTTTCCTTTCCCTTTCGAGTCTCCTATATATCAGTAAACACATTTCAGCTTTAATGTCATTTATCGAATTTATGCCTCGCTACTCTAAATATCTCTTTTATTAATTTATACTTTTATGACTTCTAACTTGATCTAATTTACCCAAGGGTAAAATGGTCATTTACGTGTCTCTATTTTTTGGGTTCTATTTTCACAATTTGGACTTTACCATTGAGTCCAGAAGGTTTGAAATAATAAAAATCCACTATTTACTTAACTCAATCGGAGTCTGTTTGACTCACCTTCGACTCGGGGGCATTTTGGTCATTTTAGCGTTTCTACGGGTATTTTATTTTTCAGGACTCTGTCTAGTGAAACAGACCTCACCATTGAATCTAGAACTCCCAAAATAGTAAGTTTTCATTATTCATTCGACTAATTTACGTGTCAGGATTTAATTCAAATTTAATTAATTTAAACTACTTTATTAAGTTAATTAATTATAACCAATAAATATATTATTTGAGCCCAACTTGATCACATGTGCCTTAGTGGCACAGTGGTCCATTCTTCTCACCCTTCCCCCTTGGTCACAGGTTTCAGTCACTGCCCATACAATTTTTTTTTTCATTTCCTGTACAATTGTAAATTATAAGCCAAATAATGGATAGCTTCTCTTTCGCAACCAAACACCCCCCAAACTCAAATTTAAAACTTGACCCATAAAGTAATAGTGTTGGGCAGCCCTCTGAATGGATGGGTCGGGTCGGACCCAACCCGGTTTGGCCCAAATCAAGAAACAAAAACTCAGTTGCGCAGCACCCTTCCCACGCATGGCCAGTCATCCTTTCCATCAACAGCGACTCACCGGTGACGGATTTTCTTGCATTTTTCAGTGGGATTCATACCTATAGGTGATGGGAAACTCAAATCTACCCTCAGTTTTCCGATCGGAGTGCTGGATCTCCCCCAAAATAGGGAAAACCGCAACTCCACTGGAGCTGTGCAATTTTTCGGCCAGCCCTTTTCTCCTCCATTTCCTACTATTTTCTTCTACGGTTTTGGCCCATTTTTCCTCCCATTCGATTTATGCACCTCTTAGGAATAATCCCCCATTGTTTAAACCAAGTTAAACGCATCAAAATTACACAACCCAATTTTTATTCCTTCTCTGTAAATTCCATTTTCTCACTCGTTTCTGGATTGTTTCTCTTGATTCAAATTGCAATATAAACCCAATTCCATGCTCTATAAGATCCTAACAGCAAATTTATCATTCATGCTTCTAAAAATTTAAAACAAAAAGCTAATGTTCTCACCTTTTTCCTGTTGCACGCCCCTGGGTTCGGCTCCTCCTTCTTTGTCTCTGTTTTTCTTCTCTTTTCTTCCATTGACCCACCTTCTGCTTCTTCCTTCCTTATTCTTTCTTTTTCTTCCTACTTTGCATCACCTTGCTTGCTCCCAACTGTTTCTCTTCCTCTTTTCTCTTTTTTTTTTTTTTTCTTTCTCGTTCTAATGCATGCCTGGCATGCTGTTAATTTAAAACACCCCCCTTTATTTCTCTCTCTCTCTCTCTCCTTTGCGCCCTTTCATTTCCTACGCCTAACTCCCACCCATTTTCTTCCTTTGTATTATTCAGTTACATAGTGTAACTGATTTACATAATACACTCTCACATATATATCCTTATATATTTATACCTATATATAAATATATAGATTCAAATTCCAAATATTTTTATTTCTTTCGAATTCTTATTTTATCTTTTATTTTATTTTCCTTTTTATTTATTTATTTATTTATTTTATTTGGTTTGCCCTGACATTTGTCCATATATTCAAAGCTATTGAAAATTCAAACCCGTTTATTTCATCATCGTAACGTAAAATCTTATTGGCTTGGTTACAATTTGGGTCAAGGTATTGCATGTATAGTGACCTCTTCTTCAATTTTGGCATCCATTGTCAATAGTCGAACCTAGGTTTTGCATAAATGAAACCTTGACAGAGGACGATCTTCGAGTGATAAGGCAAAGTTGGAGAGCGATAAGCCAAAAAAACATTATATGGTGGGCCGTGGGGATAGCGATAAAAGTTTCCATAGAAAAGTTCCTCTTTCATATGTAATTGGAGTGAGCCATATATATTGAATGAGTTTTGATCTTATCATCATCAATTATAGGGAATCATTTTGAGTTTGATTTAATATTTAATAGATGGGAATTGTATAACATTGATTTGTTTAACTTCTGCCATCTATAGAATGTGTGCTTGGTTTCGTCCTACTTTGAGCAGTAGTAATCTGGATTGTAAGTTTCAAACCATAGATATAGGTTATTAACTTTTGATTTCAAAGTGCTATGTTCTCTAAATGAATTTTTGGACTTTTTTCAGAGTGCTCATTTTATTGATTCGCACCAAGAGATGATGGAAAGATTGTTAAGAGTAAATCAAAGAGTTTGAATGCAATGTAAATTTTCATAGTGTAAATTTTTACATTGGAATTGGAAGGGAGTTTTTGCGGTGTAAATTTTCATAGTGGAATTGGGAGGGGTTTTTTTTATAGTGTATAAAAGTGTAAAATTTTACACTTTCACTACTTTATGTCCAAACTAATTTTATTTGTTGTCATTTTCACTACGTTAAAAGACTCTTTTTGACATCCAACATATAAACATATAATTCAAAATACTAAATAAAACTGGTAACAACTAAAAATTTCATATTGAAATTAGAATTTTTACCGTCTTCTCTAAAAGTGTAAATTTTATACTTTCGCTCTTTCAAATGTTGTAAAATTTTATAGTTTCAAAAGCTTTTTTTTTTTTTTTTTATCTTCAAAATTTTATATGCAATATGGATCTTGTTTGATAGATATCGATTTTTAGAATTCAAATATATAAATTTTATTAAAAATCGATTTGTATTTTTTGAGTCATTGAATTTTGAATTTTTGAAAAACAAATTCTAATACCTGGGCACCTTTCTCGCACCTATCTTTCGCTGGGAATTATGCAAGAGTTTTTTAATCATTCGATATTTGAAGGACTTGGTGGGTTACTACATTTGAGTTGGGATCTAATGATAATTTTTATACTTTTTGTAGACTTCTAAGTAAATAATCCTTAAATTTAATTGTTTCATTGGATGAAATAGTTAAATTTAGTTGTTTCCTTGTACTAAAATAGTTAAATTTAACTATTTTCTTGGATGGAATTTTAATGTTTTCTTGCAATTTTTTTCTTCTTCAAAATCTCATATACCATATGGATCTTATTTGAAATATCTCGAATTTTAGAGTCTAAATATATAAATTCTATTAAAAATGAATTTATAATTTATAAGTTATTGAATTTTGAAATTCAAAAAAAAAAAAGTTTGAAACACTTCCTTAATTTTTTAGAGATAGTTACGATGATGAAGATTTTATATGGTAAAATGTATATTTTTCATATAAATATTGATGAACTTTTGCAATTAAAAATAATAGGCTTGGATTATATCTTAATTAACAATATATTTGTATATGTTTTTCATAGAAATATTGATGTATTTTTAGAATTAAAAGAAATAGGTTAGACTCTATCATAATTAACAATATATCAATTATAAAAAAAATTAATAATATATTTGTGAATCTTTAATTAAAAAATTTATTTTATAACAAGATATGATAGAGTATCTTTTCAAAAATGTACTTTAGTGACCTATGTGGCATTTTGAAGAGTTAATTTTTGTCTAGCATCTCTAAGAGACTCTTCAAAATTTAATATTTTTATTTTTTAACATTATTTAGTTTTGTTTCATTTTATTTAAATTTCCTCTAATTTTTAAAATGTATAATTTAAATTCCCACCAATTTTATTTGAAATTTAAAATTCAAAATTTAAATTCCCTCCAATTTTTATCTATAAATGCAACTACTCATCTTTCATTTTCATTCAACTTTCTCATTCAAGACATTTCTCAACTTCTTTTTCTTCATTTCATTTTTCTTATTCACTATGGAAGACGATCTTTTTTTAAATATGCTTCTTGATGACTCCGATTCTGATGTTGAATTGGAGATGTTAGTAAGAGCTGCCACGGAAGAAGAGTGACTTCAAAGGGAGACACGATCCAGGCCACATCGTGGTTCCGTTCAAGGCCACACAACTATTTGGCGTGTTCGTGTCCAAGGCCACAACAAGCTGTATCAAGATTATTTTGCTAAAAATCCTGTTTATCCTCCAAATCTATTCAGAAAAGGGTTCTGGATGAGTCGTTCTCTTTTTTCAATTCATTATGTAGTGGAAGCGCATAACCCATACTTTGGCCAAAAAAGAAATGCTTCCAGAATTCTTAGTTTGTCATCCCTTCAGAAGGTCACTATAGTAATACGAATTCTCGCATACGGAGTAGCAGCAGATTTTGTGGACAATTACGTGAAGATCGATGAAAGCACCACAATTGAAAGTCTAAAAAGGTTTATGAAGGCAGTGGTTGAAGTTTTTTCTGATGAATATTTGCGATCGCCAAATAGCAATGACATTGTTAAACTGCTAGCAGAGAGTGAAAAATGCGAATTTCCTAGGTTGTTGGAAAGTATTGATTGTATGCATTGGAAGTGGAAGAATTGTCCGGTTGTGTGAAAAGGTATGTACGTTGGGCTTGTCCATGAACCTACTATAATTCTTGAAGCCATAGCTTCATATGATCTTTGGATATGGCATGCATTTTTTGGATTACCAGGATCTCATAATGACATTAACGTGCTAGAATGATCTTTTTTATTTAAAGAACTTGTTGAAAGACGTGCTCCTCGAGTCAATTATTCCATCAACAGTCATGACTACACAATGGGATACTATCTTGCTAATGGTATGTACCCACTGTGATCAACATTTGTAAAAACAATTCTGTTTCCACAAGAAATTCAACAAAAGCATTTTGCTGCAGCTTAGGAGTCAGTAAGGAAGGATGTAGAGCAGGCATTTGGAGTACTCCAATCACGTTTTGCAATTATGCGTGGACCTACTCGTTTTTGGGAACGTGGAACACTCAAAGATATCATGAAAGCATGCATTATAATGCACAACATGATTGTTGAAGATGGACGTGATGTGAACATACCAGATCTTAATTATGATACAATCGATGAAAGTTCTCATATAACACCCTCACACCAGCATACGATAGAACTTGTGGAATTCATTCAAAATCATCACAACATTCGGGATAGAGAAACTTATTCTCAACTCCAATTAGATCTTGTTGAACACTTGTGAAATTTTTAAGGGACTCGTAAAAGTATGTAGTTATGAATATTTGAGTGTGTTTTGCTATAGATGTTTTTTTTAAAAGTATTTTAGTGTATTTTTCTATGGATGTTTTAAATTTTTTTAAAGCATTTTGGTGTATTTTTTTATGGATTTTTTAAATTATTACTTGAGTGTATGTTGCTTTTAATACTTAAGAATAACAAAAAAGAGTCAAAATAATAAACATTTAATACAATGCTATTGAATAATACTAGACATAGTCAAAATAATAAATTCATTGGAGCCAACATTTAATACAATGCTATTGAATAATACTAGACATAGTCAAAATAATAATTGTAAGAAAAAAACTAATCATAAGTAATTGTTACTAAATCCCCTTGCAAGAATTTACATTTGACGTTTACGATAATATTCTGCGATTTGAGGAGGCATTGCATTCGTATCGAGGAACATTATTCTCTCATCTTCTTTTATTTGTTCTTGACGAATCTTTTCTCTATCCATTCGGAGTTTCTCTTCAAACATTTCCATTTTCGTCTTATGTGCTTCTTTCTTTTCTTCCTTCATTTCTTGGAGAAGCGAACATAAGTGCCGAATTCGCAGGTTTGTTCATACTCTCAAGTCTATTTCATTTTTCATTCTTCTTTCCTAGTGGCCTTTCCAAATCTACAAAGCTATTTTCTCCAAGATCCATCGGAGTACCTGGAGTAGAGGGAGAGGACATGCCAGAAGTGGAAGTCACATTTTTAATTTTTTTTGGTTGGTCTTTTCCTTTGAGTATCATCCAACCATTTGGGTTGGTGCCTCAACATATTCCAACAATGCTTAAATGGAAATCTTCTTCCATTCATTTCTTCATATAACCTTTTTATATTTGTAATCTGAAAAAAATAAGAAATTAAATTTATTTTGATACAAAAATAACAAATAAATCTATATTTAATTTTTAAATAATATAATACATTATCTTGCTCATTCACACCACTTTGTTGTCTAAATTTAATCTGGGTAAGAAATCTGCAAAATTTATTCGTTGCTTGTTGAATCTTCGACTAACGTTGCATCAAAGACTTATTATCCCGGTTGGATTCAAATATCTTGTACTTGTGCAAATACTCCCACACTCGAAACCAATAAGTTTTGTGTTTTTTTTTGTTCCCTTGTATAAGATCTAAACTAATAGTAAGCCACGATGACACAAGTAGCGTATCTTCTTCAATGGTAAAACTATCACCGTGTTTTTTTGTGGCTTTATCAATTCGAATAGAGGATGGAGACAGTTGAACGGTAAATTGAGTGGAGAACTCAGGTGATTCTGAAAATTGTGTTGAAAAAAATGTTTGATCCATTTGGATGGAAGAGTTGAGGAATGAAAATAATGCACAAAATATGAATAATTGTTGAGTTTGAATGATTGTTGAAAATTATTAAAGTGATAAACTTGATGAGAATGATGACAGTGGTGAAAAAACAAATGCATAACATATTTATAAAAAAGAAAATTACCGTTTTCAATGATAATATTTGTAACGTTAAATTCTAATCCGATCGTTTGAATTTGCTTTGATTGTCTACTTGAACAATGAAATAAAAAAAATTATTTTTTATTACTTTAACAAGCCGTTAGACAATCGGCAAATAAGCCGAGTAAAGAGAAAATAAGCTGAAAAACGCATCTCTTGAAGCTTGAACTGCGGATGTAGAGTAGCAAAATTTACTGACGTGGAGCAATAAAATTTGCTAAAAATGTGATTTAAAGAGACCGGTAGAGCTGCTCTAATATTAGAAGAAGGCGTTGGCAAGTAAGAAATATATCGAACGAAATTCTTGCTCATTACCTGGTAAAGAAAATTAAGAATAAATGGGGGAGGGTAAGATGGTGAATTGAGAACTCCAGAAAAGCTGAGGTCGTTATCTTGCCGCGAAACGCTTGTCGTCCTACCACTCCTAGAAACTTCACCTCTTTCTAATTCTCTCTTCTCTCAGTGAGCTGTAGCCGAATTGAATTTAATGGCGTCAATTTCAGCAATCGGATCTATCTCTGCTGTGAAAGCTAACTATTCCACAATGGTACGTTCTATTTCTATATCACTCACTTTCACAAGGAGTCTTCAGCTATCGTCTAGGTTTATAATCCCATCTTCTTTCTTATGCTTAAATATCGATTATTCAATATGAGTAGCATAAATATTTCTCTTCCCGAATTCAGGAATTTTCTTTTTGATTGTAAATAGCCCCTTTTTTTTTTATTTTTCAGAGGTGGCACAGTCCTAAATCTTTTCATGAACCGGCGAGACTCCGCAATCGTGATATATCGAACTTATATGGTTAGTAACATATAGGTATATATGTATGTATGTATGTATGTGTGTGTGTGTGTGTGTGTGTGTGTATATATATATATATATTCTGTTGTTGAAGATAACAATAGCTTTAAGTGCAATATTTTCTCATTTTATTCAGACTTGAAAGATGAAAGTGACTCCATGGATTGTAATCGAAGGCACTTTGTGATATCATCGGTTGGGTTGCCAGTGGCAGCCTTTTGGGAGGCTTTAGATGACAGAGTAGCCGTGGCCGCCGAATTTACTGACAGTAATTTCTAAAATCTCCTTCGTGTTTCTTACTGGAAAGCTCTTTCATTTTCCTGCACTTGTGTAGTCCTTTTCTTTTTCCTTGTGTTTCTTGTTTTGATTTAAAAATGTTGCAAGACTTCTTATTCACCTCCATCTAATAATATTGTTAAGACTAAGAGTCAATGGGCTAGCTTAGTTTTTTTGCAGCTCTCACATTTGAACATGGATATGAGACTTCTCTTATCTCAATCACGATCTCTTGATTAGCTGCTTCTCCTTTAAATCTGGTTTGAATTCTATTTATATTGCCTTCAATGTTTACATATTTGGTTTGGATATTAGTCCATTGATTTGGATTTTTTTCTCTGCCAGCAGCTACATGGTTTGCTTTCTTGGAAATCTAGGTCGATATTATGCTATTGATCTGGAAATCAGAACTTTCAAATCATGCTCTCTTGAATTAAGTCTAGACCAGTTAATTCCAAAATCAATAAACATTCTATTTTTAAACTTTCTGGACGATTATTCAGATAACTGGTCCACTGGTTGTATTTTGTGTCGATCAATATGTAAACTGTGCACATTGGGGAAGCTAGGCAAATATCAGTTTAGTGACTACAAGCACTTTTTTTCTCCATATACTTGAGTTCTTGTTTTTCTAGACCATTAAGATGTATGTCTTCTTTCAAAAATTAATTGATCAACATATTATAGCTGTAAGGATTAATTTCTGGCACTTTGTCCGATTGTAGTGCCAGCACTTAGGGGGAAGGATTATGGCAAGACAAAAATGCGGTATCCAGACTACACTGAAACAGAATCAGGTCTCCAATATAAGGTCACATATTTATAAGCACATTTGTAAAACTTGCATTTGTGTTTATATGCACAACACACTCATGTTCTAATATTTCTCGTTATAATTCCAAATTAAAAAAGAGTGCAGGACTTACGAGCAGGAAGTGGTCCTACACCAAAGATGGGAGAGACAGTGGTGGTAAGCCAAACAGTTGTGTATACATGGTTCTACAATTTAGCACAATTTTTTGGTCTCTATCTTCTTCTTTGGGCTTTTCCTTTTCTTTTTTTTTTTTTTTTTTTTTTTGGGGGGGGGGGGGGGGGGGGGGGGGGGGAAGAAGGAGGAGGTTGTTGAAACACAAGTTTTCATTAAGTTGACAAAATTTGAGAGAAGACAAGAAAAGAAAGGGTAATCTTGAAAATTCCCAAAATCCGTGTGTGTATACTTATATATGTATATGTATATATTGTGAGTTTCTCTAAACGAAGATTTGGAAAATTTAGACAGAACAATTTAAAGTTAGAAAGTTTGCTTTTGATTTGGTTGTAAAAATTGTAGTTCAAACAAGCATGGATTTGAATTTTAAATGAAAAGGAAAGAAAATAATTGAATTAACTAAAAAAGTTCAATAAATTAAGCTAATTGTGTTTATTCCTTGAAAACTTTAGGGCCTGTTTGGGAATCTGAAAATCTGTTTCAGTTCATTCCTGAATCATCTAAGCTTAACTGGTTCATATAAATATCTATTTCAAGTCAAACTAGTTTTAATGTAAAACTTGTTTGTCAAAAGTTGAATTGTGTTGAGATTCTAATTCCTATTTTCAATTATCATCTCAAGACTCTCAACTGATACACTCATACATATATATTCGTTTATTTTTATATCATACAAACTCAACAAAGTTTGGTACACGAAGAGAGAATCTGATACTTGAATCTCCATTTATTTATGGTAGTGAGTTTTGACTTTGATTTGCTACTCTCTTCTTCTCGTCACGCATAAACCCTCAAAATCCTTTTTAAAAAGGCCTTGAAAATTTTTTGATCTTTTTTTCTTTTTACAAATTCTTCTTTTTTTTTTTTTCCTTTCAATTTCATTCCCGTAATAACATCTCCTTTTAAAAAAAATAATCCTAGATCTTCTGCCCTTGATATTAACCCCGATCAAAAACTAAAAGAAACCCTAGATCCCTTATTTAAGAAATACATAAATCTGAATAAGGAAATAATACTTTGTGTTGAAGAAGATGCAAAAGAAAAAGAAAAAGAATGCGGAGGAGGCATAGAGATAGATACAACCTGCTTCTTGGTTCTGCAATTCCTCGAATTTGGGTTTAGATGGGAGAAACGGTTGGTATTTTCCCTTGTTTAAAAAAAAAATGATGAAAGAGAAGCTGGACCAAATGAGAACCACCCCTTCCTTCATTTACACGTGGACCTGTTTTTGTCCAAAAAGGGATGGAGAAAAAACTGGTTTCTTGCTTTTTTGAAAGTTTCCAAACTAAGATCCACTTTAACCAGACCCTTGTTGTATCCAATAAATCTAGTATTGGGCCTTTCCAAACAGCCTCTTATACATACTTTTTGTCTTACATTCCTTTTTTATCCTAAGTGTATATATGAAGCAATTCTTGAACTGTGAATGGATGTTAGGTTGATTGGGATGGTTACACCATAGGATACTATGGCCGCATATTTGAAGCTCGAAACAAGACGAAGGGTGGTTCCTTTGAGGTATTGGATGCTTCTTATTTTATAAATAGCATCAATCTATACTACTTGATTTAAACATTATCTTTACTGTTTATTAATATGCAGGGGGGTGATAAGGACTTCTACAAATTCAGAATAGGATCCCAAGATGTGAGAAGTTTGTTTCCCATTTCCAAGATTAAGAAATGTTGTCCTTGAGGTTCAGTAGGAGTGGATAGGAAGTACTTCCTTCTTTGTCAATGAAAATCTCTCTCTCTCTCTCTCTCTCTCTCTCTCTCTCTCTGAGTGAGAGTGTGTGTGTCCCAAGAGCCATCTGACTAATCGTCTTGGTTCACACTGATGCTAATCTATAGTCTCACATGATAGGAAAGCTTTTGATTCATTATTTTTTTCCCTTCCAGTCTATGAGATTTATTTGGTAAGGTCAAATTGGTGCTATTAATTGTGCTATACTGCCTATGTATTGTGTTTGCTTTTTAGTTGCATGATGCTGAAAGTCACAGTGGATGTATCTAACAGTGCTGTATGGTTATTCGATATGTTCAGGTGATACCCGCTTTTGAGGAAGCTGTTTCAGGCATGGCTCTTGGTGGCATTAGGAGGTCCTGTAATGCCAACCTGAACCCTATAGCATGTGTCATTTTGTGTTGATGGATTCCAATGTGTTAGCAATTTATCAAATGATTTTAGGTTCACCTCAAAGGGATTGACATACTAAATGTAAGAACATGCTGTTAGCTGGATGTTCTGCATTTGTCATCCATTTCAAGAGACCAACCAGTGACCAAGATCATAGGTTCATTGTAATCCCATCTCATGAGTTGGTGTGCTCGTCTGCTCCATTGAATCTCTCTTAGAAAGATCATGACTATCATACCATAAATGTTGGAACAGATCAATTAATGCAAGGCCTCTTAATTTTGTAATTTGTTTTCTTTCAAGGTAAAGCTTGATGAGAAAATTAGAATGGCAAGTGAGCATGGCAGTTAGTATATTTGCGCGGTTCATTGCATGCATTAGAATCATAGTTTATTTGGTGATGGTGCAGGATCATAGTGCCCCCAGAACTGGGATATCCTGAGAATGACTTCAACAAGAAGGGGCCAAGACCAACAACATTTTCGGTACAATTCACTTCTTTCTGGTGATGCTTGCTTGCTTTATGTTCATGTAACTTTTCCATTGTGTTGTACAGGGCCAACGCGCTTTGGATTTTGTGCTGCGGAACCAAGGATTGATAGACAAAACTCTTCTGTTTGATATTGAGCTCCTAAATATCATACCAAATTGAGTTAGTTGACACCACCCACGGGTATCTTTTGTCATGTAACAGAAATCTCATTTGATTGAAAGAGCTTTGTAGCTTTGACATTCATTAATGGTAGTTGCCTTTTTTTTTTTTTGAGTCCACCATCTTTTATATATCATATGTGAGGCAACAAATATTAAGTAGATTAAAATTTTAAAGTAAAAAAAGATTAGTCTAGTGTACAAAGTTCCTGTCTTGGGGGAGTGATTTTTAAGTCGCAGTAGAATAATTTTATTATTGTGTCAAGATTCATCCTTATTTTAAACTCTATAATCAAAAATAGAAAAATTAATTCCAAAACGTATCAAATTAAAGTGCGTAAAATAGTTTCAAATTAAATTTTCTATTTAAAAGTTGAACTGAGTAAGAATCATTGATGTAAAATAAAAATTCAATTTAAAAATTTGCTCAAATTGATTAATGTTGGTCAAGTGATTAATAATGCAAAACTTGAACACGAAAGCCTCAATCACATATGAACACCAATTTTAAGTTAAAAATCTAATAGGGAAATACCATGGCCTCCGACGAATTCACTAGTTAAGAAAATCAAGTATAACTGTAATAGTCTGACTTGATTACTAGGTAATTAGTATTTATTAAAAAATAATAATAATAATTAAATTAAATTAATTAATAATATAATAAATTGACAACACCCAAAAGAAAAATCTGGAAGAAAACAAAAGGGCGCCTAGGACCTGAACTACACTTCTTATAGCTTTTATATGTATATATATATATATATATATATATATATATAAAGCCTTACTAGACTAATTGTGACTATAATTATAGCAGAATATAATAATAATAATAATAATAATAATAATAAGAATAAGAATCTGCATGCCAACCATGCGGTGTCAGCCATCGGAAGATTTAGGATAAATTATCTTGGACACAGCAAGACCATGTGATCCAAGAATAACTACCACATATATATATATATATATATATATATTTGTTATTTACCCTTCGCACGGATTATGAAGAAAAATATTATATGCAAAAAAATGATGTCTCTTTATATTTTCACTTTATCAAATTTAATATTAATGCTATCAAAAATTTTTTCAAAAAAAAAAAATAGATCTATCATATAATAATGTATAAATACTTTGAAATAAGAGACGATGAAACACAAATTGTTAGCGAAAAAAAATTGTGGGACCTGTTTTGATATTTTTTTCATAGGTCTGGTATATTACGTGGCAATGTGTTCTTCCAATCATACTTTGCCATATATACTATGTCTTACTAAAAAAAAAATGATTCATATCACACATGATAGAATATTATTGGAAGGACACATTAACATGTCACTGTACTAACTTGTAACATCTCGACCCAATTAAGTGAATCAATTAAGGATAATGATGATTATCACAAGGTAATTTGCTTGATAATCATGGACAATTCTACTTGAGACTAATATTCTATGAATATGGAGACAAAAATGTAAATTTTGGGAATGAATAAAATACATGCACCAAGTAATTAGTAATATACAAATATGAATATTTAACGATTTTAATATTAAATGAGACATAAAATTCTCCACTAATACAAAAAGAGAGGAAAAAGAGCCAAAAAGTTCCTACAAAGTCTTGAACTCAAGACCAAGAAAAACAGGAAAGGACTTATATAAAAAGGAATAACTAACTACGCTACAAGTATCTTATGCTATATTAGCCACAAGAAACTTATATAACCTAAAAGAGTGGGGGAAATTCAGAAAACAAATGGAGTGATGTGTCATTATCCCATTGGACACACTTCTCAACCAATGAAAATCCATGCCAACCTCTTGTCAACTTAGCCTGAATAGAGAAGGAAGCTCAGACCTTGCATGAAAAACATTAAGTGTATCAGACCTTGTGTTTCGGCTAGAAAGAGAGAAATGTAGAGAGAGAAATAGAGAAATATAGAGAGAGAAAAAGAAGGTTTGTCTTGCATGTGTTTGTGTGCTCACAATTAGTGCACATTGGGAAGTAAAAAGGAGTTCTAGTGGCTAAAAGGGTCTAGAGGATGGAATATGCAAGCCCAGAAGACAAAGAGAAAGGGAGAAAATGGCCATTGAAGTAAGTTTCTCACTAAAATATTTCTTATAAGAGGCTGTTTTTAGGTTTAAATTTGCATGCATATGTGTAGAATTGAAAATGACAGAGAAAACCTTAGAACCCTTAATACTCAAAAGTGAGAAAAATTAGGTTTTGAACCCATATCGATCTAAACTTAAAACTAAGTACAAGGCTCAAAAGAGCATAGGAAATGGGGCACAACGCGTCTTAAACGACTAAAAATGGTCAAAAGACCACTGAGCAATCTGAGGTTATAATTGGGAGTGATAATCATGGGAGAATGAGTTTTGGCCTCTATTTCTTGACTTTAGGAATGGGAAAATGCTCCCCAAGCTTCTAGAAATCAAACGGAACAAAAACGAGGCAAAAACAGTAAGTAAGATGTTAAAAAATAGGAAAATAAGTCTTTGCTGGAAAATCGGGTCTCACTGGAGACCCCATTGCAACTCCATGTGTCAACAACTAAAACTGTATAAAAGTAAATTTTGAAGTTGAATTTGGATTTGGAATCCTCATGAAAAAAGGGTTCGAACCATGTTGGGCTCGTCGCTGGAAAACGGTCAACGACAATCGCCGGTGCAAGAGGAGGCGACCGAAACCCTCACCAAAAAAATAAAAAAGAAGGAACTATTCGAGTCGGGTCTCGAGTCGGGTCCTGACCGAATGTTTTAAATGGGTTTGGGCGTAAGTGGAACGACGTCGTTTTGAACCCTTAAGAATAAAAAAATAATAAAAAGGGCTGACGTCAGCATGACGCAGTGAATCAGATTAAACCGTTTGGTTCTTAACCTCAGAATGACGTAGTGAACTAGAATAAACTTTTTGGTTCTTAACCTAATGGAACTGGTTCACTTGCATTGGAACTGAACCGAATGGATTCTTTTTAATTAAAGGTTTTTGAAATTAAATTTTGGCCCCAAACCTTTCTGTTAATTACTGTATTGGCCCAGAAAAATAATTATATATTATTTTTAAATTATAGGAAATACCAAAATACCCTTAAGCCAAAAATAGGCCCAATGAAGGCCAATTAAAATGAAAGAAGAGTCTAACCCAATATTTTTTTACGTTTCGGACTCAATGGAAGAGCCCAGTTTGTGAAATTAGATCCCGAAAAATATGAACGGGCAAACTAGAATAATTACAATTTTGTCCTAATTATCAAATAAGCTATCAATTAGACTCCGATGACTATGAAAATACATACCTTAGTATTTTGGGAACATTCTGGACTCAATGGTAGGATCCATTTTATGAAACGAAGTCCCGAAAGTATAGACATGTGAAATGTCATAATTATCAATATGCCCTTAGTCATCCAAAAGCTAGTTAAATGTTAGAGATAACATCTTTTGAATTTCATCGACATTCCGGACTCAACGATAAAGTCCATTTTAGTAAACAAAGTGCCAAAAAATGAGAAACGTGAAAGTATAAAATTATGAAAATATTCCTAGGCTTAATATAAGTCACATATATGCAAATTAAGATCCAGAAAAGCTTAAACTGATTATCTTCAATATTCTGGACTTGATGGTGATATCATTTTGAGAAACATAAGACCCAGTAACAAACTAAAAAATGACGAATACGTCCTTATGACTTAATGAAGTTATCAAAAGTGTGTAGATGAAATTAAAAGGTCTATGTAAATGTTATAAGGACCAACTGGACTAAAAAATGAAGTCCAAATACGTAAATTATGTACGGAGAAATATGGGACATTAGAAGTATAAATTACCATTATGTCCTTGAAGGACCAAATAAGCTATAAAGCATCAGGAATCCTAAATTGAGAATTTGAAGATCTCTTAATCAATTTGACTAAGTTCAAAAGAACTTAAAATGCAGAATAAAGATACTTGGAATTAGAATGAATACTAATTCAATATACGATGTATTTTTTATCCATGATTATAGGTCACCCAAATGATGAAAAAATGGAACAAGGCTATAGGATAACTACTATGGTACCACTATGGGAATGCAATGCTAAGAACCCAATATAAGTAAACCAAACTCTAATATATGAATTTCTACTCTACCAATATGGCCTATTTGTATAGCTGTCAATCATTGTTTCTTGAAATTGTATATCAATAATTGCTTTAAGCCACAACCCATTGATTATTGTTGTAATACCCCGACCCGAGTTAGGGACTATTAAGCTGTTGTGTTAAAGTTAGAAATCGACGCCTTTAGTAACGAGGTCGGTGTCAACCCCGACGCACGAACTTTTAAGTGAATGTCCTGAAAAGTCAGGACGACTGTACATCACTTTCGTTGCAATCACCAACATGTTGATTTTGATGATAATTATATTTTCACGTCAACTACCGACTGTTGATACAAGTACGAGAATTGGGCACGTATTACGAGGATACGAAGATTAGTACTAAGATGATACATTTAAGAAAATAATTAATTTCTTTAAAGTAATTAATTATTTTAAACATTATTATAACAACTAATATATATAATTAAATGCAAAAATATATATATATATACTATATAAATGATTATAACCTTAAATATATATATAATTATACATGAACATATATAGATATATATATGAGTATGTATATGCATGCATGCATGTATGTTAAAATATGAAATGTATGTATGGGTTAAGAGGGCATGCTATTGTCCAAAGTGTACAAAGGTGAGTGTGTGTCAAAGAGAGGTGTGTGTATTACCCAAAGTGTATTAAGTTAAACCATATATACATATATATATATATATATATATGTGAGTCAAGCACCACACACACACACAACCGGCCACTCATGGCCTGCCCAACAGTGGAATTCAGACCCACTCATGAAGAAGCCTGAAATTGGCTAACCCAAATGGAGGGGCAATCAGAATTTGCCATGATTCACTCTCCCTATACAATATACATGGTGCTTGTACACACACAAACACAACCATCCGAGAGTGAGAGAGAGATTGAAGGAGATTCTAGGACATTCAGAAGTGGGAAACAAGGAGCAAAGGAGAGAGAAACAGTTGGAACAAGGTAAACCCATGAAAACTTTTAAATTTCTCTCTCTAGAAATATGCATGAATAGAATCAGTTTGAAGCTTAGTTATGCATGTATAATGTTAGATATGTGTTTTAGAGTTGATAAGCATGAAAATCTAGACCTAAAACAACTCAGGAAACACAAGCCGTACACCAAACCTCCATTGTTAAGCTTAGAGAAAGCAGGTCTGAATTGATGGAGACTAAGCTCCATTTGACCTATAGGGACCTTAACTAGACCCTACAAACACTCCAAAAACATACAGTCTCGATCGAAAAGCTTAAGAAATGCCCATGAAATCACAAGTTACAGGTTTCGGCCATGAAACCCAACTCTCATTTTGGACTCCTAAACCCAGATTTTAGAATGGGGACTGAACCCCCATGTTATGAGGATCATGCAGAACGAAACCCCATAAATTTTGGTTCAGAAATGAGCACGAACGATCGACTTGCAGGTTTGAATTATCGAATCCAAAACCGAGCATGTGAACTAGTTTAATTCCAAAAAATGAATGCCAAACTCTTGGAAAACGTTCCAGAAGTAGATCGGGTTAAAAACAACGAAGATTTGATGAGCCAAAATCCACGAAATAGAAAAAAATGGAACACAGAAATTAGGGTTTCAGTGGGGTGAAGGTGAAAGAGACGACCTTGAGTCGACTCGCAAACCGTTTAAAACGGTGGGTGAACTCGGACGCGTGGTAGCCTCTAGGCTTGCCACCTGAATTAATGCAACGACGTCGTTTTAGGGGGCCTGATACTTATATATATAAAACAGGTTTAAATTAAAAGAAAAGAGAAGGATTTGTTGCTACGGGGTATCGAACCCCTGACCTCACGCACCCCACGCCCATTCCTTCCACTCGGCCACGCACTCGCGTGTGCCATATATGCGGACGAAATATATATATAATAAATCAGAAAAAAAATAAAAGGTGCATTTTGCACCTGGTGGGATTCGAACGTGGGACATATGGGGAGGGAGGTGACACGCTGGCCAGCGTGCCACCCTATTCAACCTGTTACTCATATGCAATTTAAATATATATATATATATATATTACATTTTATAATTTAATTTAATTAAATGAAATTAATTAAATTAAATACTCCGAAATGGCCCGTTGTCCAAAAATTACAAGTTATATATGTAACCTTACTATCTTGGACCCTCTGAGTCCATTGGTGAGGTCCGTGACATGAGATGAGGCCCCGAAAAATTTAAGACCCCTAAAAATGTCAAAATGACCAAATTGCCCTTCCCCCTAAACAAGTCAAACGAAGTCCAAATTAAACAAATGAATAGTGTATCCTTACTATTTTGGATACTCTGAGACTGATGGTAGGGTCCGTTTTATGAGACGGGACCCAAAAAAAATAAAGACACGTAAAGGGGTAAAATGACCCAATTACCCCTAGTACACCAAAAGCCAAATTAAACCAAGGAAGGTCTAAATTGACTTTCTTTGACATCCCAGACTCAATAATGGAGTCCAAATTACGAAACGAAGTACGAAAAAATATGACACGTAAAACGATAAATGACCATTTTACCCTTTTACATATAAGAGTCCGAATTGAAATCTTGGAAAGCCTAAACTGACTTTCTTCGACGCTCCGGACTCACTGGTAGAGTCTATTCGACCAAAAGAAATGTCTAAAATAAAAAATACATAAAATTTGATGAATAGCATCTGTCAGATGACTATAAAGTAAAGTAATGCCAAAGTACTAATCTACGGCATATACGAGGACATGACAACACATCAACCTTAGAATAAAAATTTCTAACTCATAAATTGATCTTAGGTGAATTATGGAAGAACAATGACCCAAGTACACGATCATGACCAAGGCCCAAAGGGCCAAGGACCCAAAGCAACAGGCCTTCTTGCAAGAACTGTTGCATCGTCAGAGAGTGATCGACAGGTTCGTCCGGATAGCCAAGGCGACAGAAGTCATCTCGGTGAGCCCCTTCATTTTCAAATCACCCACCAAGGCCATGGTGGCAGAGGCCAAGAGAAAGAAGGAGGAAAAAAAGAAAATGGAGGAGGAAAGAGAGAACACGGAAACCTTAGCCGAATGGCGTCGCAGGTAATATTATTATCATTAAGAACATAAGTTACTAGATCTGTAATACAGCTATAAGTCGGACAGGTATAAAAATTTAGGCTTCTCACAGTCTACACTTAGTGAGTTATGAAGTTGATTAAGTACATATGAAATTTATGGAATCTTCATAAATCTTGATAGGCTAAGGAAAGAGAAAGGTAAAGGGAAGGCGCCTCAGTAGAGCTAAACCTAAAGGACCAAGGTGAGTAACCCTGTATTTGAACTGGAGATTTAACTCCATATATTTGAAGAAGTTTTAAGTTCAAGAAATTGCAGCTTTGAATATCAAATTCAGTCTTTATATGATTCCGTTCTTTTAAAATAGTCTGTTACGGCATGCTTTATAAATGTTTTAAATTCAGCTCTTTTCTTGAAAATAATCAGCATGTCTAAATCAAATGCAAATCTCTTTAATATTCTGAATTTGATTATCACGTGTATTTGAAGCTTTATTGTAGAAGTTATACATTTCATGTTTTAAATGTTCATGAAAAATATCTATTGAAGAAGTCATGTGACAAATGTTTTATAAGATAAACGGTACTAAGTACCACCCCCTATGATGGTTGAAATCCTTCGGGATTCAACAGTACATGCCCGGTAGAAGGATCTAATCCCCCAGGCAAATGAGATATCTCCATCGACAGTATTGGCAGTAAAATGGGAGTCTGGTTCGAAACAGATTCCGCCTAATAAAAGAGAAAAGATGACAAGTGATTTTGAAAATAGAAGTAGGTATTATCCCTATTCTATTTCACGTGTTTATATGCTTTTAAATTGCATATGCTCTATTTGAAGAAAATGTGTATTTAGCTTGAATACTTTAATTGTTCAAAGCTATTGTTTTAAGAATGCATATATTCTGTGTTCTAAAATGTACGAGCAATTGGTAGTGAGTATTTCATAAACCCTCATGTGCTAAAACCACTACCAGTTGAAAACCCCATGACGAATGCAGGAATTACTCACAAGCTTTGATTAGCTTACCCGGATTTTATCCGCCCCCCTTTCAGGTGACTAAGGGCAGATCGATTTTTGAAGACTATAAGGATGACCTAGCTTTTGGGAAGATTTGCTTGAGGAGTTCTTTTGGGGAAAAATCACATGAACTCTGATTAATATGTTTTGTATTAGCTGATATTTTAAGGACGTGTATTAAGCCCCACGGGGCAGTTGAATTAAGATTTTAATTATGAAGTCGCGTAAGTTTTAGTTATGCTCTGATTTTATATGAATGTGTGAACATGTGTACCATTGTGAATAGTGGCAGTATCGGACGGATGTGCAAATTTTAAATAAGAAGAAAAGAAAAAGTTTTTCACGCTTCCGCAACCACATGAAGCACATCTATTCGATACCGCTGCCTATGCGAGCCTTGTCTCGAGGCCTTCGGGACTCGGGGCGGCGGTCGCGATCCGGTAATCCGCACAGGGTGGGTTTCGGGTCGTGACAATTGTGTTTCCCATTATGCAAAAATTTGTGATTTGTTGATATCCTATTTGTTGTGAATATCTATGAGTCATTTGACTCTTTGGCTATATCTTATCTTTGTAATCATTGTGATCCATTTTGTTTTGGATATTTGTAACTTATGTATATGCACAGACCTTGTGGAATCCTTTTGCTGATAATATTATTTATGAGTACGCGGGGTTGTGTTTGTCACAATGCCATCTTGACTCTTTGGATGCTGATGACCTACGGGTCAGTGTTTGGGAATGATATCTAACATGTTGTCCTGATAAGGACATTTTGATATGATGATAAGAGCTCTTGGTGCCATTTAGGGGAACCTAGAGATGAGTGGTGAACCTGGATGAGTGTTGTATGAGGGTAGTCGAGGCCCTATTTGATAACTTCTATTTGACTCAATTTGTATATGTTTGATTCCACACCATTTGTTAATTGGTGATGTTATCTTGAATGTGAAATATGCCTTTGAGGCTTATTTTTGTATCCGATTTGAATCTATTTAATTTGGGTAGCTAAACATCATATGTTGGTAAATTTGTGTTTGTTGACTTGCTTAGTCATTCTTATCGCATTTGTGAACCCCTTATAAACTGTATTATTCTGGCATGATGGCCAATCCCTTTGAACTTGAAATCCTTTGATTATTTGCTTGTTATAGACCTTTGTGTAACCTATGGCAGAGTGAAGGATTTACTTACTGAGTTAACTTAGTTTACCCTCGAATTATAACAATTTTTCAGGTAATCACAATATGGAAGGAAGGGTAATGATGGTGACTAATAGAGCTAGTGATATGTTTGTGGGCAATTTTGACGATGTATAGCTCCAAGCCCTATATTGAATATATATCATTTAAGGTTAATGTTAATGTTAGGTATTATGACATAGTGACACTAGAAACGTTATTAGACTTGAATGGTGATTAATGATGATGAAAATTGTTCTTGGAGATAATCTTATTGATGATTGTTAAAGTTCTATTTGTTATCAAATGAGTTATATATGTGTAGCTTTAGCACTTGATACATAAAAAAAATAAAAAAAATCTATCACTCTTTGGTGCAATTCATTTGATTTTGTACGGCCTGTCTAAGTGACAATGTCGATCATCTACCCCTAATCCCCATAGGGTGGGTTCCGGGTTGTGACATGACTCATTAAAAAAAAATTCTCCGCCCTGATCAGTTGAAGCAAAAATTGCTAGTGAGGGGAATAAATTATAGCATATGTGCATAGTGGCTATCTAACAACTATCTTATCATGTTATGGGCCTATCGTAAAATCCATTCTTAAATAGTGAAGCAACTTAAACTGCTGAATCACCTAAAGCAGGTGGATGAAACTCTCGCTTTTATATTAGGTTATATATATATATATATATATATATATATGCACACCACAAACAAGTATGCGTGAGAGTGGTTCTCCCCTACTAGCCCAGTCGAGAGAGATATGAGAGAAAAAGAAAGGAAAAAAAATATTGTGTTGCAAGTATGGATTAGAAGCCGAAGGAAAGGAAATTTCTTACATGCATGGCTGTCTAAAAGAGAGGAAAAGAGCTGGGATAAAACCAGAAGAAGAAGCGTAAAGGAGAGAGAAAATAGTAGAGAGAGATAGAACTTTTTAGAGAGAGAAAGTGAATTTTCTCAAAAACTAATCACTGAAAAGGTAAGGCTCGAGCCTTAAGCTTTCCTTATGTTTCTATAGTATTTTAGCACTATTCTAGCTTAATAGAAACGTATGTAAAACCTTGGATGAGTCCAGCATAGTAAAGCCACCATTATTGGAAGCTTGAAACTACGTCTCGAATGAAACCTAAACTAGACTTAAGTTTTGTGAACAAGGCCCTAAACTAGGTTAGAAAAGGAACATAAAGCAAGTTGAACCAAGTAATATGGCTAAGAATGAGCAGTTAATAAGAAGTTGCAGGTTGGGAGGATAATCGGTCATCCTATAAGAATGGGTTTAAAACCATACTTTGAGACTATATTCTTGAAGCCCATCGAAAATAGAGTTGAACGGGCCAAACATGGACCAAATTGGTCTAGTATCGAGAGAGAATGGAGAAGTTACAGGTGGTTGATCGAGAAGTTGGGATCCTTGATTCTGACTTCTGCAACCTATTTAAATGGATATAAATGATCCTAAAAACTATTAAATGACATCTTAGATGATTAGAAATGGAAAAACTGTCACGACCTGTAACCCACCCTGTGCGGATCAAGGGCCGCAACGGGGTTGCGACCCACGATCCGTCCTTGCCAAATACTAATTAAGGATCAGTAATGCATGCTATCACATTAACTAATTAAGTACCATCATCATACTATGATTATACAGGCCATGATAAAAGTAAACATTCAATTACAAATCCTTAAAATAAAAAGCCATACCCAAGATGTGGACTCATGGGAGAGAAAATACTACATCACACTTAGTCTAATTACAAATACATCAAAAGAGTACACTATTACTAGTGGAAGACGGGTCCGTGAGAAAAACGGCGACACCAGCTAGCAGTGAATGACCTACGGTCCCCTTACGGCGTTCTTTCTTGAAAAAAATGATAAAATTCTAGAGTGAGCTAACTTAGCTTAGTAGTAAATTCTCTCACTCTGCCATAGGTCAGGGTTAGTTTAAATAGAAGAATGAAAATAAATGGCAAGCAAAGGATATAACAAAATAGCCAATCACCAAGAAAGTGAATCACTATGAATGATTCGTGGGTCCAAAAGGCACGTCCCAAAGCAGTTTGAAAAAGGCTATGTAAGTAGTTTAGCAAGCTAATAATAGAGATTGAGCATATACAATAATCAGCTACCAAAAATCACAAGATATCAAATCGAGTCCAATGATAGGCTTAAAAAGTGTATCTACAATCAAAGAGTACATCATTAGGTTATGATCAAAATATAAGATATGTGATAAAAAAAAAAAAAAGTGTAATAGATGCTATCAAAAAATAGGGCTCGCCCGGCTACCCTCAAGCATCACTCATTCAGGTTTACTCCTCATCTAGGTTCCTAAAAAACACCAAAAGCTCTTATCAAATATCATGTTCTCCATGGACTAAGCGTTGATGATCATTTTCAATCACCGACTCTAGGTCTAAATCAACATCTAAAGAATCATGATGGGCGTTGTGACAGACACAACTCTCGACATTCATAATAATATCATAATTAGAGGGATTCCACAAGAAATGTGCATATACATAGAATATCAAATTCTAAGCAGTGAGAAATACAATAGTTTTCCAATATCCAAATCAAGGGTTATCGAAACGTACAGACAATCACATCAAGATATTGGCAAATGGAATCTCAACATATCCACAAGGAACTACAAGTATCAAATTATGGAATCAAACAACTATCAGGTGTATAAAGAGTACAAATTGGCAGCATCGAGAAAAACATAATTATGACATGGCTAATGTAATAACCGGAAATTTTTTTTTTTAATATAAAATTTTCTTGGTTATTTGTTATTATTATTATTATTAGTATTATTATTTTATTATTGTATGAATGTGATGTGAGCATGTGTATGTGTATGAATTTTGTGTGAGTGTAATAATATGTATATATATATATATATATAATCTGAATTAATGTGCAAGTGGGTGAATATGTGTTATATACATGTGTGTATGTATAGGGCAGTGTACGTGTGTGTGCCGTGTGTGTGTGTATGTGTTGAGTGTTACACACTCAAAATGGGAAGGCTTGTGGTTGTGTGTGGAAGTGGGAATTCAGGGCATGAGAGGTGCAGGTCTGGTCAGATGGTTAGGTTGATCTTAGAGAGAGAGAGGAGAGAGGAGAGGAGAGAGAGAGAGAGAGAGAGAGAGAGAGAGAGAGAGAGAGAGAAGAGAAAGAGGTGGGTGTGTGTGCGTGATATATACCTTGTGTGCACGGTTGAGTGGGAAAGGAAAGTAAAGAGAGGAAGAGAAGAAGGAGAAACTGAGAGACAGAGGGAGAAGAAGGAGCTTGAACCTGAGGTGAAACGAGAGAGAGAAGGGGAGGTCGGCTAGAGAGAGAAACCAAAAACCAAGGTGAGCCACCTTCTGTCCCGAATTCTTTTTCGCATGTTTAATTTATTTTGTATATAGGGTGTAAAAGAGCATGAAAAATGGAACATCTTTGTAAAAGAAATCAAGTAGAATGGCTAAGGGGATAGAGAGAAATTCTCAGTTGGAGGTCGCGGCCATGGGGGATTGGGTTGACATTTTATGTGTCAAACTTGATTTAAATGGTAGGAAACAAACCTTATTAGGTGCAGAAAACACTTAGGGTCAAAATGGAGTGAAAACAATGGGCTTTGGGGCATGGAATAAAGAGGAAACCAGTTGGCCGGAGCCACTGTTTTCCCTCTATTCGCGACGTTCGAGTGGCTTAGACCCAAAACCGAGCTTAGAAATGGAGTCTAAGCGAAAAAGGGGAGAAAACTGCATTCGAAAAACATTAGAAATTGACCGAAAAATGGTCGCCGGCGTCGGAGAAGGCGCCGGAACCCTACCGGAGGCTCGCGGAGAGAACGGGGAAGAAGGGGCACTGTTCGGGTCCGATTTGGGTCAGGTCCGGGTTCGGATCGGGCCAGGGTCGACCCGCCCCTGCCACGTGTCAGTCGCAGGTTTAAAATTAAATGGGGATAGGGGGCTGTTTGGCTACGGGGTTGTGAGATTGAAATTGGGATTAAATTGAAAACAGGGATATCCTATCCCTGTTTCGGAATTAGCCACTGTTTGGCTATCCGGATTAAGAATAAGAGAATTGGAAATTTCAAACTAACCCCAGAACTTTTGAAAATTCCACTTTGACCCCTGAACTTTAGGGAAATTATAATCTGACCCACCAGAATAAAATATTAATAAAATATTTATTAAATTAATTAATTAATTAGTTAATTAATTTAATTTAATTATTTAAATATTCTAAAATAATCCGGAGTCCAAATGGGACAAGTCATTAGTGTATTTTGACTATGTCGACCATTCTGAGACCAATGGTGAGGTCCATTTTATGAGACGGGGTTCTGAAAAATAAAAGACCCGTAGTAACCTTTAAAATTATCAAAATGCCCCTGAATTGAAGTATAGTCAAACGAACTCCGAATTAAGTAAACAAATAGTGAAACTTTATTATCTCGAGCATTCTGGACTCAACCGTGGAGTCCGATTTGTGAAAAGAGGTCACGAAATGTAAGGAACCGTGAAAAGTGCAAAATGACTATTTTGCCCTCTTGAACCCAGATGTCCGAATTGAGTTATATGAAAGCCTAAACTTATTTTCTTCAATGTCCTGGACTCAATAGCAGAGTTTAATTTAGTAGAATAGAAACCTATGAAATAAAGACGTAAAAATTTGTTGAATAGCATCATTTAAGAAACAAATGAACTAAGTCACTTGTTAGGATTTTAGGGACACGAAAAGGCAAGGAGAAGGCAGTCTGATCCTTCCACATTCTCACTACTAGCCACTACATTACGAGCGCAGTTTACTTGGGTTGTGACTAACCCGTCAGGTATGGTGTTTTGCTAATGTTAGAAATGAAGTTAAGTTAGGAATATTTTGTGAATGACTAGAATGATTTATGTGTTTACTTGGAATGTGTTTACTTGATAATTTGAAGTTGGTTGTTCACATGTTTATGTGTTGCTTGCGTTCTTTGAGAGTTTAGTAAAGTGAAGAACATGAACTATGATATATGAATACATGATATATGCATACATATGGAAATTACATTAGCATATTGGCATATGGTGAATCCTTGAGAACATGGCGTGAGTTGAGCACGTGGTGCTATGCATTATGAGGGTGTAGATCCTGTGGTGAAAAACCCAAAATTGGCCATTGCATTGGTACTTCGAGCCATCGGGGAGTACCCATAAATGAGACATGGGTGTGGCATAGAGTTGTGCATGGGTGCATCATGCATACCACTCATATTTACTGCGATGCTTTGAATGACATTTAGATATAAATGTACACTTTGCACATGCTACGCCTTAGCTTTATTTCTTGCATTAGCACTTCATCATACTAGCAGTTGAGCTGACCCATTCGTGGGCAACATTTTTCAGATGAGGATACTCCAGCTACTTGAGACTCAATGATACCTTGATAGGATGAAGCACTTGGTATATTTTTGGTCCATGGGACTTATGTTTTGTAATGTAAGGGCTTACGCCCGGATGACTCGTGAACACTGTTATGGCGGGGTGTACTTCATGTTATTTTGATGTATCGATGATAATGGATGCATGTTTAGTGAATTTATTTACATTTGTCCTTTTATTCATTTTATTTTCTGTCTCGTCAGTCACGCCTCGGGTTTCCAGAAATTCGGGGTGTGACAGCTAAGGAATGCCACACTTTAGAGTACGGGTCTACTTACCTAAAAAATGGTTCCTCCTCACTTCAAGAGGAATCAAACCTGCTTCTCCTTTCCCTTTGATGATCCTATAAATCAGGAAACATTATTTAGTTCAATATTGCTCATGGACTTAATCTGATTCTATTGATGGATCTATTGCCTTTTTTTCTTATGGGTTGTGTTTTAAGTTTACGAATTTATGCAATTTAGGTTGTAACCTAGTTGACTCTTTTACCCTCTCTTGGTAGCTCGTTGTACCTTTAAAGTGTCCTAAAAATGGCTAGTTTCACATAACTATATTTTAAGTATTTTATTTGGTAAAACAGACTACACTGTTGGGTCCGGGACATTGAAGAAAGTCAATTTAGACTCTCACAGACTTCCATCTGGCTTTGGCTATCATTAGGGGTAAAATAGTAATTTTTACATTTTACGTGTCTAAATTTTTGGGACCCCATCTCGTAAAACAAACCTCACCATTGGGTCCAGAATGTCAAAAAAAAAAATTAGAATACAATACTCTTTTATTTTATTTGGGTAACGAAACATTTTACCATAATTAAATTAATTAATTTAATATTATATATTCTATCATTATTTTGACACAAGTGGCACGGTGGCACACGCGTGGGATTTAAAATCCTCACGTGTGTGAGGTCTTTGTTTTGAGTATGGGGAGTTGTGGCTCCCCTTTATTTTTCTGATTTTAAGTTGGGCAAACAACAGACAAGGGTGTAGAATAGGGATAGGTTATCCTGTTTCGCCCGTGGTTATCAAATCAGGATTTCTTACCTTTGTTGCCAAACAGACTGAAACCTGTTTAAATTTTAAAAATTGATGCCCCAAACGACGTAGCTTTAACTTACCCTTTCTGTGCCTAGGCAGGTTCCGACCCGACCCTACTGACCCAACCTTATGAGCAGTCTTCTTCCCTATTTTTTCGGCGACATTTCGATGACCTTCTTTTGTGCTGGTCACCGAATTCAACAAAGTGTAAAAATTTTAAAACTTATTTTCTTGCGGTTTTAAAGCCATTTTTTTTTATCTTAAACTAGTCTCCTTCAGTATTAGGACCCATTGGATCAAATTTGGCCCCTTAAATTGCGGTGATCAATCAATTTCTCTGATTCACACTTTTATGGCTACCACTAAAAATCCCCTATTTCTCCCTTATTTCTCCACCAAAATGGTTCATTTTTGAACCATTGTGTCTCACATTTTGAGAGCTATAACTTCATGTCTTTAGAACATGACATTTCGTTCATTTTCTGGGGTGGCCCAATTTTTCCCTAGACTTGAAACTGCCTATATAATGCTCATTTTTTAGCCATTTAGCCTAATTCATTTTGCATGATGTTCCATTTTCACTCTAATTTTGATCCTCGTTCCCAAAACTAAATTTAATTCAACTTTTTTTTTTCAGACCTAAAACTTAAGGCCATTAATGGTGGTTCTAGCTTGGCTTGTTGTTTGAGATTGATTTCAAGCAATTTGTCCCTAGAATGCATGAAACTTCAAAAGGAAATTGAATTAAGTTAGGTAGTGTAATACCCCGACCCGAGAATGTCGGGTAATGAGGCACGTTTTACGAGGTTATGAAAAAATGAGTGTAAATATTATGCCCATAAGAATATGATAAATTAATTTAATGTAATTAATTTATTAATATGAGAAATTAAGTATTAGTTATAATTAATATAAAATATGGTGATTAATTTATAAAATATAATTAATTGAATAACAAATTTATTGATTAATTAAACCTAAGAAATTAATTAAATATATATATATATATATATATATAGATTAGCCGTGTGTGTGTGTTGTGTAATATGTATATTAAATATTATATATACATATATATATATATGTACATATAAATATATAGGAGGAGACATGGATTTGAGAGAGGTAAGGTAGCTATGTACCACATATGTATATTTTATATGCTATTAGGTGAAGAGGAATGGGAGAAGGGATGGCCAAAATCAGAAGGTAAGTAGGGCTGATTTGATAGAGTAAGGGAGTGAAATGATGGCCATTAAACTCTTATACACTTATATACACAATCATATACACACTTCATGGAAACACACGAGAGAGAGAGAGAGAGAGAGAGAGAGAGAGAGAGAGAGAGAGAGTTCTGAAGAGGAGAAAGGAGATCTCGGAGGAAGGGGGAAGAAGAGGGAGTCACTGTTAGAGGTAAAACATCAAAAACTTAACATTTCTCTCTCTAAAAATTTTCCTATGCATGAACTGTATTAGCTTCTGATTTATGTATATATGATGTTTAAGATGTGTCTAGACTTAACCAAGCATGAAATTAGACCTCAAAAACCCCAAGAAAATAGAAACCCACATAAAGCAGCCATTGGAGGACCTTGCTCAAGCAGGTCTGAACCAATGGCAACCAAATCAGGTTTTGATCATCAAGACCTCAACTAGACTCCACAAACATGCCAAAAACCTATAATCGCGATCAAAACTCAAAAGAATCGAAGCCCAAATATCGAGTTATAGGTTCGGGTTCCAAAAACAAATCTCAAAAATATGAGATTAAATCTACTTTTATGAATGAAAAGTGAAGCCCTATGAAGAGGGGATCACAACAGAACAAGTCTCATGAAATTTGGCTAAAAAATGAGCATTTACGACCGAGGTGTAGGTTTGATTATCAAACCTTTAACCGAACGATTGAGCTTGGTTCAAGCTCTCAAACGGATGCCAAATCCTTCCTAGAGTTCCCAGAAACATTTTAGAATGAGAAGCAAAGAGAATGGATCTCTCAAAACTCACGAAATTAAAGAAAAAGAAAACCAGAAAAATAGGGTTACAACGATGAAGTTGGGGAAGACGATCTACAGTGACGGGTTGGGTCTTCGACCGGGCATCGGGTCGGGCCCCGACCCAATCGAGAAACGGTTAAAGCCCTTTAACCGAAACTACGACGTTTTAAATTAGGAATTTAAAATTTTATATTTTAGGGCTGATGTCATCATGATGTCAGCATTACGTGTTGAACCGGCCCAAACCGGTTGGTTCAATGAAAACGCCAAACCGGTTCACTTAAATCCCAATTGAACCAACTAGTTCAGACCGAAACTTATGGAAATTAGATTTTGACCCCAACTGTTTTACTGATTTATACTGTGGCCCAATTTTTGGAGAAGTTATACAAATATGCCCCTGGAAAAATAATAAAATAATTTATTAAATTATTTTATTAAATAAGTAAAATTACTAAATTACCCTTGAGTAATAAATAAGTCAAACAAAGTCTAAATTAAACATATGAATAGTGTATCCTTATTATTTTGGATATTCTGAGACTAATGGTAGGATCCGTTTTACGAGACGGGGCCCGAAAATAAAGACACGTAAAGGGGTAAATGACCAAAATACCCTTTGTCCAAAATTAACAAGTTATTAGTGTGTTCTTACTATCTCGGACCTTCTGAGTCCAATGGTGAGGTCCACAACACGAGACGAGGTCCCAAAAAATCTGAGACCCATAAAAATGCTAAAATGACCAAATTACCCCTAGTACCTCAAAAGCCAAATTAAAATCAGGGGAGGTCTAAATTAACTTTCTTTGACATCCCAGACTCAGTAATGGAGTCCAAATTACGAAACGAAGTACAGAAAAATGAGACCCATAAAACGGTAAATGACCATTTTGTCCTTTCACATATAACAGTCCGAATTAAATGTTAGGAAAACCTAAACCGACCTTCTTCGAAGCTCCGGATTCAATGGTAGAGTCTATTCGACCAAAAAGAAATGTCTAAATAAAAAGACATAAAATTTGACGAATATCATCTGTCAAATGACAATAAATTGAAATATTGTCGAAGTGCTAAACTAAGGCAGTACGAGAAAATAAGATACGAGAAGACACGGCACGAAAACATGTGAAGTAAATAAATTTAAATTAAAGTTAATGGAGCTACCAGAAGAGTATAAGTTGAAATAAATTAAATTCCTAACACATTAAGTTGTCATAGGTTAAGAATGCGAGTTAAATTAAGTACGTAAGAAATTTATGAAATCGTGTTAGGATCTAATACGATCTAAGCATAAGCTAAGAAGCATCAGTAGGAAATGTTTGAAGTGAATGTGAAGTTAATGAGGTTATTTATGAATTGTTCTTAGGAATTACAAAGGGAAGGGAACAACCAACAAATAGTGCAAACCCAGGAGATCAAGGTGAGTAACCCTGCATTTGAAGTGGAGATTTTAACTCCACGATTTAAATGGTATTTTAAACTTCAAAATATCTAAAGCATTGAATGTTAAATTCCATATTTCATGACTCCTGTTTTGAAATATTCTGCTTTTATGATTCTCTTATGACATGTTCAATGAATGATCTCTGTTACAGTTCTCTTTGAAAGTATTTAACAGGTTTACCTATTTTGAAATTATTATTCCAATTATTTGAAGCTCATATTTTAAATGCTCACAAAAAGCATTTCTTGAAGAAGTCATATTTAAATACTCGTAAAAAGTATTTCTTGAAGAAGCTAAAGTTTTGCCAGATAATGATGCATAAGCATCACCAGTTATTGAGCACCCTTCGGGTTCTCAATTTAGAAAATGCCCGGTAGCAGGATCTAATCCCCCAGGCAACGAGATCTCCCTGAAGTAAAACTAGGGTCTGGTTCGAAACGGATCCTTCAGTTAAAAAGTGAAAAGATGACAAATGATTTTTGGAAATGAAAGCAAGTTTTATCCTTGTTTTTGTTTTGCATGTTTATATGCTTTGAAATGCATATACTCTCTTTGACGTAATGTTTATTTAGTCTTGAATACTTTAAAGGTTTCAAAGCTATCTGTTATAAAAATTGTATGCACTCTGTGTACTCTGTGTTTGAAACATACGAACAGTTGGTAGTGAGAATTTTATAAACTTTTCTGTGCGAAACCACTGCCAATTGGAAACCCATGACAGATGAAGGAATTACTCATTGGGCTTTTCGAAGCTCACCCCATTCCCTAATATTTTTTAGGTACTGACGATGAGTGGGAGCCGTGCTCCATTTTGGGATGACGATTAATAGCTCCGTTACAATCATGGACTTTTTGGAAGTATTAGAACATGTAGTTGACTTTTGGAAGTACTTATAATCTATAGTTAGTTGGACTATGATGTAATAGACTTCGGGTAGTATGTACTTAAGCCATAAGGCAACCGACTATGTAATATGTATAAAACTTTAGAAATTCAATTATGCTCTGAATGTATGTTTACATGCTACCATCAACAAGGGTGACAGTACCGGACGGGGGTGCTAAAGTTTTATTAAGAAAAGAAAAGAAATTTTTTTTTCACGCTTCCGCAAACCAAAGCCGCACCGCTATCCGATACCGTCACTTATGTACGAGCCTTGCCCCAAGGCCTCCGGGCCGAAAGGTGGCAGTCGCGATCCGGTAATCTGCCTAGGGTGGGTTTCGGGTCGTGACAGGTAGGTCTCAAATTGATTACCTCTTGTTGCCTTTTTTTTAAGTCTCGGTTTCTCTTTCTAGCAACTTCCTCTTTCTTTCTTTCTTCTTCTTCTTCTTCCTCTTCCTTTTCCCTCTCAGTTGGGTCCTTGGGTCTATTTGGGTTAGACAGTGTGCAACTCTTCTTCCTTCCTCTTCCTTCTCTCTCTAGCCGCACACACCTACGCGGTTCTAATGAAGGCTCTCCGACCTACTCAAGGTCTGACTTGTATCCTTATACACTCGAGCTAGTGTATATCTCTTTATATGGGGTTTGTATGAAGGCTTATTAGTATAAAGTGTGGTGCAATGGGGTGTTGCCACCTTATTGTTTCAACACTTCCCCTCACTCATTCAACATTTTATACATATTACTTGGCTATCATAGCATACAAGTGCTGATAGCCTAATCGATTTAGGATTCTGTTTCAGTCTTTGGGCGGTTAAGTCTTGGGTTCGATTCTCTGGGCCAACACTTTTTTGGCCCTTTTTTTTCCTCTTTTCCCCATTTTTCCTTTTTATGCCTTGTTTGGCATTTTTGGTATATTTCCTGAATTCCCAAAGTTACATTTCAATCATCTTAAAGATCTCTCAGAATTCTGGCAATATTTTTTATTCTTGCACGCTTCATCTATAGATTATTAGTTTCATTTTTGATATGTTTCACCATGTTTAATTTATACCCAAAAATCTATTTTATTTATTAGGAAATTCCTGATTAAACTCGTTTGTTCACGTATCGCGTTAACCTTGGTCGAGTACACTTCGTGCACTAGTTTTTCATATTTATAAGGTACTAATTTTTAATTAGAAGTGCCTTTAGTTAATATGCAATTTGTTTCATAAAAATCGGCATTAACATAAATTACTTTGCTTAATTGGGTCGGGATGTCACATCCTCCCACTCTTAAAAAAGTTTGGTCCCCAAACTTGGCGTACCTTGTAACACGAAAAGTTATGGATATTTGGTGTGAATTTGATCCCCTCGCGCCCCAGTGGCTTCCTCTATTTGGTGATTTCTCCATAATAGTTTCACCAGTAGAATAGTCTTGTTCCGCAAAACCTGCTCCCGTTGGTCCAAGATTTGCACTAGCTACTCAACATAGGTCAAATCCTCTTGGACATCCAGAGGTTTGTGCTCCACCATTTGCTCTTGATCGCGCAAGCACTTCCTCAGCATAGAGACATGGAAAACATTGTATACGTGTGCTAATTCTGATGGTAGGACAAGTCGGTATGCCACTGGTCTGACTCATCCTATGATCTCGAATGGTCCGATGTAACGAGGCCCTAACTTCTCTTTCTTCCCAAATCTCATCACGCCCTTCATAGGCGACACTTTTAAGAACACCTGATCACCCACTGCAAATTCTAGCTCTCTTCTTCGGGTGTTGGCATAACCCTTCTAGCGGCTTTGAGTTGCCAGTAGGCGCTGCTTAATCAGCTAGATCTTTTCTATTTTCTGCTCCACTATTTCTAGGCCAAACAATTTCCTTTCCCTTATTTCTATCCAGAATAATGGAGATCAGTACTTCTTGCCATATAGTACCTTATATGGTGCCATGCCAATGCTCGACTAATAGTTGTTGTTGTATGTGAACTCCACCAGCGGTAGCTCTTCCTCCCAGCTTTGCTTAAAGTCCATATCATAAAAGTGTAGCATATCCTCCAAGGTCTGAATCGTCCTCTCAGACTGCCTATCAGTCTTTGGGTGGTAGGCGGTACTAAGGCTTAGTTCTGTGCCCATTGCTCTTTGTAGGCTACCCCAAAATCGTGACATGAACCTTGGGTCTCGATCAGACACTATTGAGATTGGGACCCCATGCAACCGAACAATTTCCTGGATATACAATGCTGCTAACCGTTCAAATGTTTAGGTCATTTTGGTTGCAAGAAAGTGAGTTGTCTTTGTTAATTTGTCCACAATTACCCATATAGAATCACTCCCGTGTGGCATCCTGGGCAACCCTGACACAAAATCCATCTTAAGGTGCTCCCACTTCCACTCAGGTATTAGGAGCGGCTGTAAAAGTCCACTGGGCTTCTGATACTTGGCTTTGACTTACTGGCACTTGACACATTGTGCTATGTACTCAGTGATGTCCTTCTTTATTCCTGACCACCAATAAATACTTCAAATATTGTGGTACATTTTGGTGTTTCCTGGGTGTACGGTAAATTTTAAGTTATGCGCCCCATGAATCTCCTCTTTAATCTCGGGCACATCGAGTACGCAAATTCTATCTCAAAAATGTAACACCCCATTTCGGACAACAAATTCTAGATTCCTTCCTACCTCAGCATCTTCATGGAGTTTAACTAACTTCTCATCTTGGGACTGCAGCTTTTTTATTCTTTCCACAATCGTCAGTCCGATCGTCACATTGGCTAACATTGCTCTTGAGCCCGGCAGAACCTGTCACGACCCGAAACCCACCCTATGCGGATCTCGGATCGCGACTGCCGCCTTCAGGCTCGGGAGCCTTTGGGCGAGGCGAGACATAAGCAACAATATCGGATGGCGGTGCGGCCTGTGGTTGCGGAAGCGTGAAAAAAAAACTTTTTCTTTTCTTTTTAAAATCTGTCGCACATCCATCCGGTACTGCCACTCTTCATAGCGGTACATATAATAATAATAATCAGAGCATACTAAAACTTAAAGTGTTATACATAGTACATATCTGAATGCCTCGAGGGCTTAAGTACATGTTGTCTAAAATCTATTACACTTCAAAATTCGACCATCTACGGGTCCTTAGTACTTCCAAAAGCCCTTGATCATTTTAAAGCCACTAGTCGTCATCCCCAAATGGAGCAAGGCTCCCATTCATCATCGTTACCTGAAAAAAATTTAGGGAATGGGGTGAGCTTCGAAAAGCCCAATGAGTAATTCCTGCATCTGTCATGGGTTTTCAATTGGCAGTGGTTTCGTACATGAGAGTTTATAAAATGCACACTACCAATTGTTCGTACATTTTAAACACAGAGTACATGCACTTTTCATAACGATAGCTTTGAAACACTTAAAGTATTCAAGCTAGTTAAACATTCCTTCAAATAGAGCATATGCATTTCAAAACAATTAAACATGCACAGTGAAAATGGGGGTGAAAACCTGCTTCCATTTTCGAAAATCATTTGTCATCTTTTCGCTTTTTAATTGAAGGATCCGTTTCGAACCAGATCCTAGTCTTACTTCTGAGAGATCTCGTTGCCTGGGGGATTAGATCCTGCTGCCGGGCATTATTCTGAATTGAGAACCCGAAGGGTGCTCAATAACTAGAGATGCTTATGCATCTTTATTATCTTGCAAAACGTTAGCTTCTTCAAGAAGAGCTTTTATGAGCATTTAAACATGACTTCTTCAAGAAATGCTTTTATGAGCATTTAAAACATGATGTTCTTGATAGAATCTTCACATAGTTGAAATAACATTTTAGAACAGATGACATGTTAAACACTTTCAAAAGAACTGTAACAAAGATCATTTACTGAACATGTCATAAGAGAATTATAAAAGCAGAATATTTCAAAACTGGAATCATGAAATATGAAATTTAAACATTCAATGCTTCAGATATTTTGAAGTTTAAAACATCATTTAAATCGTGGAGTTAAAATCTCCACTTCAAATGCAAGATTACTCACCTTGATTTCCTGGGTTTGCACTATTAGTTGGTTGTCCCCTTCCCTTTGTAGTTCCTAGAAACAATTCACAAATAGTCCATTAACTTCATATATACCTCAAATATCTCCTACTGATGTCCCTATTTTATGTTTCGTATTGTATTAAATCTTAGCTTTTAGCCTAAGCGTTATTCTCCCCAACGTACACTCCTCTGGTAGCTTCATTAACTTTAAGTTAATTTATTTACTTCATATGTCCTCGTGTCACATCTTCTCGTATTTCCTTCCAAATGTGTACCGTATTATTTAGTTGGTACCTCGAGCAGTGCACTAATTTATAGTCATTGGACTTATGCTATTCATCAAATTTTATGTCTCTTTATTTTAAAGACTTCTTTTGGTCAAATAGACTCAACCATTGAGTCCAGAACGTCGAAGAAAGTCAGTTTAGGCTTTCATAACATTTAATTCAGACTTTTATATGTCAAAGGGCAAAATAGTCATTTACCCATTTACGTGTCGTATTTTTTTTTTTTTTCATACTTCGTTTCATGTCGTGGACCTCACCATTGGATTCAAAAGGTCCGAGATAGTAAGAATACACTAATAACTTGTCTTATTTGGACATTGGCTACATTAGGGGCAATTTGGTAATTATACTTTATCGTGTCTTAATTTTTCGGGGTCCCTTCTCATGAAACGGACCCCACCGTTGGGTTCAGAATGTCCAAAATAGTAAAAATCCACTATTCGTTTACTTTATTCGGACTCCGTTTGACTTGTTTGAGGACTAGGGGCAATTTCGTAATTTTGGTATTTAATATTATTAATTTAATATTAATTTATTTTAAAGTGAGCCACAGTGGAATTTCATAGAAGTTTTGGGGTCAAAATGCAATTACACAAACTTCCAGACTGAACCAGTGGGTTCAGTTGCATTGGGACTGAACCGGTCCAGGTTTTGACTGAACCAACCGGTTCAATTTGGTTAAACACATAAAGCTGACGTCATGATGACGTCAGCCCTAATTTTTTTTTTTTAAATTTAAAACCAACCAAAACGTCGCCGTTCTAATAATTCGGTGGGCTTGGTCTCGTCCTGACACGTGTCCGAGTTAGCTCGGGTGACTCGATTCAACAGCGAGTCAACTCGGTCGTCTCCTTCACCAAATTTAACACTGTTGCCCTAATTCTGGGTTTCGTTTTTCTTTAATTTCGTGGATTTTGGTTCGATTATTTGCTACTGTTTTCTACTGAGATTGTTCCTGACATCTCAAGGTTCATCTTGGCATTCATTTCAAGCATTAAACTAACCTAATTACTCGGTTTAAGTTATGATAGCCGAATCTGATAATTTTGGTAATAAGTCCTCATTTCTCAACCATTTTTATCATGGTTTGGTGCTACGTCTTTCTTACAGTATGGGGGTTTGATTTCTATCCTAAAAACCGAGTTTAGGACTTTAAAACTGAAACTGGGTTTAAACGATAAAACCTGCAACTAAGTTCTTAGGGGTCATTCCTTAGGTTTGAGGTCGCGGGCTAGTGTTTTAGGACTCCTAATGAGGTCTAGTTTAAGCCCCAAGACACTAATCCAAGTTTGGTTCAACTAATTTCAGACCTGCACCCACGTTTTAAAATTTTATTCCAACTGTAGCTCAGATTTTCTCACTCAATTTTGGATGGTTTTCATTCATTTGTGTTACAATTCAAAGCTTAAATTCTACACAATAAAATCCTACAATTGCATGCTTTTAATTCTAAACATAATCCAACGAAATTTAAATGAAATTGATACCTGTTCAGTGGGTTTCTCTCTAAAATTCTCCTTCCTCACTTTTCTGTTTCGCCCCAGATCTCCTTCCCAGGTCTCTAATTTCTTTGTAAGTTCAATGTTCAGGGACTCCAATATATCTATAGGTTGATAACCTAAGCAACACGTGTGTTGCATGCAGTCTTATGGAGACATGGCCTTGCCACCTGTTGTCAGCCATTGCTGCATGGTGCACACCTAGATTGTGGTCACATGGCTGCCGACCAACATGTATCATGTGGAGAACAGCTATATCAGTGCATGATGTCCACTTATTCCCCCACCTTTCTTCTAATTTCTCTATTACTTTAATTTATTTATTTATTTATTTTTTTAACTCATTTATAATTTCATAGATATGTAGGTATATTGATATACCTAGTTGGCATTTACTTATGTGTATATATATATATATATATATATATATATACATCAGCCGTGGCTTTATTATATGTATACCTACATATATGAAGACTCACATATACATCATATATATAATTATGTTAGTATATTGGCTTACTTATTTTTAATTACAAATCTATAATACACAATTTGTGTGTGTATGAACTATTATTGTTATTATTTTCCTCACTTGTTAATTTGAGCATAACACTCATTTTTCATCTCTAAAATTTATCATCATAATTACAGGTCGGTAATCGAGGTGAAAGTATATGTTGAGGTTCGAAATCGACCTTATTATTTAGAATCTTATTCGCTAAAATGTTTTCGTTGGGTCGGGGTATTACAGAACCACATCCATCTAACTCCCATTGTGTAGTCAAGAAGCAAGCAAGACTCTTTGATGATTTCCTGCTAAGAGCATCTACCACCACATTAGCCTTCTTCAGGTGGTATTGTATGTCAAGCTCATAATCCTTGATCAATTCCAGTCATCGACGCTGTCACATGTTGAGCTCTCTTTAGTGTAAACAAATACTTGAGGCTCTTGTGGCTTGTAAAGATCTCACATGTCGCTCCGTAGAAATAATGCCTCTAAATCTTCAGTGCAAATGCAATTGTTGTAAGCTCGAGGTCATAAGTTGGGTAATTCTTCTCGTGTGGTTTTAGTTGCTGCGAGGCATAAGCCACTACCTTGCCTTTTGCATCAGAACACACCCTAAGCCTTTATATGATACGTCATTGTATATCAAAAAGCCTTATGTCCCATTTGGCACCGTTAGGATCGATGCCGACACTAGACGACTCTTTAGCTCTTAGAAACTCTTTTCCCTTTCTTCTGTCCACACAAAAGGAATATTCTTCCGAGTCAGCTAGGTGATTCGCGCTGCTATCTTGGAAAAGTCCTCGACTAACCTTTTGTAATAGCCAGCTAACCCCATGAAACTACGGACTTCCGTGATGTTGGTTGGCCGAGGCCAATTTACGATGGCTTCTATCTTTTGGGAATGCACTGAGATCCCATTTTTGGTGATCACATGTCCTAGAAATGAAATGCTCGGGAGCCAGAAGTCACACTTCTTCAACTTGGCATACAACTTCTGCTCTCGTAGCTTTTGTAAGACTTTCCTCAAATGCACTTCATGTTTTTCTAGGCTATTAGAATAAACTAAGATGTCATAAATGAATACGATCACAAAGTCATCCAAATACGACTTGAAAACCCTATTCATTAAGTCCATGAATGCAACTGGGGCATTTGTCACCCTAAAAGGCATCACTAGGAACTCAAAGTGCCCATAGCGGGTTCTGAATGCCGTATTTTCCACATCTGCAACCTTGACTTTCAATTAATGGTACCTCAACCTCAAGTCAATCTTTGAAAAGACCTGCGCTCCCTTCAACTGATCAAATATATCATCTACCTTTGGCAGAGGATACTTGTTTTTTATGGTGATTTATTCAACTCTCAGTAGTGGATGCACAGTCTCACGGCCCCATATTTCTTCTTAACAAACAACATCGGTGCACCCCATGGCAAAGAGTTAGGCCGTATAAAACCCTTGTTTACTCCTGCAGTTGTAATTTTAGTTCTTTTAGCTCTACTGGTGCCATTCGATACGGGTTTTGGATACAATAAAGTTCCATGGAGTACATCAATGCTGAACTCAATTTCCCGATCAACAAGCATACTAGGCAGATCATCAAAAAACACATAAGAGAATTCTCTAGCAATGGGAATCTAATCTAAAATAAGTTCTTGTGAGCGGGTGTCAAGGACGTTACACAAGAAGCCACGACATCCCTTGCGAAGCAGACGTCTAGCCTGGATAGAAGAAATAAAATAGGGTGGGAAGGCTACTCCCGTTCTCTCAAATGTGATACTTCGGTTGTCCAGGGTTTTAAATATGGACTCTCTTGGCTACACAATTGATGGTAGTGTGATTTGCAATCAACCAATCCATGTCGAGGATTACATCAAACCCAAAAATTCCCAAAAGTATCAAATCAGCAACTAATTAGGTACTCATAACCTCTATCTCGCATGATCTGTGTATTAAAGTCTCCCAATAGTGATTCCCCCGAAGGGATTGAAACAGTTAACAAGTAGCCTAGGGGTTCAGCTTCTAAGTTCAACTTGGCAAAAAATGTGTGAGATATGAATGAATGAGTAGAACCAGTATCAAATAGAACATGTGCAGGTTGGGAGAAAATTGAAAGGGTACTTGTAACCACTAAAGTGGTAGCCTAAACATCACCAGGTGTGATTGAAAAAACCCTTCCTAGGCGCTGTTGATCATTCTTTGGTCCTTCATTTCTGGTTTGGTGCCTTGCAATAGAGGCTGATGTTGTAGGTGTAGAGCTGATCATAGACTTGCGACCCTTAAGACAGTCCCTTTTATAGTGCCCAGTTTGACCACAAACTGAAGCGAGCATTAATGTTCTTGTGGCATTATCCCTTGTAAATCTTCTGGTAGATGGGGCATTTAGTTACTCCCCCATTGTTTTGATTGGTCTTCCTTTGATTAGGTCCTGCCTCTGTATTGTGTGACCCGGCACCTGACTTGAAAAATGAGGATCCCCATCCAATGTCTCGACTACCCCCTGATCTGTGATTCCCATTTCTCTTGGCGTATTCTTCCCCACTGCGCTCGATAATCTTGGCTGTCGCCACCACCTCATTATAGGTGGCCAGTCGTTGGGGCCTAATTCTGTCCTTGATAGCCCATCTCAATCCACTTTCAAACTTCCACGCTTTCAGACTTTCTGTATTGATGACATTAGGAGCAAACCTGGCCAATTAGTGAATTTGGTCTCATACTTTTCTACTGTTATACCACCCTGCTGTAGAACTAGGAACTCAACAATTTTTTGATCTCTGGCCTCTTGTGAAAAATACTTGTCGTTGAAGACTTCAATAAAACGTTGCCAGCTTATATTAGGTTCCCGTGCTTCCTTCAATAACCACCACTTATGTGCAGCTCCCTTGAACATATATGTGGCACAAGCCACATTTTGTTCCTCTATGTAAGTCATGATTCAGAAGATCCGGTTTATCTCTAATAGCCATTCCTCAACTAGTGTGGGGCCTCTTGAACCATCAAATGTAGACGGCTTTAGGTCCTAGAACTGCTTGTAAGGATATGATTGGTCTCGATCATCTCCTTGACGACCTTCACGGTTCCCTGGATGGTCCTACCTCACTTATTCATTTTCACCCCCTTGGGTTCTCGGTAAGGCCTCCATAATTCTTTCCAAGATACGCTTAACTTTATCCAACTGATCTGTTTCCATTGACGTACTTCGAGTATGAACCATCTACTGCAAAACAATAGCATTCAAAACTTAAGTAATCGCTTAACCCACTAAGTTAAGTTTTACTCATCAACTGACCCTTAGACTCGATAAATCTTACTACTCTAGTCCTAACCTCTCATGAACCATTAGAACTTAGGGCTCTGATACCACGCTTATCACGACTCGTAACCCACCCTGTGCAGATCAAGGGCTGCGATGAGGGTACGGCTTATGAGCCGTCCCTGCAAAATACTAATTAAGGATCAGTAATGCATGCCATCATATTAATTAATTAAGTACCATCATCATAATATGATTATATAGGCTATGATAAAAGTAAATGTTTAATTATAGATCCTTAAAACAAAAAACCATACCCAGGACGTGGACTCATGGGAGAGAAAAAACTACATCACATTTAGTCTAATTACCACCGTTACTTGTGGAAGATAGGTTCGTAAGCAAAAGGTGACGCCAGCTAGCAGTGAACGATCTATGATCCCCTTGCGGTGTTCTTTCCAAAAAAAAAATGATAAAATTCTAAAGTGAGCTAACTTAGCTCAATAAGTAAATTCCCTCGCTTTACCATGGGTCAGGGTTAGTTTAAATAGAAGAATGAAAACAAATGGCAAGAAATTGATATAACAAAACAGCTAGTCACCAAGAGAGTGAATCACTAGGAATGACTCATGGGTCTAAAAGGCACATCCCAAAGTAGTTTGAAAAATGTGATGTAAGCAGTTTAGCAAGTCAATAATAGGAATTTAGCATATACAACAATTAGCTACCAAAAATCACAAGATATCAAATCGAGTCCAATAATAGACTTAAAAAGCATATCCACAATCAAAGAGTGCATCATTAGGTTATGATCAAAATATAAGATATGTGATACTAACAAATGAGTCTAATAAATGCTATTAACAAATAGGGCCCGGATATCCCTAAATAGGACGCATTCAGGTTTACCACTCATCTGGGTTCCTGAATAGCACCAAGAGCTCTTATCAAATGTCATATTTTCCATAGACTAAGTGTTGGGGATCATTTCCAATCACCAACCCGTAGGTCCAAATCAACATCTAAAGAACCAGGATGGGTGTTGTGACAGACACAATTCCTGACACTCATAATAATATCATAATCGGAAGGATTCCACAAGAAATGTACATATACATGGACTATCAAATTCTAAGCAGTGAGAAACACAATAGTTTTCCAATATCCAAATCAAGGGTTATCGAAAAGTGCAAATAATCACATCAAGATATTGGTAAATGGAATCTCAACATATCCACAAGGTAGTACAAGTATCAAATTGTGGAATCAAATAACTGTCAAGTGTGTATAAAGTGTACAAATTGGCAGCATCGAGAAAAACATAATTGTGACATGGCTAAGGAATACCACACTTTAGAGTTCGGGTTTACTTACCTAAAAAACGGTCCCTTCTCCCTTTAAGAGGAATCAGACCTCATTTTCTTTTCCTTTTGAAGATCCAATGAATCAGGAAACATTATTTAGTTCAATATTGCTCATGGACTTAATTTGATTCTATTAATGGATTTATTGTCTTTTATTTTTATAGGTTGTGTTTTAAGTCTATAGACTTATGCAATTTAGGTTGTAACCTAGTTGGCTTTTTACCCTCTTTTGGTAGCTCGTTGTACCTTTGAAGTATTTTATTTGGAAAAATGGACTCCACCGTTGGATCTGGAACGTCGAAGAAAGTCAATTTAGACCCTCACGGACTTCCATTTGACTTGGGCTATCATTAGGGGTAAAATGATAATTTTTATATTTTACGTGTCTAAATTTTTAGGACCCTATCTCATAAAATGGACCTCACCATTGGGTCCAGAATGTTGAAAAAAGTCAAAATACACTACCATTTTATTTTATTTAGGTAACGGAACATTTTACCATAGTTAAATTAATTTAATATTATATATCGTTTGTCATTATTTTGACACAAGTGCCATGGTGACACAGTGGCACACGCGTGGAGTTTAAAATCCTCATGTGTGTGAGCTCTCTATTTCGAGTCTGTGAAGCTGCGGCTCCCTTTTATTTTTCTGATATTAAGTTGGCTAAACAACAGACAAGGGCGTAGAACAGGGATAAGTTATCATGTTCCGACTGTGGTTATCAAATCAGGATTTCTTACCTTTGTTTCCAAACAGACCAAAACCTATTTAAATTTTAAAAATTGATGCCCCAAATGACGTAGCTTTAACTTACCCTTTCTGTGCCTGAGTAGGTTCCGACCCGAACCCGTAACCCAACCCGACCTTATGAATAGTCTTCTTCCCCATTTTTCTAGTGACACTCCGGTGACCTTCTCCGGCACCGGTCACCAGATTCTGTAAATTTTAAAATTTTTAAAACTTATTTTCTTGCAGTTCTAACACCATTTTTTAATCTTAAACTAGTCTCCCTCAATATTAGGACCCCTTGAAACATATTTGGCCCTTCAAATTGCGGTGATCGGTCAGTTTCTCCGATTCACTCTTTTTCAGCCACCACTAAAAATCCTCTATTTCTCCCTCATTTCTCCACCAAAATGGTTCATTTCTGAACCATCGTGTCCCACATTTTGAGAGCTATAACTTCATGTCTTTAGAACATTACACTTCGTTCATTTTCTAGGGTGGCCCAATCTTGCTTGAGACCTGTAAGTGCCTATATAATGCTTATTTTTTTTTAACTATTTAGACTAATTCGTTTTAAATGATATTCCATTTTCACTCTACTTTTGATCCCCGTTCCCAAAACTAAAGTTAATTTAACTTCTCTTTCAGACCCAGAACTTAAGGCCATTAATGACAGTTCTGGTTTGGCTTGTTGTTTGAGCTTGATTTCAAGCAATTTGTCCCTAGCATGCATGAAACTTTAAAGGAAATTGAATTAAGTTAGGTAGGGTTCAAATCGATTACCTCTTGTTGCCTTTTTTTTTAGCCTCGGTTTCTCTCTCTAGCAACTTCCTCTTTTCTTCTTCTTCTTCTTCTTCTTCTCCCCTCTCGGTTGCGTCTTTGGGTCTGTTTGGATCAGACAGTGTGCAAATCTTCCTCCTTCTTCTTTCCTTCTTCATTCTCCTTCCTTTTTCCTTCCTCTTCCTTCTCTTTCCTTCTTCCTTCCTCTTCTTTCCCCCTCTCTCTCTAACCGCACACACCCACGCAGTTCTGATGAAGGCTCTCTAGACCTACGCAAGGTCTAACTTGCATCCTTATACACTCAAGCTAGTGTATATCTCATTATATAGGGTTTGCATGAAGGCTTATTGGTCCAAAGTGTGGTGCAATGAGGTGGTCACCTCATTGTTTTAGTACTCCCCTCCCTCATTCAGCATTATATACATATTACTTGGCTATAGTACACAAGTGTTGATAGCCTAATGGATTTAGGATTTTGTTTAAGTCTTTGGGCGGTTAAGTCTTAGGTTCGATTCTCTAGGCCAGAACTCTTTTGCCTCATTATTTCCCTTTTTCCTTTTTATGCCTTGTTTGGCATTTTTGGTGTATTTCCTGAATTCCCAAAGTTGCATTTCAATCGTCCTAAAGATCTCTTGGAATTCTCGCAATATTTTTTATTCTTGCACGCTTCATCTATACATTAATAGTTTCATTTTTGATATGTTTCATTGTGTTTAATTTATACTCAAAAATCTATTTTATTTATCAAAAAATTCCTGATTAAATTCGGTTGTTCACGTATTGCGTTAACCTTGGTCAAGTGCACTTCTTGTACTAGTTTTTCATATTTACAGGCTACTAATTTTTAATTAGAAGTGCCTATAGTTAATACGTATTTTATTTCATAAAAATTGGCATTAACGAAAATTACTTTGCTTAATTTGGTTGGGATGCTAGAAAAACGATCCAAAACAATGTTGAAATCAAGTGGGAAACTTTTTTGAAATTCGTAAAATTCGACAACTGTTGTTGGAGACAATAACCGACGAAGTCACCAGAGAAGAATGTCTATGTTGGGTGGGGTCACAGATGGATTCTGGTTCGGGTCGGATACCCACATAGGCACTATATGGGTTAGCATATTGCATCATTTTTGGCGAAGGGTTTATGCTTTAAAAATCAATTCGGAGCATTTGGTTACACAGTTAGAAAATTGGTACGGGATGGAAAAAGGATGTATTATTCTCATTTACTGACTTATCCGTTGTTTTCCTTTTTATCCACCATTTGTTTTGTAAATTCAATCAAAAAAATAAAAGGGCGCCAAAGCGCCCAAGATTTAAACCCAAAACCTTAGGGTTTAAAACCAAATCCCAAACGACTTCTCCACCACTTGTGGCTAGTTTTTCTTACACATTAATATATATATATATATATATATAAACAAAATATTAATTAAAACTAAAACAAAATAAAAAGGGGGGGCCTACCCTAACATTTTTTGACACTTTGGATCCCACGATGGAGTCTATTTTAGCAAAAGAAGCTCTGAATAATTGAAGACATTAAATGCAATAATTATCGTAATGCCCTTAGTGATACCTGTAGCCAATTAAATGTCAGAGAGAGTCTATTATGACTTTTTTCAACATTCTTGAGTCAACAGTTGAGTCTAATTTAAATACACAATTCATGCTTTGCAAAATTGTGTATTTAAATGCTAGTTGTTCATACAACTCCGTTTCAAGCATGCCTATTGTCTTGTTGTGATGTTTTGATAAATATTCTTTTGAAAATGAATGTTTTCTCAATCAAGTTATGTTTTATTTGCTCTTGAAAATAAATGCTTCTTGTTTGCGAAATGGTAATGCAAGATAATTAGTACATAAGCACTCGTGTTTAGTGGATCCTTCAGGACTCACTCATTTGATGCCCATGAGAAGGATAGTGGTCTCTCATGTTTAGGCATGAAATATATGACCTCATGTAAGCTTAAAGTTCGGGTCAACACGAATTCTCATGTAAAGTGAAAATAAGCATAATTAAGAAAAGGAAGAAAGTTTTCGAACCCCCATTCACATTAAAAAGATTTTATTCTTCGTGTTTCATAAAATAAAGGGTTTCACCCTCTTGATTACATAAGAATGATTTATTCATCCCCTTTTGCATAAGAAAGAAAGTGATTAAAATCGATGCCACCAAATGCAATGCTACTAAGTTTTTGTAAAATGAAGTATTTTACTTGAATCAACCCGATTTTCTTCCTATTTCAAGTTCCGGTGTTTAAATGAACCATGTTTAATGTAATGATTCAAGTATCTTATATCCTATGCTCAAAAATGTAAACAATCGATAGTGATATTTATTTTGAACTCCTTTATACTTCAAAATGCTATCAGTTGAAAACTCATGAAAAGGTACTAAAATTACTTATGAGCTTTTCATGAAACTCACATGGATTTACTTATGCATTTTACAAGTGATGACAATGAATTGGAAGCTATCCCTTTTTAGTAAAAAAATGTCCAGAACCCTCACACTTTTAGAACCATTTTGTAGTAAATAGTGAAGGTAGTGTTTTGGCCTTTAGCTTGGTCAAGACTCTTTAGCAAGCAAGAACTAGCTATAGTGGTGAATAGATCTTCCAAAACTTTTGTAATAATAATTGTGGAATGAACAATGTAGCTTGACTTTTGTAGACCATGTGCTGTAATGTACAAAAAAAAAATAGTTTGTATGTCTAAAAGCTTTGGTCGGATGGTTGTACATGTGTTATTGACGCTTCTACATTGTTTTATTACTTTTGTATTGGTTGCACTTTCGCCCGACTCCACACGGCCCACTGGGCTAGGTCGCACCCCCTAATCTATAAAGGGTAGGTTTTGGGATATGATAACAATTTTATTGAAGATTCAGAGAAAAGACACTAACTTAGGATACATCAGCAATCTCATTAGTTTCGTGAATTTATTTGCCCAATCTAACTTGAACCTCTAGATATGCTTCCCAAATGACGAAAGAGGTGAAAGAAGTAATCCATAGAAAGATTTGGTGTTCTATAAAATCAAAACTTAAACTCTTGAATCAAATAGTTCCATACATCCCATCATAGTCGTTTGATCCTCTCTTAATCAAAGTTGAAAACAAAACGCGCAAGATATCATTTTGTAAGCTTCTAATTTAGTAGCAACGAAAATCTACACACATACAATGAATGTGTGCAATTTCACGGAATGAATGTATGTGAAAAATGTTATATGTTTTCCCTAGGGTACTTAAGGAACCAATTCCTAACACATATTAATATAGACTTCAATCAGAAATCACATATATGTTTGTAATCCAATGACTATATAGATCTCCCCTGGTGTATCTCCCAAACACTCGAGGTGTTCAATACTTCATTAGGGTTGAGCAACTTCTAAAAATCACATTATATAGACAAACTTGAACCCTAAGTAAACTAGGAAATAAATCTTCAAAATTAGTCATGAACTAAGGGCTCATGGTCGAATGAGGACCACGTATTCGAACAATCCAAGACATGTTTGAACGAATGAGCATTGTTTTGGATATTCATTAAGTCAATTTTTTGCAAAGGTTCCATATAAGATTAAGGGACTGTAATAACCTAAATTTTTTTTTTTTTTATTTAATTTTCTTGGTTATTAAAATTTTTTTTTTAATTAATGATGTTATGGTTATTATTATTATTATTATTATTGTTATTATTATTATTAGAAAAAAATTTAAATGTGAGTTATGCATGTATGTGTATGAGTAATGTATATGTGATTACATGTATATATATATATACATGTGCATGTCAAATGTGTTGTATGTATATGTATAGATAGATATGTATATATATACATATATATATATATATACATATGTTGGAGAGAAGTGGAAAACAGTGGTGTGAGTGCACTGTGTGAGTGCAACAAGTCTGGTATGTTTGTGTGTGTGACAGACCGTGTGTGTGTATGGTGTCGTGTAAGTGTGTGTGGCTAGGGTATGTGTATATGAGTGGATATATAGGTATAGATGTAGAGCAGCTTTGCATTTAATGCAAAGCTGCCTTGTAAGGGAAATTAGGGTGCCTGAACAAAGAAGAAGGGTCAAGGAAAGGGGCTGTGCAGGTGGTGACGTGAGAGAGTGGAAGAGTGTGATGGTATATGTCTAGCTGTCACGACCCGAAACCCACCCTATGCAGATCTCGTGTCGCGGGGCCGACCCGAAGGCCGTCCCTACTTTTTTCCGTTCCAGTATCATAATGCTAATATGCAATGTATTAAAATTTTAAACAATGAACAGCGGAAGTTTTATCAATTACAGTAATCCAGCGGAAGTCTTTTTAAATAAATTACACAGCGGAAGTCTGTTAAATACATGACATAGTTCTACATAATTCAAAATGAGAACCTAACGTAACCAGCACCCGAGGGTGGTGAATACATGGGAGAACTAACATAGACTGATACAGTACTTCAAAATGTCCCCCTACGCTCTCAGACTCCTACTGGGGTCTCGCAGCGTCATCACCTGAAATGGGGGTAAGTGGGGTGGAATGAGCTATAAAGCTCAGCAAGAAAACCAGATCTCCGACACTGGTATCGATGATCATAAAGAACATGAATCCATGAATAAAATATGGTAGCCAATCATAAGAAAGGAGATGCTGTAATAGCCAATGAGAACAGTTGCCATGATGGCCAATAAATAGTGGGGCACAATATATAATCAGAATTAATGAATAAGCAGTGATAAGATTTCTCAACAATAACCTATCACAATAAAAGTACTGCCATAATAAAACGATTTCAATCAAACCAATGAACAACGTAATATAATCCATAAGAAACAGTAATCCATAAGGTACAGTAGCCATTCAACAATATATCCATAACAATAATCCAATGGAGATGCTTATAATCTGTAGTAGGGAATGGAAACCCCTCTGCGTAATTCGAGGCCCGGCATACCTCTCAGTTAAACTCACACCTTTTACCACACGTCCGTTCACAGACTAGTTCGTCACAGAAGCATCGGATGGATATTGTGACTGAGCACAATTCCAGCATTTATAAACATAGCATGATCATTTGTGATTCCATAAGGAGTGTGAAAATGGAATATCATATATACAGTAAAGCATAACAGTAAGCCTTTCAAGGCATGGTTCAATATGATAACAATAGCACAATATTCAATCAATGTCCACAAGATAGAACAATATCGCATTGTGGATAACAATAACGTGAGGTACTTTCAAGAGTACTAGTTTGGCAGTAAAGAATAAACTTGGCTTTAGAAACACCACATGGAAGAGAAAGTGATCCACTTACCTCTATCGTGATTCTACTTCAGAAATCCGTGAGTATACCTTTGCCTTTCGAGTTCCCTATATATCAGTGAATACGTTTCAGAATAAATGCTATTCATCAAATTTTATGCCTTTCTATCATAAGTATTTCAGATACTATTTTATACTTTACCATTGAGTCCGGAACGTCGAAGAAAGTCGGTTTAGGCTTTCGCGGAATTCCATTTGGACTTTGGTACTAAAAAGGGCAAAATAGTCATTTTGCACTTTTGCGGTATTTTATCCTTCGGGGTTCCGTCTCCTAAAACAGACCCCACCATTGGACTCAGAACGTCCGAGATAATAGGTTTTGACTATTCATTTGTATCGTTTGGACTTCGTTTGACCCAATTTTGAAATAGGGGCATTATTGTAAAATTAATATTTAATTAATTTTTTATGTTTGGGCAACAATGAAATTTCTCAAAACATTTGGGGCCGGTTCACAATTTCCTAAACTTGCGGTCTGAACCAATTGGTTCAAGACCAGAAACCCTAAATCGGTTAGTCCTTCTCCTGAACCAAACGGTTCAGTTTCATTCAAGAACCGGATTTACATATCCACCCTAACCACCCTATCCATGGTTTGGATAACCCCCAAACCCCATCTCTATTTATTGTCCCTGCAACCAAACAGCCCAAATCCATTTAATTTAAAATCCCAAAACGACACAGTATCACTTAACCATTTATGTCCGGTCGAGTCCCGACCCGGATCCAACCCGAGCCCGTTTCTTTTAACCCGAATAAACCCACGACTTAACAGTCGTCTTCCCCGATATTCCGGTGAGAGAATATTAGGGTTCCGTCACCATCTCCGGTGACGGCAACCTAAATCCGATGGTTTTCCCCCCCCCATTTGAATGCCATTCTCCTCTTTTCTTCCCCACGACCTCATTCCTATCCTTGGCTTGCCCCAAAATCCTCCCCATCTTCACGAAATAGAGCTTAAACATCTCCGGCTGAATCTCCGGCCAATTGAAATTCCTCTATTTCATGCTCGTTTTGCCACTGCTTTGACCTCTAATTATTTCTAATAGCTTTCTGCATGTATAAAGACTATTTTTATAAACTTTAAAACAAGTTTTAAACGTAAAATTCATGGAACCCGATTATCCTCCCTAACCTGCAACTCGGTTTTTCTCCATGGTTTCTCAACCGTTTTTCATGATTCTTTTTGCATTATCTTCCTTATTCTATACTCTAAAAGGCCCTATAATTAGATTTAGGTTTCATGCTCAAAAACAATAAAAACAGAACCTAAACCACTTACCTGGGTTTCGGTTTTTAACCTACTGTGACCCTCCCAAACCTCTCTGTTTCTGCTTCAATCCTTCAATTCCTGACCTTCCTTTTCTTTTCTAACCTTCCAACTCACAACCCGTATACATATATATATAAGCACACCAACCGCCTCACTTTCTTTCTCTACTTTCTCTCTCTACCAGCCCCTTTCTTTGACTCTTTGGTTGAGATTATATATATATATATATACTATATATATTACAGCACATATGAGAGAGGATATAAATATCCTTCCCACTGTCGGTTATCCACTCAAAACACACACTTTCTACACACACCTCCATATATATCACACAATGATACACACACACATACACACAGTGATGCACACACACACACAGTGATGCACACACTGATCAGTAGCCCACATTCAGCCCTTTTTCATTTCCTTTTTATTTCTTTTACATATACTTATATACATAACATGCATATAATACATTATATTATGTATGTATACATATACACATAAAATACATATTTTTATACATGCATATACATGCATGTGTAGGGGTACAATTCCATTTTTAATCACATTTACATACACTAATTTTAATCGAGCTATGTATCTATGTTCACGTATGCATGCATGGAAATACGTGCATACACGCATTACGATGCAATGCCCTGTGATGCTCGGGTACCACCCGACACTGGCCTTACTAATCAAAACATTTATCTTTTGAAATTAGGTTCAGTTCCATAATTATTGTGACATAGAGTTTAAGACAGATCAGGTTATGCTATTCAGTCGACTTGGCTCGGTAATCGTGTCGTATCCCGGGTCGGGATATCACATTCTTACCTCCTTAAAAATAAATTTGTCCGCAAACTTAACGGTTCTAACTCCGGTGGTTCTCGTGAATTCCGTGGTTCTCTTAACATCATGACCTAACTGAGTTAGTCGTTTCATATTTTCTGAGAATCAAGTTTTACTGTCACATCAGATCAAGTTTTACTGTTACATCAATTATCGTAAGATTCTTTCTATAATTTCAAGTGTACCTCGAAATCCTCATGTGAGTCCCAATTGTATTCTATGGTTTCTCTAGTCTGTATTTCATAAGTTCTGTACCTTAACATGATTCAATGATGATTCTGTTGACAATTAGTAAGCAATAAGTTAAATGGCCTAAGCGTTCAGTGTCTATCTTCAGTGAGCAATATATGTAGAAAAACGACATAAAACATAATTTAATACAAGTAATCCTAAGGGTATCGTTTCCCTAGATTCTATCATCATCTTGTGAAATTTGAGCAATTAATGTCACGTAAGAGTTCTATGTCTATGTTCAATCCAGCAATATATATAGGGATGTAAATATTCAGTGACAAGTGAAATGTGGGCAGGCTATAGGTAGACTAAAGGAATACCTGCGACTCCAGAGGTTGTAGCCTGCACATCCTCTGGAAAAATGGAGAAAACTCGTCCTGCCTGCTGCTGGACGTTCCCCTGTCCATTTCTTTGGGTCGGGGGTCTAGGTGCTGCTGTTGCTGGTCCAACTGAGGCAATACTAGCTGTGGCCTGAGCATTCTGGGGACATAGTCTCGCAATATGCCCTTCCTTGCCACAATAGTAACAAGTGTTGCTACCCTTAAGGCACTGGCCTTTGTGGACCTTCTGGCAGCGAGTGCATTGGGTAGCGCTTCCCTTAGTATGGTCTGGTCTCCTCTGAATGGGCTCTGTGGTTTGGGATTCAGTCCCTGGTCTAATAAATGTAGGTCCTAGTCCAGAGGAAGAAGGCCCTTGCCCCCTACTCTGGTTACCTCCCTGTTTCTGGTTCCCTCGTCTCTTGGCGTACTCCTCACCACTCCTTTCTATAATACGGGCCATTTCCACGACATCATCATAAGTAGTCAGTCGATGGGACACCAGTCTATCTTTGATAGGCCACTTCAGTCCTTCCTCGAATTTGCGAGCCTTCAAGTCTTCGGTACCAATAGCACCAGGGGCAAATCTGGCCAACTCAGTAAATCTAGCCTCGTATTGCTCCACTGTCATTGCCCCCTGTTGCAATACCATAAACTCAGCAACTCTCCGGTTTCGTACTTCTTGGGAGAAGTACTTCTTATTGAAGATATCAGTAAATCGTTGCCAGTTCATGCCTGGCTCTTTATCTTCTTCTATCATCCACCATTTATGTGCCATACCTTTGAGCAAATAAGTGGCGTATGCCACTTTTTGGACTTCAGTGCATATTAGGATTTTGAAGATCCTGTTCATTTCCAATAACCACTCCTCAGCTATAGTGGCTCCTCCTGTACCGTCAAAAGTCGGGGGTTTCATTTTCTGAAACCGCTCATACAAGTATGCATCATCTCGCTCGTTTCCTTGTCAGTTTCCTACATTGTCGCCTGTGTTGGCAGGCTGTTCCTGTTGTACTGGCTGTGCTGGTTGGTTAGCACTAGCCTGAATCTGTGGTAGACTTTCAATGATAGTCCGCATCATTCTTTCCAGTTGTTCTAAACGATCCATGGGTAACGGACCTTGCCTCGTGTTTACCATGTCTGTAAGATTACCCGTGATGATAACCAATAAGATAACCAATAAGATAGCCAATGAAATAACTAATGAGATAACCAGTCAATGTATAAGGCAATTAGTCCATGATTGTAAAATTAAAGTATCAGTCATATCTAACAGTCTTAACTCTAGTCCTATCGCCCATGACTCATAATCGAACCTATAGCTCTGATACCAAGCTGTCACGACCCGAAACCCACCCTATGCAGATCTCGTGTCGCGGGGCCGACCCGAAGGCCATCCCTACTTTTTCCGTTCCAGTATCATAATGCTAATATGCAATGTATTAAAATTTTAAACAATGAACAGTAAAAGTCTTTATCAATTACAGTAATCCAGCGGAAGTCTTTTTAAATAAATTACACAGCGGAAGTCTGTTAAATACATGACATAGTTCTACATAATTCAAAATGAGAACCTAACGTAACCAGCACCCAAGGGTGGTGAATACATGGGAGAACTAACATAGACTGATACAGTACTTCAAAATGTCCCCCTACGCTCTCAGACTCCTACTGGGGTCTCGCAGCGTCATCACCTGAAATAGGGGTAAGTGGGGTGGAATGAGCTATAAAGCTCAGCAAGTAAACCAGATCTCCGACACTGGTATCGATGATCATAAAGAACATGAATCCATGAATAAAATATGGTAGCCAATCATAAGAAAGGAGATGCTGTAATAGCCAATGAGAACAGTTGCCATGATGGCCAATAAATAGTGGGGCACAATATACAATCAGAATTAATGAATAAGCAGTGATAAGATTTCTCAACAATAACCTATCACAATAAAAGTACTGCCACAATAAAACGATTTCAATCAAACCAATGAACAACGTAATATAATCCATAAGAAACAGTAATCCATAAGGTACAGTAGCCATTCAACAATATATCCATAACAATAATCCAATGGAGATGCTTATAATCTGTAGTAGTGAATGGCGACCCCTCTGCGTAATTCAAGGCCCGGCATACCTCTCAGTTAAACTCACATCTTTTTCCACACGTCCGTTCACCGACTAGTTCGTCACAGAAGCATCGGATGGATATTGTGACTGAGCACAATTCCAGCATTTATAAACATAGCATGATCATTTGTGATTCCATAAGGAGTGTGAAAATGGAATATCATATATACAGTAAAGCATAACAGTAAGCCTTTCAAGGCATGGTTCAATATGATAACAATAACACAATATTCAATCAATGTCCACAAGATAGAACAATATCGCATTGTGGATAACAATAACGTGAGGTACTTTCAAGAATACTAGTTTGGCAGTAAAGAATAAACTTGGCTTTAGAAACACCACATGGAAGAGAAAGTGATCCACTTACCTCTATCGTGATTCTACTTCAGAAATCCGTGAGTATACCTTTGCCTTTCGAGTTCCCTATATATCAGTGAATACGTTTCAGAATAAATGCTATTCATCAAATTTTATGCCTTTCTATCATAAGTATTTCAAATACTATTTTAGACTTTACCATTGAGTCCGGAACGCCGAAAAAAGTCGGTTTAGGCTTTCGCGGAATTCCATTTGGACTTTGGTACTAAAAAGGGCAAAATAGTCATTTTGCACTTTTGCGGTATTTTATCCTTCGGGGTTCCGTCTCGTAAAATGGACCCCACCATTGGACTCAGAACGTCCGAGATAATAGGTTTTGACTATTCATTTGTATCGTTTGGACTTCGTTTGACCCAATTTTGAAATAGGGGCATTATTGTAAAATTAATATTTAATTAATTTTTTATGTTTGGGCAACAATGAAATTTCTCAAAACATTTGGGCCGGTTCACAATTTCCTAAACTTTCGGTCTGAACCAATTGGTTCAAGACCAGAAACCCTAAACCGGTTAGTCCTTCTCCTGAACCAAACGGTTCAGTTTCATTCAAGAACCGGATTTACATATCCACCCTAACCACCCTATCCATGGTTTGGATAACCCCCAAACCCCATCTCTATTTATTGTCCCTGCAACCAAACAGCCCAAATCCATTTAATTTAAAATCCCAAAACGACACAGTATCACTTAACCATTTATGTCCGGTCGGGTCCCGACCCGGATCCAACCCGAGCCCGTTTCTTTTAACCCGAATAAACCCACGACTTAACAGTCGTCTTCCCCGATATTCCGGTGAGAGAATATTAGGGTTCCGTCACCATCTCCGGTGACGGCAACCTAAATCCGATGGTTTTCCCCCCCCATTTGAATGCCATTCTCCTCCTTTCTTCCCCACGACCTCATTCCTATCCTTGGATTGCCCCAAAATCCTCCCCATCTTCACGAAATAGAGCTTAAACATCTCCGGCCGAATCTCCGGCCAATTGAAATTCCTCTATTTCATGCTCGTTTTGCCACTGCTTTGACCTCTAATTATTTCTAATAGCTTTCTGCATGTATAAAGACTATTTTTATAAACTTTAAAACAAGTTTTAAACGTAAAATTCATGGAACCCGATTATCCTCCCTAACCTGCAACTCGGTTTTTCTCCATAGTTTCTCAACCGTTTTTCATGATTCTTTTTGCATTATCTTCCTTATTCTATACTCTAAAAGGCCCTATAATTAGATTTAGGTTTCATGCTCAAAAAAAATAAAAACAGAACCTAAACCACTTACCTGGGTTTCGGTTTTTAACCTACGGTGACCCTCCTAAACCTCTCTGTTTCTGCTTCAATCCTTCAGTTCCTGACCTTCCTTTTCTTTTCTAACCTTCCAACTCACAACCCGTATACATATATATATATATAAGCACACCAACCGCCTCACTTCTCTCTCTACTTCTCTCTCTACCAGCCCCTTTCTTTGACTCTTTGGTTGAGATTATATATATATATACTATATATATTACAGCACATATGAGAGAGGATATAAATATCCTTCCCACTGTCGGTTATCCACTCAAAACACACACTTTCTACACACACCTCCATATATATCACACAATGATACACACACACATACACACAGTGATGCACACACACACACACAGTGATGCACACACTGATCAGTAGCCCACATGCAGCCCTTTTTCATTTCCTTTTTATTTCTTTTACATATACTTATATACATAACATACATATAATACATTATATTATGTATGTATACATATACACATAAAATACATATTTTTATACATGCATATACATGCATGTGTAGGGGTACAATTCCATTTTTAATCACATTTACATACACTAATTTTAATCGAGCTATGTATCTATGTTCACGTATGCATGCATGGAAATACGTGCATGCACGCATTACGATGCAATGCCTTGTGATGCTCGGGTACCACCCGACACTGGCCTTACTAATCAAAACATTTATCTTTTGAAATTAGGTTCAGTTCCATAATTATTGTGACATAGAGTTTAAGACAGATCAGGTTATGCTATTCAGTCGACTTGGCTCGGTAATCGTGTCGTATCCCGGGTCGGGATATCACATCTCGGTTGGAAGGAAAGAAAGAAAAGAGAAACCGTGGGCAAGGGAGAGGCTGAGAGGGGACTGTGAGAACGGAGAAGAAGCCCGAAGGGTGACCCAAGAGGAGAAAGGAAGAGGGGAGGAGCTACAACAGGGAGAAATCAGAAACTGGGGTAAGTAGCTTAGCTTCTGTTTTATTTTTTTTTTAAAGCACGATAATTAATTTGATGTATAGGGTCTTATAGAGCATGTTGTAAGGTTCATTTTGTAAAAAGAATGAAAGAAAATGACCAAGAAACTAGGGAGAAAACTCGAGTTGCAGGTCTCGGTTATGGGAAGTGGGTCTTGACATTTTATGTGTAAAACTTGGTTTAAATGGGAATAAAATAACCCTCTTAGGTGCAGAAAACAAAAGGGAATTGTTTGGGCCAAAAACAGTAAAAGAATAGACGTAGAAACCAAAAAGAAAAGTTGGCTGGAGGTTCGGCCATGGCACTTTGACCCTCTATTCGTGGCGTTTGAGTGACCCAAACCAAAAATGAAGGTTGGATATGGAATCTACAGGAAAAATGGAAAAATATAGCATTTTAAAACTGGGAAAATCCGTCGAAAAAAGGTCGCCAGCGCCGGAGAAGGCGCCGGAACCCTACTGGTGTCTCGCCAGAAAAACGGGGAAGAAGGGGGACTGTTCGGGTCGGGTCCGGGTCCGGTTCGGGTTTGAGTCGGGCTTGGGCCATCCACCCCTGCCACGTGTCGCCCTGTTGTTTTAAATTAAAAGATAAAATGGGCTGTTTGGCTACGGGTGTAAGAAATCGAAAATTGAAATTGAAACAGGAACAGGGATATCCTATCCCTGTTCTGGACTCATCCCTGTTTGGGTAATCGAATTAAGAATAGGAGAATTGGAATTTACAAATTAACCCTTGGACTTTTTGGGAATTAACTTTGACCCAAGACTTTCGGAATTTACAAACTGACCCCCCAACTGTTAGTTATTATAATTTGACCCACAAAAATAAAATATTAATAAAATATTAATAAAATTAATTAATTAATTAGTTAATTAAATTAATTTAATTATTTAAATATTCTAAAATAATCCAGAGTCCAAATGGGACAAGTCATTAGTGTATTTTGACTATCTCAACCATTCTGAGACCAATGGTGAGGTCCATTTTATGAGACGGGGTCTCGAAAAAAATAAAAGACCCGTAGTAACCTTTAAAATTACCAAAATGCCCCTGAATTGAAGCACAGTCAAACGAACTCCGAATTAAGTAAACAAATAGTGAAACCTTATTATCTCGAGCATTCCAGACTCAACCGTAGAGTCCAATTTGTGTAAAGAGGTCACAAAATGTAAGGACCCGTGAAAAGTGCAAAATGACTGTTTTGCCCTTTTGAACCCAGATGTCCAAATTGAGTTCTACGAAAACCTAAACTTATTTTCTTCGACGTCCTGGACTCAATAGCAGAGTTTAATTTAGCAGAATAGAAACTTATAAAATAAAGACATAAAATTTGTTGAATATCATCATTTAGGAAACAAATGAACTAAGTCACTTGTTATGATTTTAGGGACACGAAAAGGCAAGGAGAAGACAGTCTGATCCTTCCACATTCTCACTACTAGCCACTACATTACGAGCGTAGTTTACTTCGGTTGTGACTAACCCGTCAGGTATGGTGTTTTGCTAATGTTAGAAATGAAGTTAAGTTAGGAATATTTTGTGAATGACTAAAATGATTTATGTGTTTATTTGGAATGTGTTTACTTGATAATTTAAAGTTGGTTGTTCACATGTTTATGTGTTACTTGCGTTCTTTGAGAGTTTAGTAAAGTGAAGAACATGAACTATGATATATGGACACATGAGATATGCATACATATGGAACTGACTGATGATTTATATGTTATTGTTCGAGCATGCTATATTATTGAAAACCATGTTCGTTGAGATTACATTAGCATATTGGCATATGGTGAATCCTTGAGAACATGACGTGAGTTGAGCACGTGGTGCTATACATTATGAGGGTGTAGATCCTGTGGTGAAAAACCCAAAATTGGCCATTGCATTGGTACTTCGATGCCATCGGGGAGTACCCGTAAATGAGAAATGGGTGTGGCATAGAGTTTTGCATGGGTGCGTCATGCATACCACTCATATATTACTGTGATGCTTTGAATGACATTTAGATATAAATGTACACTTTGCACATGCCACGTCTTAGCTTTATTTCTTGCATTAGCACTTCATCATACCAGCAGTTGAGCTGACCCATTCGTGGGCAACATTTTTCAGATGAGGATACTCCAGCTACTTGAGACTCAATGATACCTTGATAGGATGAAGCACTTGGTATATTTTGGTCCATGGGACTTATGTTTTGTAATGTAAGGGCTTAAGCCCGAATAACCTATGAACAATGCAGTTGTGAAATGTATTTTATGTTTCTGTATGTATTGATGGGAATCGACGCATGTTTAGTTAAATTTGTTTAAGTTGTCCTTTATTTTATTTTATTTTCTGTCTCGTCAGTCGCGCCTCGGGTTTGTAGAAATTCGGGTCGTGACAGGGACTGTAATATCAATTCCAATAGTCTTTCTAGCCCATAGTGAAAAATAAAAATATCAAAAGTCATCAATTCACATGTAATGCAATCCTTTTAGACTTAATAAAAGACCTAACGCTCACCCAATGCATGAGTGGAAATGAATCAGTGTTTATACCTTTCTTTATGCACACAATTTTGAAAGACTTGTGGATACGAATGAACTTCAACATCAAAAAGTGATAGTGTAATTCAGTCAAGCTTTTGGTTTGAGTCTTTAACTAATGTGAACAAACTAGTCATGAGACTCAACTATCGTGAAAATTACACACTCAAATTTTTGAAAGAATTGTCAAGTTAAAAATGAATATATTATTTTTTGAGGTCTAGGTCATTCCATACCTGAGGGACACTAATGACATCCTTGAAAAAAGGGTCTAAGGGAAATATTCCCACAGATTACCTGAAACGAAGAAAGAATTCTTTTTTTTTTTTTGTTTATAGGGAGGTCAATAATTAATGTATTAGACTTGACACTACTATAGAAGTAACAGAACCTTGGGGAAATTTCTTTCACTTGGTAGAAATAAAGGAATTCCTCTATTATCGAGTGAAATTTACATTTAGTATAGGTTGGCCATAAAACATATGCTTTGAGGATTCGCCAGACATTCGGCATGAGTTAACCAGGGACCAGATTAAAAAAGTGAAGGAGATCCCTTGAAATAGATATATAGGATGGGAAAATGTAAACCACCAGCCAGAATATCCCTATAAATACACACTTCCTTAGAGGAGAAGCTGTAAGATCTCTCACCAAAAAGGGGCACCGTGAGTCTTTTTTTTTTTTAATTTGGAATTTGACATGTGGCCCTAAGGTAATTCAGGATGGAAAGGGTCATAGAGGAAATAATAAACTGTGACTTGAAATGGTTCATCCATTTGTAGTTTAGATTGGCTTAAAGGAATTGGAGATGACTTTGGCAGTTCAACTTGCTCGCCCCAAGCAACCTGCCTTGTAGATTCAAAGCAACTATGATCAGAGTCAAATGAGCTAATCTCTACTGGCATGGTGCCAATGCCTATTCCTCATTAGTTGGAGAAAGAATTAAAGGCTCACTCTACAATGGGGAAAAGTTCATTAAAAAAAACCTAGTTAAAGGAGAGTCATAGAAAAAATAATCTAGTTTCGAGTGGCAATGGTTAAGAATGAAATCAAAAAGGTGCCTAGTGATGTATGAACTTGATACTAAGATGAGATGCAAAAAGGATGCCAAAGAAGATGAAGATAGGGGCATGCACAAAAAACTTAAAATGCAGGATCCTTCTCTTGTTTAAAACTTTCAATAAACACATATGATCTCATGGCGATGCTTATCATTCATAACTATTTGTATTGATGATTCAGATCAAGTCATGTAGCAAAAGTAGTTGAAGAGTTTGGACTCGAAAACTACGAGCGGCGACAATGGTCATGTCGCTCTTCACTCCACACTAAGATATCCTCTAAATTGTTAAAGAGAGTGTAACTATAATATTATATTCACTAACACGTAGAACTTTCATTTATGTCTAAAGTTATGTTTAAAAGGCTATTATTTAGCACGGGGAATTAAGTAAGGAAATTATTTTTTATCACTATTTCTATTAGAATATTTAAAAATTCTACTGGGGTCTCGCAACGTCATTACCTGAAATGGGGGGGGTAAGTGGGGTGGAATGAGCTACAAAGCTCAGTAAGTAAATGCAGATCTCCAACACTGGTATCGATGATCAATGAATCCATGAATAAGATTATGATAGCTAATCATAAGAATGAGATGCTGTGATAGCCAATGGAAACAATTGCCACGAGGGCCAATGAAAACAATTGCCACAAGGGCCAATGAACAGTAATCACAATACACAATCAGAAGTATTGGGTGTAATATCAATATGAATAAATTCAATGATAATATAACAACAATGAAGTACTATCACAATGAACCGATCATAATCAAATCAATCAATGTAAGTCCCTCGAGACTTGAAGAATCATAAGGGATGGTGCCATTCAACAATCAAGTTCTGTCAGTCATAAGAGATGCTGTTATTCTGTGTCAGGGCTCGGCAGACCCTCGATCTTTTGGGGCCCGGCATACCCCTAGTGAATTCCAGTGAATTGCCATTTGTCCGTTCACGGACTTGACCTGTAGGTCCCAGTCAATCAGAATAGCATCAGATGGGTGTTGTGACTGAGCACAACTCCCGTGTTCATAAACATGTCATGATCATAAGTAATTCCATAGAATATAAAATGGAATATCATTCATTCAATAAGGATACAACAGTAGGCCTTTCAAGGCATGGTTCAACATGATAACAATGAATATAGCAGTCAATCAATGTCCACAAGATAGAACAATATCACATTGTGGATAGCAATAACATGTGGTACTTTCAAGGCACAGTGAAACATGATAACAATGATACATCAGTCAATCAAATGTCCACAAGATAGAAAAATATCGAATTGTGGAACACAAGGATATCAATACATTCAAGAGTACGAATTTGGCAGTAAAAGAATGAACTTGTCTTGTGGAAACACCACATGTAAGAGAGAGTGATCCACTTACCTCTATCGTGATTCTATATCAAAAATCCGTGAGTGTACCCTTGCCTTTCGAGTTCCCTATATATCAGTGAATACGTTTTAGAATAAATTCTATTCATCAAATTTTATGCCTTTCTATCATAAGTATTTCAAATACTAATTTAGACTTTACCATTAAGTCCGGAATGCCGAAGAAAGTCGATTTAGGCTTTCGCGGAATTCCATTTGGACTTTTGTACTAAAAAGGGCAAAATGGTCATTTTGCACTTTTACTGTATTTTATCCTTCGGGGTCCCGTCTCACAAAATGGATCCCACCATTAGACTCAGAACGTCCGAGATAATAAATTTTGATTATTCATTTGCCTCGTTTGGACTTCGTTTGACCCATATTTGAAATAGGGGCATTTTTGTAAAAAAATTAATATTTTATTAATTTTCCTGTTTGGGCCTTTGTGACATTTCTTAAAAAATTTGGGGCCGGTTTATAATTTCTAAAAGCTACGGTCTAAACCAGTTGGTTCAAAACCAAAAACCCTAAACCGGTCTGCCCCTTCACTAAACCAAACGGTTCAGTCCATTTCAAAGAACCGGATTCCAATATCCTGGTTCCTACCCTATCCACGGTTTGGATAAGCCCAAACTCAGATTTTTACATTTCCTATCCCTGTAACCAAACGACCACCAAACGACCAATAACATTTTAAATCCATCTCCAAAACGATCCCGTTTCAGGAACCCATTTATTTCCGGTCGGGTCCCGACCCAATCCGAACCCAGACCCGGTTCCGTCTTGACCCGAGACAACAGTGTTGTCTTCCTCGTTTTTTCGGTGGAGCACCGGTAGGTTTCCGTCGCCTTCTCAGGCGACGGTGACCAGATTCCGATCTCGGTTTGCCCCAAATCTAATGCCGTTCTCTCACCCTTCTCTCAAGGATTTCAAATCCACTCTCGATTCTCATCAAATCTGTCACGACCCGAAACCCACCCTGTGCGGATCTCGGATCACAACCGCCGCCTTCAGGCCCGGGAGCCTGAGGGCAAGGCAAAACATGGGCAACGGTATCGAATAGCGGTGCGGCCTTGATTTGCGGAAGCGTGAAAACCCTTTTCTTTTTTTTTTTTATTAAAAATCTGTTAAAAAAAAAACTTTCGCACAGCCGTCCGGTACTGTCGCTCTTCATAGCGGTACACATGAATAATCACATCAGAGCATACTAAAAATTAAAGTCTTATACATGATACATATTCGAATGCCTCAAGGGCTTAAGTACATATGTGGTTGCCTCTTGGGCTTAAATACATAATTGTCCCGAAAGTACGACATCAAAATTCGACCAACCATAGGCCCTAATACTTCCCAAAATATCTCCAAAATCCTAATGGAGCTGCCTATCATTCCTCCCCAAATTGGGCAAGGGTCCACCCATCGTCATCACCTGAAAAATGTTAGGGAATGGGGTGAGCTTCGAAAAGCCCAGTGAGTAATTCTAACATTTGTCATGGGTTTTAATTGGTAGTGGTTTCGCACGTGAGAATTTTGTAAAATACTCACTACCAATTGCTCGTATACTTGGAACATAGAGTACATGCATTCTTTAAACAATGGCTTTGAAACATTAAAGTATTCAAGCTAACTTGTACTTTCGAAATAAAGTATATGAATTTCAAATCATGTAAATATGCATGGTGAAAATGAGGAAAAAGCCTGCTTCCATTTTCAACACACACCTTATCACTTTCATTAACAGAATCTGTTTCGAACCAGATTCCCATTTTACTTTTCGTGGAGATATCTCATATGCCTGGGGGATTAGATCCTGCTACCTGGCATTTATTCGTATCGTAGTTGGCTTCTTAAGAAACCCGATAGAAATCCGTGGTGCTTATGCACAATTTATCTTGCATTTAAAAGCATTTAACCCATAATTCCTTCGTGTGGATGCATTTAAAAGCATTCAAAACATACAGTTCATAATCTCATGATAGGGTATTGAAATCTGTGAAACATGTAATTTCAGGATATATAATAACATTTGAAATCAGAATTTTAAGCATGCTGAAGTATATCTCAAGGAACAGTAGTAAATTATCCAGGAAGCATGTCATAACAGAATATTTAAAACAGAATTGTGTAAAGACAGAATTTGATATTTAAAACATCATTCAAATCCGTGGAATTAAATCTCCACTTCAAATGTGAGGTTACTCACCTTGATTCCCCGGGTTTGCACTACTGGTGGGCTTTTCCCTTTCCTTTGTATTTCCTAAGAAAATTATAAAGAACTCATTAACTTCACATTTACCTTAAATCGTTACCTATTCATGCTCTTTCATTTAATTTTAGGCCTGACGTATTCTAACTTCCTAGGATTGGTCTTAGTGGTCAACTCGTGGTGACTTGATGAGTTTTATTTTTCACGTGACTAAATTTTCAGTACCTATTTCGGTGTTATGGACTTCACCGTTGGGTTTGGAATGTCCGACATAGTCAAAATAGACTATCTTTTAGTTTCATTTGGGCTTCGGGTACCTTAGGGGTAGTTTGGTCATTTCACGCGTCATATTTTTCAGAGTCCCGTCTCGTGAATCGGACCCCACTGTTGATCTCAGAAGGCCCAAGAAAATAAGATTACACTAATAACTTGTCTTATTTGGACATCGGTTACATTAGGGGCAATTTGGTAATTTGTACTTTAACGTATCGTAATTTTTGAAGCCTCGTCTCGTAAAACGGACCACACCATTGAGTCCGGAACGTCCAAAATAGTCAAAAACCACTATTCGTTTACTTTATTCGGACTCCGTTTGACTTATTTATGACCTAGGGGTAATTTGGTCATTTTTATTTAATTAATAAATTAATTAAATAATTTAATTTATTATTTATTAATTTATCAGGGGTATAAATAGAATAAAATTCCAGAATCTGGGCCAGAGTTGAATTCCCTAAAACTGTTGGGGCGGTTTTATAATTTCAGAAATCATTTAGGGTTAAAATGGAATTAAATAAACCATGGGTTCAAACCCCTTGGTTTTAGGGTTCACTGTTTGAACCGGTCCAAGTCTCACGTGAACCAACTGGTTCACTGGCCCTCAGAGAACCGGGGTTAAATATCCCTGTTAACCCCAATTGCCCCCTTATCCACGTTTCGGTTAACTCAAAAATCTGATTTTAAATTTACAAAACCCGTGACCAAATAGGCCATCTCCATGTTTTAATTTAAAACGTTTAAACCAAAACGGCGCAGTTTCGATTAAACCTAGGCCATCTTAGGTTGACACGTGTTTGAGTCGATTCAGTGGGTCTAGACGCGTTGGACGAGTCGACTCGGTCAACTCGTCGTCTTCTTCATCAAACAGGGCACTGTTGCCCTAATTTCCAGTTTTCAAAATCTTTGATTTCGTGACTTTTTAAGCTGATTCGATCTCTGTTTTTAGGTGATATGGGCTACCGAATGTTTAAGAGACATTTTGGCATTATTTTGATACTCTAAAACCAACCCAATCGTTCGGTCTAAGCTTGAACACCCGAACCTGCAACTCCATGGTAAACCCTCGTTTCTTCACTATTTTGGACGGGGTTTGATTCTCTGAAGTCCCCACAGCAAGGGCTTCGATCCCCCATCCTTAAATCTCGGTTTAAGGGTCTAGTTTAAAGGTTGGGTTTTTGGGCCGAGAAGAATAATGCCATTTTTGGGGGTTTAAACCTAGGTTTCTAGGTCGCGGTTGGGGTTTTCCAAGGTCCTAAGATGTCCTATTTCATGTTTCAACCCTCAAAAGCTCGGTTGGTTGAGGTCGGATCAGACCTGCAACTTCAAGCTCCATCAATGGCGGTTGCTACAGTTTTTGTGTTTTAGGGCAGTTTTATAGGTTCAAATCATTCACAACCAACCCAGTTTCATTATTAAGCTATGGTACATGCATCAACAGTCCAAACAGCAACAAAATAGTAGCCAAATCTTACAAAAGGGAAAAATCTAAAACTTGGCTCATTTACCTTCGGACAGTGGTTCCTCTAATGGTTAGTTCAAGTGAACCCTCAGTGATGGTCCTTCTCAGTCAAGCAGCCCTTCAGTTCCAGTCTCTAGCTTCTTCTAAGCTCCTTCAATGGCTCACCAATGCCCACACACACTTGTGTATTTCTCTCACTCTCTCTCTAGGATTTCTCTCTCTCCCTCACTACTTTCTCTCTCTATAAAACAGTGCACAGTCTCTCTACAGTTCTGATTTCCCTCCAATGCCTATATGGAGATTATGTAAATCAAAATCAGATTGTCTTTAGTGTTTCATCTCCCCAAGTGCATGATGGATTTGCATGCAACTTGGTTGGGAGGAGATGCAATCATGGGTGTATAGGCACATGATGGTCTATGGGGGCATAGGAGTGATGCATGCTGATGTGTTGCATGCTTGGTGATTGGTCACTTGGGAGGTGGCCAAATCAGATTTATACTTATATACATATCTTTGTACATATATACACAAAAGTGCTCCTAGCCTAGATGGTAATTTTTTGGTAAACCAAATTCTGCCTAGATTGGTCAAGGGATCAAATCCTCTTGGCCATTTTTTTTTTTTTGGTCCTTTCCCTATTTCGGGCTTAGGCCCTGTTTGGCTGTGCACTAATGCAGTTTCACTATTTCCTACTTAACTTTCATTCTGTAGCTTATTTTTCGACGCGGTTTCTTTCAGTCAACTCCTAATTAGGTTAGCTTCTTAATTATTCTTTAAGTTTAGTTCAGATAAATGATTAGTAACTAATCATTACTTAATCAGGGTCGGGGTGTTACAAAATCCCTCCCCATCTTCACGAATAGGGGGTCAAATGTCTCCGGCTGTTTTTCCGGCCAACTTTTCTTTTTAAATTTGGTGACTGTTTCTTCTAGGTTTTAAACCCATTTTGATTCTAAAGTGTTTCTGCACTTCATACCAACATTTTTATAAACTAAATGTAAAGTTTAAAACATAAAATATATGGGAACCAAGATTATCCACCGAACCTGCAACTAGGGATTTCTCCCTCGTTTGTGAACCAAATGAGGTACGGTTTGTTCCTATCAACGCCATTTTTCATGCTTGTTTAGACCCTATGATCAGAATGAATCGAATCATGCTATAAAATTATGAAACAGAAACAGTGGCTTACCTCCAAATTTCGGATTCCCTTGGTGTTGAGCCCCTCTTCCTCGCGCCTCTACTCCAGACTTGTTCCCCTTCCTTTTCACTCAGAAACTCTCTTTTCTCTTTTGTTTTTCACCTTCAAATTCATCCGTGCACAATGTATATGTGCACTCATCACTACCGGCCCTCTCTCTCTCTAGTCAGACCTAACCATGCCCTGAGATCTCCTTACACACTCCATCACCCACTTTCTGTCACCACCACTCTCTATTGAGTGTTATACACTCAACTTATTACACACACACATACAACCGTACACACACCTCTTGATACATATATATATATATATATATATCTTCACCCACTCACACACACTTGCACGGCTGGTAATAGCCTTTTGCCCATTTTCTTTTCTTTCCCTTTTTGTTTTCATTTAATATACACATATGTATATATATATATATATGGTATAATACATTATATAATATATATATACATGTATAACTCATGATTATACATATTTTATACATACCTATATGCCCATACATATACGTATATACTAAACTCTGGGCATGTATGCATACACTGATTTTTGGTATACTACGTGTCCGTGAAACATGGGCATGCATGGAAATACGTGTGTGCACGCTTTACGATGCGATGTCCTGGGGTGCTCGGGTGTTGCCCGGCACGGGTTATACATTTCAATCATTTACAGTTTCCAGTCATTCATTTCCATGAAATACCATGATATACATATCTTACCGTTCAAGTTACATAGTTTAACCGACCTACCTTGGTATACGTGATGTATCCCGGGCGGGATATTACAGGGGCAACTAATAAAAATATGGTGGTCGAAAATCTTGGTTAAACCCTTAACCTAAGAAAGTTACCTAGGAACATTAGTCGGCTACTTGTTCAACATACTTGGGATTAATAGTTACAAGAATTGACCTAGTAAACAGAATTAAAAAATGCATTACTTGTTCTAATAGTAATGTCTCACAATCCTCCATTAGTCAACTATTATAGTGGCGATGAACATTCTCAGGATTAAAGTGAAGCTAAGCCTATCTAAATAGGGAAAAGCGTCCCTTGTAAGGCATTATTAGTTCCTATTTCATACTTTTCAAACTTCACATTAGAAAGGCTTTGGTTGGCACCATAACGACGTTCTCTGATAATTTTCTCTCTACAAGGATTTCAACCTAACTATATAATCAATTACATCAACACTATCAATGAAATTAATTAGATGCCGAAGCAATGTCAGATCTTACTTAAATTCCATACTAAAAAGGTGTTAGTGCATTCACAAAATTTAATTAAAATTATGGTTCAAATATAGATTGTACATGAACTATAACAGTACTTGTTTCCTTTTGATTGAATCAACCGACTTTGCGATATTATATTATTTTCCAATTGAATTGTATGTGTTATAACTAGCCACATAATCATTATCCATCAACTCCCATGTTTTGACAACTAGGAAATAAGAAAAAAAAAATACATATGGTTGTCATTCAGGAAGCAAGTAAACAAGGAATTATTAAGTTTTATGCCTAGATAATTCTTTAAAATTATTTTCTCTTTATTTTATTATTGTTATTTCTTTTTAAAACTAAATTTAAATACAAAAAGATCGACGGGTTAACCTTGCAACTGAACTAGTAAATCACCTCACTAGTATACTTCTATTGGAGAAAAATATGGCCTTCAACAAGTTGAACCATGTTCCATCAATTATGTCAAAAATATGGAGAATATTACAAAAGATCATTTTCAAATCTGCATCAAGCTTGAAAATTGGAAAGAAGAATGATCGTTTCTACTTGGCACCATCCTTGTATTCTAATTTTTCTTGGCATTCATTACCAGTATTATCAAGAACTATTTTCTCCTCTTCATTCAATGTTTAATTGATATAGTTCCTCACTCACTCATGGAGTAGATAACTGCATATGAGATGACGCAAAAATCCAAGGCAGGTAGGCAAGAATCAAGATTGCTCGTCAAGAACAGAATCATTAAAATGATGTAGTTGTGGTGATCATCAATTAATTACCAAACAAAATGATGACTATTGATGCTGTACTTTTTTGCCCTGACACATGGTAGGCTCCCTAGCACAATATTGTCCACTTTGCCTGCCCATGGGTCTTACTGCCCAGGGTCTTGCGGCTCACGGCTTTGTTCTTCCAGGTAAGAAAAAGGCCTTGTAGGTGAGAAGGTGCCGTCCTAGCTCAGCTGTACAATATTGTCCCCTCTGTCGGGCTTATGCCCTTGTGGATCTTATGCCAGCGCAAGGCTTTGCTAGACGCTAGGCCTAGGCCTTGTGCTAGGAAGAGAGTAGCCTGGGGCTTATAAGCGGCGCCAGTGCCCGACTCCTAACCGATGTGGGACTCAAAGTGGCACAACAGCTACTCCCCCCAGTCGGGACTGGTGGAGCATAAGAACGAGGCACGTGGCCCAAGCGTTCCCACAGACGATGCCAAATTGATGCTGCACTTTTTCGTCCTGACACATGGTAGGCTCCCTAGCACAATATTGTCCGCTTTGCCTGCCCATAGGGTCTTATGCCCTGTGGGTCTTGTAGCTCATGGCTTTGTTCTTCCAGGGAGGAAAAGGCCTTGTAGGTGAGAAGGTGCCATCCTAGCTCAGCCGTACAATATTGTCCCCTCTACTGGGCTTATGCCCTTGTGGGTCTTATGCCAGCACAGGGCTTTGCTAGGCGCTGGGCCTAGGCCTTGTGCTAGGAAGAGAGCAGCCTAGGGCTTATAAGCGACGCCAGTGCCCGACTCCTAACCTGATGTGAGACTCAAAGTGGCACAACAACTATGTATTACTGATGATGATAAGCTATTCGTTCACCACTACAAAAGAAAAAAAGACACCTCTCACACTCCAAATACAAGGCATCAAATTCCCATCTATCTTTCTTCTCTCCCAATTTGGGGCATTATTTGAGTTTTAAAAAATGTCATCTTAGTGAAAGAAATTAACAAGACATCAACAAAATTAGAAAAATATCAATCTTTTCTCCTTTATATTTTGTATGATGAAATTATTCTTCTAATAGCCAAACAAATTTATTAAATTTTCCATCTAACCCTAACACTCGTCTCTCCTCCTATCTTCTTTCTCTTTTATTTTACCATAAGTCTAACACCACGCTTACAATTATACCACAAGACCATTTAAATTTTTCAAACCCTAACCTTAACAACACCACTTTAGATCGAATTTGTTCTTTTTGAAGTCCTTGGAGATTAGGGAGAGGTGAAACTTTGGGAATGGTGGTGGAGGCGGTAGCAATTAGGATGAACAAGGGTGGTGGTGCCGGTGACTGATGAGGGTAGGCTAGTGGTGGATGGTGATGGGAAAGAACCAAGCTTGGAGTTCGATCAAGAAGAACCAAAATGTGTTTTCATTCAAGTGTAACTCTTTGAACATTCAGGCACAATTATAATAACATGAGATGCAATGTCTCACGTTATAATAGTTGTACCTAAACATTGTGAGAGTTGCACCAACTTTAGAATCACTTTCAATCTGGTGCAGGACTTCCCCAATGTTGGGTAAATAACTTGTATCAGCCAAAGAACACCTCTCCTACCCATTAACAAGTGACCTACTTTCATATGCTTCCTTAAAACATTATATCCCAACTTTCTTGCTTTAAAAAATGAACATTTGTAATTACTTAAAATATTCATATGTGTTTGCTTTTATATAGGATTTCCATTTGTAATTGCTTGGATTATTTATAAATATTATAGTTAAGGAATTCAGAAATCTACCTTAGGTCATTCTTTGTCATTACATAATACTTATGGCATCTTTTGGTAGTGGCTTTTTGGTTGAACTTTATTTTAAAATATTTTTTACAACGCCTTTATATATAGCATGGTATCAAATCTGAATTTTGGGGGTATTAGATAACCTTCATTAAACTTGACTTATTGTAGTTTGATCTAGTCTCTTTATTGTGTTATGCTTTTTACATTCTCACATTTTTATAGGCTACAAAACAACAACAACTAGTTTAGTTCACACAATGTTAAACTCAACTTTAACAAATATTGCACCAGGTTTAACCGTCTGAAATAACAAGACTATAGTCTATTTGTGCTCAATTTTGTTACATCATGTTGCGGTAATATTAATTGTTTGCAATAAAAAAACTAAATGCATTGCACATTTGATCTAGAGCCATTGCTTTCTCAAGTTATATATTTAATAAGATAAGTCATGAACAAAATTGGATTCAAGTCCTTGCAACTTCTTGGGCCTTATAGTTTGTCGTTTCATGCATCCACCATTTTGCAAGCTCCAGCTGCTTCAACATGGAGCCATACATTTTATACATGTAATTGATGATCCATAAGAGAGATCATAGTGCCTGCGATTGGTTGTGTGCACGGTAGACGTATGCGGGGTGGTAGGCTTCCACGAGAGTTTTAAAATAAGAGAGTTAGAGAGAGAGAGAGAGAGAGAGAAAGACATGAAGATATGAATACAGAGAGTATACGTGAGAGGGGATGTGTGATGGTCTAATTGCAAATTGGTCTAAGAAAGGGTAAAGATATTGAGGGAGTTAGTTGCATAGAGAAGAAAAGATAGAGATGAGATGACAGGGAGAGAGACATGAGAGGGACTGAGATCGAATTTTAATATTATATAATAATGGGTGAAATAGTCATTTTGTAAATTCTTTAAAGGATAATTTTGGAACAAAATATCTGAAATAGTAGAAGTGACATCTTTCTAATTTTACTCATTAAGAAAATATCTCAAATAGTAAAAGTTGATTGCTTTCCAATTTTACTTATTAAGATGACATTCTTTCAATTTTATGATTGAACATGACTGATTTGTAAATATGCAAAAATAAAAATTTTCTGAATCATAATCCCCCTAATCATTTTAGCATTTTCATGTCAAGGGGTTGAATAGGGCCTTAATCCCAACTCTCAGGTCAACTCATGTTAATGGCTTCAAAATAGCATATAATCATATTCAACTTGCTATTGATAAAATGAGAAGCAGTCTTTTACACTCTATTTTAAGATTTTGCAAATAATTAATGTCACGACCCGAAACCCACCCTGTGCGGATCTCGTATCACAGCCGCCACCCTTCAGCCCGGAGGCCTTAGGGCAAGGCTCACATAAGCAACAGTATCGGATGGCGGTGCGGTCTTGGTTTGCGAAAGCGTGAAAAACTTTTTCTTTTCTTTTCTTAACTTAAATCTTTCGCACCTTAGCCCTACACTGCCGCTCTTCATAGCGGTACACATGATAATACATTCAGAACATAAATAAAAGTTCTAAGGTTTTATACATATTACATATTCGAATGCCTCTAGGGCTTAAGTACATATTGTCCAAAACCTACTACATCAAAACTTGATCAACTACCAGTCCTAGAACATCAAAAATCATGATCCAAATGGGGCCGCTAATCGTCCATCCTCAAATAGGGCAAGGCTCCCATCCATCATTAATACCTGAAAAATGTTAGGGAATGGGGTGAGCTTCGAGAAGCCCAATGAGTAATTCCTACATTTGTCATGGGTTTTCAATTGGTAGTGGTTTCGCACATGAGAGTTTATAAAATACTCACTACCAATTGCTCGTATACTTTGAACATAGAACATATGCATTCTTCATAGCAAATAGCTTTGAAACATTTAAAGTATTCAAGCTAAATATGCATTTCTTCACATAGAGTATATGCACTTCAAAAACATATAAACATGCATAATAAAAATGGGGTTAAAAATCTTCTTCCATTTTCAAAAGTGTTACTTCAAAACATATAAACATGCATAGGAAAATGGGGGTAAAACCTGCTTCCATTTCCAAAAACATTTGTTATCTTTTCTCTTTAATTAGGTGGAATCTGTTTCGAACCAAACTCCCGTTTTACTGCAATGCTACGATCTCATTTGCCTGGGGGATTAGATCTTGCTACCGGGCATTTCACATGTCAGGTCAATTGAGTTCCGAAGAAACCCAAAATCATAACTATGCGACATTTCACATGACAGGGCAATTTAGTTCCAAAGAAACCCAAAATCCTGACTATGTGATTTTTGCATTGTTATCTTGTAAAACATTTATCACATGGCTTATTCAAATAGATACTTTTCATGAGTATTTAAAACATGACATTCATGATTTCATGATAGGATCTTCAAATACTTGGAATAATCAAATTCAGAATATTTAAGAAAATTGGCATTTTACTCAAACATGCAAAATATTTCTAAGAAAGGAGCTGTATAAAAACATTTACGGAGCATGTCATAATAGAATATTTTAAAACACTGAATTTGATATTCAAATACTTCACATATTTTGAACTTAAAACTTCATCAAATCCATGGAGTTAAAATCTCCACTTCAAATACAAGGTTACTCACCTTATACGTCTGGATTGGTGCTATTGATGTGCCTTTGCCTTTCCTTTGTAGTTCCTAAGAACAATTCATAATAGTCCATTAACTTCACATTCACTCCAAACATCTCCTACTGATGCTTCTTAACTTATGCTTAGTTCTTACTGAATCCTAACTTTAATCTTAGGCGTTATACTTTTAAGGTATACTGTTCTGGTAGCTCTATTTACTTTAATTTAAATTTAATTACTTCACGTGTTTACGTGTCATGTCTTTTCGTATCTTATTTTCACATACGAGCCTTAGTTTATTACTTCGGAAATATTCTAATTTATAGCCACCTGACTGACGCTATTCATCAAATTTTATGTCTTTTTATTTTAGACACTTATTTTGGTCGAATAGACTCTACCATTGAGTCCGGAGCGTCGAAAGAAAGTCAATTTAGGCTTTCGCAGAACTCTGTTTGGGTTTTGGTAGCAGTAGGGGCATTTTGGTCATTTAGCATTTTTACGTGTCTCAATTTTTCGTATTTTGTTTCACAATTTAGACCTCACCATTGAGTCTGAAACGTCAAAGAAAGTCAATTTAGACCCTCTCTAGGTTTCAATTTGGCTTTAGAGGTACTAGGGGTGATTTTGTAATTTACACTTTAACGTGTCTTAATTTTTTCAGAGTCCTGTCTCATGAAACGAACCTTACCGTTGCTCTCAAAAAGTCCAAGATAATAAGAATACTCTAATAACTTGTCTTATTTGGACATCGAGCATATTAGGGACTAATTTGGTAATTTACATTTTGACATGTCTTATTTTTTGGGGTCCCTTCTCGAGAAATGGACCCCGTCATTGGGTCCAGAACGTCCAAGATAGTCAAAATACACCATAGGTTTACTTAATTTGGACTTCGTTTGCTTCATTTATGGCCTAGGGGCATTTTTGAAATGTTGTTCATTTAAATATTATTAAATTAATATTAATTTAATTTCGGTTGGGCCACAGTACAATTTTCCAGAAGTTTTGGGGTCAAAATCTAATTTCTCAATCTTTCGGTCTGAACCCGTGGGTTCACTCCCCTTTTAAGTGAACCGGTCCGGTTTTTACTAAACCAACTGGTTTGATCCAGTTCAACATGTAACGCTGACGTCATGATGACGTCAGCTGTAATATCCCGACCCGGGATACGTCACGTATACCGAGGTAGGTCGGTTAACACATGTAACTTGAACGGTAAGATATGTATATCATAGTATTTTCATGGAAATGAATGACTGGAACTGTGAATGATGGAAATTAATGATCAAGGCTGGGTAACACCCGAGCCCCACAGGGCATTGCATCGTAATGCGTGCATGCACGTATTTCCATGCATGCATACGTGAACATAGATTCGTAGCTCGATTAAAATAAATGTATGTATATATGATTTAAAATGCAATTATATCCCTACATATACATGTATATCTATGTATAAAAAGGATGTATTCATGTGTATATATATGTATATAATATAAGGTATTATACATGCATTATGTATATTATGTATATAAGTATATGTAAAAGAAATGAAAAGGGAAAAGGGACACTGCCCTTGGGCAGTATACAGGTGGAGTGAATGAGAGTGTGTGTGTGTCGGTTGGGTGAAGTGTGTGTGTGTGATATATATATATATATATAATATGATATATGTATATTGAGTGCCCAACAAGTCTCCCAAGCCATTTAATGCAAAAGTTGCATTTGGCAGAGAGAACACAGAACCTAGGTCAAGGAAAGGGGCCATAGAAGGGGGAGTAACCGAGAGATAGAAAGAGAAAAAGGAGAGAGGCGGTGGAAACCTTTCTCTCTCTATATATGTACATACGGGTGTGAGTCGAGAGATAAAAAGGAGACCAAGACTGAGAGAAGCATTGGCAAGGAACTCAGGAGCAGAAATAGGAAAGTTTGGAGGGTCACAGTAGGCTGAAATCCGAAACCCAAGTAAGTGAATTAAGTTCTATTTTTGTGAATTAAAGCATGAATGTTTGATCTAAAGCTAGGGTCTTGATAAGCATGATTTTAGCTTTTAAATGCAAAAAGAATGATAGAAAATGGTTTAGAAACCAAAGAGAAAAACTGAGTTGCAGGTTGATGGATAATTTCGGGTTCCATGAAAACCTAGGATTATAACTTGTTTAAAGTTTCTAGAAACAACCCATACCAGTGCAGAAACACACTAGGAGAATTTTAGAGCCAAAACAGTGATTAAAATGCCATGAAAATAAAAAATATCACTTGGCCGGAGAATCGGCCGGAGATGTTTAAACCCCTATTCGTGAAGATGGGGAGGGATTCAATGGAAACCAAGAGTGGATTTGAAATCCTTGGGAAGAAGGGAAGAGAATGGCATTCAAAACGGGGGGAAAAACCATCGGAAATTGGTCACCGTCGCCGGAGAAGGTGACTGTTCACCACCGGAACCCTACCGGAGTTCTGGGGAAGACGACCGAAAAGTCGTGTGACTGTCGGGTTGGAATTTGACAGGATCGGGTTGGTACCCGACCGGAAATAAAACGGGATTGATACTGTGTCGTTTTGGGTTTTTAATTTAAATGGATTTGGGTTGTTTGGCTATGGAGATAGGAAATGGAAATTGGGTTTGGGCTTATTCCAACCATGGATAAGGATAGGGACTGGGATATTGGAATCCGGTTCTTGAATTAAACTGAACCGTTTGGTTCAGGGGAGGGGCAGACCGGTTTAGGATTTCTGGTCCTGAACCAACTGGTTCAGACCGTAGCTTTTGAAAATTGTGAACCGGCCCCAAATGTTTTAAGAAATCCCATTAAGGCCCAAACAGAAAAATTAATAAAATATTAATTTTTACAAAAATGTCCCTATTTCAAAAATAGGTCAAACGAAGTCCAAACGATACAAATGAATAGTCAAAACTTATTATCTCGGACGTTCTGAGTCCAATGGTGGGGTCCGTTTTATGAGATGAGGCCCCGAAGGATAAAATACCGTGAAAGTGCAAAATAACCATTTTGCCCTTTTTAGTACAAAAGTCCAAATGGAATTCCGCGAAAGCCTAAACTGACTTTCTTTAGCATTCTGGACTCAATGGTAAAGTCTAAAATAGTATTTGAAATACTTATAATAGAAAGGCATAAAATTTGATGAATAGCATTTATTTTGAAACGTATTCACTGATATATAGGAAACTCGAAAGGCAAAGGTACACTTACGGATTTCTGAGATAGAATCACGATAGAGGTAAGTGGATCACTTTCTCTTACATGTGGTGTTTCCACAAGCCAAGTTTATTCTTTTACTGCCAAACTCGTACTCTTGAATGTATTGACATCTTTGTGTCCACAATTCGATATTTCCTATTTTATGGACATTTGATTGACTGATGTATCATTGTTATCATGTTTCACTGTGCTTTGAAAGCACCCATGTTATTGCTATCCACAATATGATATTGTTCTATCTTGTGGACATTGATTGATTGTTATATCATTGATATCATGTTAAACCATGCCTTGAAAGGCCTACTATTGTATCCTCATTGAATGAATGATATTCCATTTTTATATTCTATGGAATTACTATGATCATGACATGTTTATGGACACGGGAGTTGTGCTCAGTCACAACACCCATCTGATGATATCTGATTGAATGGGACCTACGGGTCAAGTCCGTGAACGGACAAAATGGCAAATTACTGGAATTGACTGGGGGGTATGCCGGGCCCCAAAAGATCGAGGGTCTGCCGAGCCCTGAAACAGAATAACAGCATCTCTTATGATTGACAGAACTTGATTGTTGAATGGCACTATTCCTTATGATTCTTCAAGTCTTGAAGGACTTGCATTGATTGATTTGATTGTGATCGGTTCATTGTGGCAGTACTTCATTGTTGTTATATTTTCATTTTACACTATTACTTCTGATTGTGTATTGTGATTACTTTTCATTGGCCCTCGTGGCAATTGTTTCCATTGGCCCTCGTGGCAATTATTTTCATTGGCTATCACAGCATCTCCTTCCTTATGATTGGCTATCATTATCTGACTCATGGATTCATATTGATCATCGATACCAGTGTTGGAGATCTGTTTTACTTACTGAGCTTTGTAGCTCATTCCACCCCATTTACCCCCATTTTAGGTGATGACGCTGCGAGACCCAGTAGGAGTCTGAGAGCGTAGGGGGACATTTTGAAATATTATATCAGTCTATGTTAGTTCTCCCATGTATTCACCACCCCCGGGTGCTGGTTACGTTAGTTCTCATTTTGCTTTATGTAGAACTATGTCATGTATTTAATAGACATTCCGCTTTTAAATTAATTTTAAAAGACTTCCGCTGGATTACTGTAATTGATAAAGACTTCCGCTGTTCATTGTTTAAAATTTTTAGTACATTGCATATTAGTACTATGATACAGGAATGGAAAAAGTAGGAGGGCCTTCGGGTCGGCCCCGCGACACGAGATTCGCATAGGGTGGGTTTCGGGTCGTGACAGCTTGGTATCAGAGCTTTAGGTTCGATTGTGAGTCATGGGAGATAGGACTAGAGTTAAAACTGTTAGATATGATTGACATTTTATATTGACTTACACATTGACTGGTTATCTCATTGGTTATTTCATTGGTTATCTCACTGGTTATCTCATTGGTTAGCTTCATTGATTCTATTCACAGTCATGGTAAACACGAGGCAAGGTCCGTTGCCTATGGATCGTTTAGAACAATTGAAAAGAATGATGCAGACTATCATTGAAAGTCTACCACGGATTCAGGCTGGTGCTAACCAACCAGCACAGCCAGTACGACAGGAGCAGCATGTCAATGCAGGCGACAATGGAGGACATCGTCAAGGAAACGAGCGAGACGCTGCATATTTATATGAGCGGTTTCAGAAAATGAAACCCCCGACATTCAACGGTACGGGAGGGGCCACTATAGCTGAGGAGTGGTTATTAGAGATGAACAGGATCTTCAAAATCCTGATATGCACTGAAGTCCAAAAAGTGGCATACGCCACTTATATGCTCAAAGGGATGGCACATAAATGGTGGATGATAGAGGAAGATAAAGAGCCAGGCATGGACTGGCAACGATTCACTGATATCTTCAACAAGAAGTACTTCTCCCAAGAAGTACGAAACCGAAGAGTTGCAGAGTTTATGGTACTGTAACAGGGGGGAATGACGGTAGAGCAATACAAGGCTAAATTTACTGAATTGGCCAGGTTTGCTCCAAGTGCTGTCAATACCGAGGATCTGAAAACTCACAAGTTCGAGGAAGGATTGAGGTGGGCTATCAAGGATAGACTGGTACCTCATCGACTGGCTACCTATGATGATGTAGTGGAGACAGCTCGAGTCATAGAAAGGAGTGGCGAGGAATTCGCCAAGAGGAAAGGGAACCTGAAGCAATGAGGCAATCAGAAAAAGAGGCAAGGGCCTTCTACTTTAGAACATGGAGCTACATTTACCAGACCTGGAGCCACATCACAGGCGACAGGGTCCGGTCAGAAGAAACAAGGCAACACTAAAAAGGGGGCAGCCAAGTGCTCTCGTTGCAATAAGATCCATAAGGGCCAATGTCTCAAGGACAGCAACGCTTGCTACTACTGTGGCCAAGAGGGACATTTTGCAAGAGAATGCCCTCAAAAGGATCAGGCCACGCCCAGTACTGCTTCGGTTAGAGCACCAACAATTGGAGTAGCACCACCTAGACCGCCGGCCCAAAGGAATGGACAGGGGAACGTCCAGCAGCAGGCAGGACGAGTTTTCTCCCTTTTACTAGGAGACGTGCAGGCTACAACCTCTGTAGTCGCAGGTACTCTTTTAGTATGCTCACAGCCTGCTCATGTTTTATTTGACACTGGATCCACACATTCATTTATGTCCCCTACATATGCTACTAGATTGAACCTAGTGACGGAACCCTTAGGGTATTTACTGAATGTTTCTATACCATCGGGGAAATCATTGTTGGGGGATACCATGTATAGGAATTGTGGGATACAGATTGGGGATACACACTTATTGGCTGACCTTATACCCTTGGAAATTTTTGAATTCGATATTATCCTTGGAATGGATTGGCTGGCCGTCAATTACGTTACGATAGACTGTATGGCCAAACGAGTTCTCATACAGAATCCACAGTTTCCGACAGTTAACTTTGAGGGGACAGGAGTGGCTTCCCCACCCTACTTCATTTCCTCTATCCAGGCAAGGCGTCTGCTTCGCAAGGGATGCCACGGATTCTTATGTAGTGTTCAAGACACTGACTCTCAACAGCCTGAGCTAGAGAAGATTCCCATTGCTAGGGAATTTCCCGGAGTGTTCTTGGATGATCTTCCAGGAATGCCCATAGACAGAGAGATCGAGTTTTGCATCGACGTAGTGCCGGGCACTACGCCGATATCCAAGACTCCATATAGGATGGCACCGGCAGAGCTGAAGGAGCTGAAGCTCCAGTTGCAGGAATTATTGGACAAGGGTTTTATACGACCCAGCTCGTCACCATGGGGTGCACCTGTATTATTCGTAAAGAAAAAGGATGGAACTATGAGACTGTGTATCGAATATCGTGAGTTGAACAAAGTTACCATCCGGAACAGATATCCACTGCCCAGAGTGGATGATTTGTTCGACCAATTGAAAGGGGCCCAGGTGTTCTCGAAGATCGATCTGAGGTCCGGCTATCACCAATTGAAGGTCAGAACCACTGACATTCAGAAGACAGCATTTAGGACACGGTATGGACACTACGAGTTCCTTGTTATGCCATTTGGGGTGACCAATGCCCCAGCTGCATTCATGGACATGATGAACCGTGTGTTCAAGCCATACTTGGATGACTTCATGATTGTGTTTATAGACGACATCTTGGTTTACTCTAAGAACCAGGAAGAACACGAGGTACATCTGAGGAGAGTCCTCTAGAAGTTAGGGGAGCAGAAGTTGTACGCCAAATTGAAGAAATGCGAATTCTGGCTTCCTAGTATAGCATTTCTAGGACACGTGATCAGTAAGGAGGGAATCTCTGTTGATTCCCAGAAGATCGAGGTAATCATGAATTGGCCTCAACCTACGAGTGTCACGGAAGTGCGAAGTTTCATGGGGTTAGCAGGCTACTATAGGAGATTTGTCCAAGACTTCTCCAAAATAGCTACGCCTATTACCAAACTGACCCGGAAAGGTGTTCCTTTTGTTTGGATAGAGGAACAAGAAAAGAGTTTCCAAGAGTTAAAGGAGCGTCTGGTTGCAGCTCCTATATTGACGGTACCAGAAGGGACTGACGGGTTCGTAATTTACAGTGATGCTTCATTCAAGGGCTTAGGGTGTGTGTTAATGCAGAATGGAAAAGTGGTAGCTTATGCTTCCCGACAGTTGAGACCTCACGAAGGGAACTATCCGACACACGACCTTGAGCTAGCAGCCATTGTCTTCGCTTTGAAGATATGGAGGCACTATTTATACGGAACCACGTGCGAAATCTTCACCGATCATAAGAGCCTCAAATATCTATTTACACAAAAGGAGCTCAATATGAGACTACGCCGTTGGTTAGAGTTATTGAAAGACTACGAGGTCAACATACAGTACCACCCAGGAAAGGCAAATGTGGTAGCTGACGCTCTTAGTAGAAAGTCATCAAGAAGTTTAGCTTGCCTGTTGACAACACAGACAGAAATACTGAGAGATTTGGAGGACATGGAAATAGAAATAGTTCTGCCCAGTTCCAAGGCACTATGTGCCAACGTCACAGTCGGGTTGTCGATTGTGGACAAGATCAGGGGGCAGCAGACTCAGGATGAAAAGTTGGCTAAGCTTCTTCAAGGAGTTGAGACAGGCATAGATTCTGAGTACACAATGAAAGATGGAATATTGTATTATCAGGATAGGATCTGCGTACCCGACGTGCCCGAAATTAGGAAGGAGATTCTTGATGAGGCACACATTTCGAAGTTCGCCTTACATCCAGGGGGCACCAAAATGTATCACAATGTTAAGGATACTTATTGGTGGTCTGGAATGAAACGTCACATAGCTGAGTACATAGCACGATGTGCCAAGTGCCAGCAAATTAAGGTAGAACATCAGAAGCCGGGAGGACTTCTGCAGTCACTGCCCATTCCTGAGTGGAAGTGGGAACACATCACGATGGACTTTGTGTCAGGATTGCCAAAGACAGTCAGGGGAAGTGATTCTATCTGGGTCATCGTGGACAGATTAACTAAGATAGCTCACTTCCTGGCAACCAAGACGACACAATCTCTCCAACGACTAGCCGAGCTATACATCAGAGAGATTGTTAGACTTCACGGAGTCCAGTATCGATTGTTTCTGATAGGGACCCCCGGTTCGTATCACGATTCTGGAAAGGATTACAACAAGCTATGGGCACGGAACTGAGTCTTAGCACTGCGTATCATCCCGAGACCGACGGCCAGTCGGAAAGGACGATACAAACTTTAGAAGACTTACTGCGTTTCTGTGTCATAGATTTTGAAGGAAGTTGGGAAGATCAGTTGCCATTAGTGGAGTTCACGTACAATAATAGCTATCAAGCTAGTATTGGTATGGCGCCATATGAGGCATTGTACGGCAGGAAGTGCCGATCACCACTGTGTTGGACAGAGGTGGGAGAAAGGAAACTCTATGGGCCAGAGATAGTGGAACAGACCGCACAAAAGATACAACTGATCCGACAGCGTTTATTAGCAACTCAAAGTCGACAGAAAAGCTATGCAAATGTTCATCGACGAGACTTAGAGTTTGCAAAAGACGATTATGTATACTTGAAAGTGTCACCCATGAAGGGAGTAGTCAGGTTTGGCAAGAGAGGGAAGCTTGGCCCCAGATACATTGGGCCATTCAGGATCACAAAGAGGGTTGGACCCGTAGCTTACGAGCTTGCCTTACCTTCAGAGTTAGCACATGTTCACAATGTGTTTCATGTCTCGATGCTAAGGAAATGTGTACAGAGTGTAGATCAAGTGATCGAGCACGAACCGCTAGACGTCCAGGAAAATCTGAGTTACATAGAGCATCCAGTTCAGATTTTGGATCGTCGAGATCAGGTGCTACGGAACAAGACTATTCCATTAGTCAAAGTTCTGTGGAGAAATCACCAGATGGAAGAGGCTACTTGGGAGCGAGAAGATGATATGCGCGCCAAGTACCCACACTTATTTTCATAGTAGTATATGCTAAGTTTGAGGAGAAACTTATTTTTAAGGAGGTAAGAATGTAATATCCCGACCCGGGATACGTCACGTATACCGAGGTAGGTCGGTTAACACATGTAACTTGAACGGTAAGATATGTATATCATAGTATTTTCATGGAAATGAATGACTGGAACTGTGAATGATGGAAATTAATAATCAAGGCTGGGTAACACCCGAGCCCCACAGGGCATTGCATCGTAATGCGTGCATGCACGTATTTCCATGCATGCATACGTGAACATAGATTCGTAGCTCGATTAAAATAAATGTATGTATATATGATTTAAAATGCAATTGTATCCCTACATATACATGTATATCTATGTATAAAAAGGATGTATTCATGTGTACATATATGTATATAATATAAGGTATTATACATGCATTATGTATATTATGTATATAAGTATATGTAAAAGAAATGAAAAGGGAAAAGGGACACTGCCCTTGGGCAGTATACAGGTGGAGTGAATGAGAGTGTGTGTGTGTCGGTTGGGTGAAGTGTGTGTGTGTGATATATATATATTATATGATATATGTATATTGAGTGCCCAACAAGTCTCCCAAGCCATTTAATGCAAAAGTTACATTTGGCAGAGAGAACACAGAACCTAGGTCAAGGAAAGGGGCCATAGAAGGGGGAGTAACCGAGAGATAGAAAGAGAAAAGGGAGAGAGGCGGTGGAAACCTTTCTCTCTATATATGTACATACGGGTGTAAGTTGAGAGATAAAAATGAGACCAAGACTGAGAAAAGCATTGGCAAGGAACTCAGGAGCTAGAAATAGGAAAGTTTGGAGGGTCACAGTAGGCTGAAATCCGAAACCCAGGTAAGTGAATTAAGTTCTATTTTTGTGAATTAAAGCATGAATGTTTGATCTAAAGCTAGGGTCTTGATAAGCATGATTTTAGCTTTTAAATGCAAAAAGAATGATAGAAAATGGTTTAGAAACCAAAGAGAAAAACTGAGTTGCAGGTTGATGGATAATTTCGGGTTCCATGAAAACCTAGGATTATAGCTTGTTTAAAGTTTCTACAAACAACCCATACCTAGTGCAAAAACACACTAGGAGAATTTTAGAGCCAAAACAGTGATTAAAATGCCATGAAAAAAGAAAATATCACTTGGCCGGAGAATCGGCCGGAGATGTTTAAACCCCTATTCGTGAAGATGGGGAGGGATTCAATGGAACCAAGAGTGGATTTGAAATCCTTGGGAAGAAGGGAAGAGAATGGCATTCAAAACGGGGGGAAAAACCATCAGAAATTGGTCACCGTCGCCGGAAAAGGTGACTGTTCACCACCGGAACCCTACCGGAGTTCTGGGGAAGATGACCGGAAAGTCGTGTGACTGTCAGGTTGGAATTTAACCGGATCCGGGTTCGGATCGGGTTGGTACCCGACCGAAATAAAACGGGATTGATACTGTGTCGTTTTGGGTTTTTAATTTAAATGGATTTGGGTTGTTTGGCTATGGAGATAGGAAATGGAAATTGGGTTTGGGCTTATTCCAACCATGGATAAGGATAGGGACAGGGATATTGGAATCCGGTTCTTGAATTAAACTGAACCGTTTGGTTCAGGGGAGGGGCAGACCGGTTTAGGGTTTCTGGTCCTGAACCAACTGGTTCAGACCGTAGCTTTTGAAAATTGTGAACCGGCCCCAAATGTTTTAAGAAATCCCACTAAGGCCCAAACAGAAAAATTAATAAAATATTAATTTTTACAAAAATGCCCCTATTTCAAAAATAGGTCAAACGAAGTCCAAACGATACAAATGAATAGTCAAAACTTATTATCTCGGACGTTCTGAGTCCAATGGTGGGGTCCATTTTATGAGATTAGGCCCCGAAGGATAAAATACCGTGAAAGTGCAAAATGACCATTTTGCCCTTTTTAGTACAAAAGTCCAAATGGAATTCCGCGAAAGCCTAAACCGACTTTCTTCGGCATTCCGGACTCAATGGTAAAGTCTAAAATAGTATTTGAAATACTTATGATAGAAAGGCATAAAATTTGATGAATAGCATTTATTCTGAAACGTATTCACTGATATATAGGAAACTCGAAAGGCAAAGGTACACTCACGGATTTCTGAGATAGAATCACGATAGAGGTAAGTGGATCACTTTCTCTTACATGTGGTGTTTCCACAAGCCAAGTTTATTCTTTTACTGCCAAACTCGTACTCTTGAATGTATTGACATCCTTGTGTCCACAATTCGATATTTCCTATTTTATGGACATTTGATTGACTGATGTATCATTGTTATCATGTTTCACTGTGCTTTGAAAACACCCATGTTATTGCTATCCACAATATGATATTGTTCTATCTTGTGGACATTGATTGATTGTTATATCATTGATATCATGTTAAACCATGCCTTGAAAGGCCTACTATTGTATCCTCATTGAATGAATGATATTCCATTTTTATATTCTATGGAATTACTATGATCATGACATGTTTATGGACACGGGAGTTGTGCTCAGTCACAACACCCATCTGATGCTATCTGATTGAATGGGACCTATAGGTTAAGTCCGTGAACGGACAAAATGGCAAATTACTGGAATTGACTAGGGGGGTATGCCGGGCCCCAAAAGATCGAGGGTCTGCCGAGCCCTGAAACAGAATAACAGCATCTCTTATGATTGACAGAACTTGATTGTTGAATGGCACTATTCCTTATGATTCTTCAAGTCTTGAAAGACTTGCATTGATTGATTTGATTGTGATCGGTTCATTGTGGCAGTACTTCATTGTTGTTATATTTTCATTTTATACTATTACTTCTGATTGTGTATTGTGATTACTTTTCATTGGCCCTTGTGGCAATTGTTTCCATTGGCCCTCGTGGCAATTATTTTCATTGGCTATCACAACATCTCCTTCCTTATGATTGGCTATCATTATCTGACTCATGGATTCATATTGATCATCGATACCAGTGTTGGAGATCTGTTTTACTTACTGAGCTTTGTAGCTCATTCCACCCCATTTACCCCCATTTCAGGTGATGACGCTGCGAGACCCCAGTAGGAGTCTGAGAGTGTAGGGGGACATTTTGAAGTATTATATCAGTCTATGTTAGTTCTCCCATGTATTCACCACCCCCGGGTGCTGGTTACGTTAGTTCTCATTTTGCTTTATGTAGAACTATGTCATGTATTTAATAGACATTCGCTTTTAAATTAATTTTAAAAGACTTCCGCTGGATTACTGTAATTGATAAAGACTTTCGCTGTTCATTGTTTAAAATTTTTAGTACATTGCATATTAGTACTATGATACAGGAATGGAAAAAGTAGGGAGGGCCTTCGGGTCGGCTCCAGCGACACGAGATCCGCATAGGGTGGGTTTCGGGTCGTGACATCAGCCCTAACCTTTTAATATTTTAAAAAATTAAGTAAAACGTCGTAGTTTTAGGTGGCCCAAATCCTATTTAAGACGTCGGGTTAGGACCCAACCCGAGGTCCAACCCATGACCCATCACTGTTCATCTTCTTCCTTCTTTTTCCCCAGTTTTTCCCCAATTCCCGATTTCTTTTCTTTTTGATTTCATGATATTTTGGCCATGATTTCTTACTGCTATCCAGTCCCAAATCGTTTCTGGATGTTAGGCCAACATTTTGGCATTAGTTTCAAGCTTCAAAATAGTGTGTAAGCTTCGTTCGAGCTCCAACAATGGCGACTGTAAATCACCCATTGCATGTTCATTTCTAAACCTTTTTCACGCGTTGCTTGCTCTGTTATATTCTTTAGGTCATGTCGGTTCAAACCGTGTTCTAAAAACAAGACCTAAAGCTCTATGGGTGAAGCTGGGTCACAAACCCGTGACCTGCAACTTTGTTTTTAGGGGCCTTAACCTGAGTGTTGGGGTCGCGATTTTGGGTTTTTAAAACCCTCTTGAGGTCTGTTTGAAGCCTTATTATACCAAACTTGGTTTGGTTGCCATGGGTTCAGACCTGCTTCAAGCAAGGTCCTCCCATGGTTGTCCCTACGGGTCTCTTATTTTTTGTTGTTCTTATGGCAAATTTTCATGCTTAATCAATTTTAAAACACATATCTAACATCATGATAATGCATACAATCTTCAATACAGTTTATATTCATGCAAAATTTTAGAGAGGGAAAGTGATGGTTTCATGTATTCACACCTTTTTGGGTTGTGATTGTTGACCCTCTTCACTTATGCTCCTTCCTCATTTTTCTCAAAAACTCCTCCCTCTCTCTCTCTCAGTGACTGAATGATGTGTGGTGTGTGTATGCAATGTGTACATATGTATATAAGCATATGCTTGATCATTGCATTTCTAATTTCCCCACCAACCAAGTTAACTTATGGCAGCATCTCAAATGAGTGCCTCTCTACTCTACTGTTATGAGGCAGGCCTTCTTGGCTATGTGTGTATGTGTTTGTTTTGTTTTGTATATATGGCTATATATATATATATATATATTTATACATATAATATAACTCACACACCAACCCCCTTGGACACACGCACACCCCATTACCCCTTAGGTATTAGCATGCTTTTATGTACTATGTATAGATATATTTAATTATCCATGTATATACCTACACATATATATATATACTTGGCCATGTATTCACACACAATACACCTTTAGTGTGTGTATGTGTGTGTCATTATATTTTCTATTAATTATAACTAATAATTAATTTCTTATATTAAATTAATTAATTTTTCTCTTAAGTGTAAATATCTTTACACTAATTTTCATAACCTCGTAAGGTGTGCCATAGGACCCGATATTTTTGGGTTGGGGTATTACAATTAATAAAGTACAAGGAAATGGCACAACAAGAAAAGGCACTATTAGCGACGCACACCTGCGTCACTAATAGTGGAAAAATGCGTCCCTAATGAGTTTTTACGACGCACACTGAGTGTCGCTAAAGTCGCCACAAATATTGGGGTCGCTAATAGTATTGGCGACACACACACCCCTAAGCATCGCTAAAAGAAACTATTAGCGACGCACAAACGGTGTCGCTAATAATTGGGAATGGGCGTCGCAAATATTATAAATAGAGGCAAAGAGCGTCGCTAATAGTACCTTTTAGCGACGCACTTTGTGTGTCGCTAATAGTACCTTTTAGCGACGCACACTTTGAGCGTCGCTAAAAGATACTATTAGCGGCACACACTTGTTCGTCGCTAATACTATCGTTTAGCGATGCTCAAATTGAGCGTCGCTAAAAGGTACTATTAGCGACACACAGAGTGCGTCGCTAATAGTGAATTAGCATTATAATTTCTTTACATTTAGCGACGCCTTTCTGTGCGTCGCTAAAGGTTTTTTTTTTTTTTCCCGTTTTCCAGCCATGTTTGCTTTGTTTTCTTTGTTGTTTTACTCCTGTTTAAACCTGTATCAATCACCCTGATATACAATATAATCCAAACATTCTGAAATGAATATATTAAAAAAGAAAAATACATTCATATATATATATATATATATTATACTAATTGCGTACATTTGTAAAGTACAATTTAACAATAAATAGAAAAATAAAAAATTGTCTCAAAACATATAACTACAAATGTCCATGAAAAGAAAAAAAAAAAAACAAATAAAAATAATAAATCCCGATGCAAAACATAAAGACGGCGACGCAATAGTCTCGATCAATCTGAAATAAAGATCAAATAGTATATATTAGAACAATTATTAAGTATATATGAAATATAGAATGTGAATAGTTTAAATTTTTTTTTTTGCATGCATAAATAATAAGAACGACATAAAGTAGCATAAGTTATAAACCCTAAAATGGGCCTTTTTGGACTTGAAACTTACATAAGTTTCAAACCGGGCATCGGAACTGATTACCGTAAGTTCGTGCAAGTCTATTTTATCATTTTTGAGGTGTGTGATGGGGTTTCAGGTGTAATTAGGCCGATATCCGGCATTTTGGTCTGTCAAAACCCCAAAATGAGCCTTTTTGGAGCTGAAACTTGCATAAGTTTCAAATCCGGGTATCCGAACCGAGTGCCGTAAGTTCTTGCAAGTGTATTTTATCATTTTTGAGGTGGTAGATGGGGTTTTGGGGTAGTTAGGCAATATCCGGGGTTTTGGTCTGTCAAAACCTCAAAATGGGCCTTTTCGGAGCTAAAACTTGCATAAGTTTCAAATTGGGTATCCGAACTGAGTGCCATAAGTTCGTGCAAGTCCATTTTATCATTTGAGAGGTGTGTGATGGGGTTTCGATGTAGTTAGGCTGATATCCGGCATTTTGGTCTGTCAAAACCCCAAAATGGGCTTTTTGGAGTTGAAACTTGCATAAGTTTCAAACCGGGTATCCGAACCGAGTGCCGTAAGTTCGTGCAAGTGTATTTTATCATTTTTGAGGTGGTAGATGGGGATTTGGGTCATTTAGGCCGATATCCAGGGTTTTGCTCTGTCAAAACCCCAAAATGGGCCTTTTTGGAGCTGAAACTGTCATAAGTTTCAAACCGGGTATCCGAACCGCGTGCCGTAAGTTTTTCCAAGTGTATTTTATCATTTGTAAGGTGTTTGATGGGGTTTTAGGGTGGTTAGGCTGATATCCAGGGTTTTGGTCTGTCAAAACCCCAAAATGAGCCTTTTTGGAGCTAAAACTTGCATAAGTTTCAAACTGGGTATCCGAACCAAGTGCCGTAAGTTCATAGCAAGTGTATTTTATCATTTGTGAGGTGTGTGATGGGTTTTTGGTGTAGTTAGGCCTGATATCTGGCATTTTGGTCTGTCAAAACCCCAAAATGGGCCTTTTTGGAGTTGAAACTTGCATAAGTTTCAAGCCGGGTATCCGAACCGAGTGCCGTAAGTTCGTGCAAGTGTATTTTATCATTTTTGAGGTGGTAGATGGGGTTTTTGGGGTGTTTAGGCCGATATCCGGGGTTTTGGTCTGTCAAAACCCAAAAATGGGCCTTTTTGGAGCTGAAACTGTCATAAGTTTCAAACCGGGTATCCGAACCGAGTGTTGTAAGTTTTTGTAAGTGTATTTTATCATTTGAGAGGTGGTTGATGGGGTTTTGGGGTGGTTAGGCCGCTATCCGGGGTTTTGGTCTGTCAAAACCCCAAAATGGGCCTTTTTGGAGTTGAAACTTGCTTAAGTTTCAAACCGGGTATCCGAACCGAGTGCCGTAAGTTTGTGCAAGTGTATTTTATCATTTGTGAGGTGTGTGATGGGGTTTTAGTGCAGTTAGGCCGATATCCACTATTTGGGTCTGTCAAAACCCCAAAATGGGCCTTTTTGGAGTTGAAACTTGCTTAAGTTTCAAATCGGGTATCCGAATCGAGTGCCGTAAGTTCGTGCAAGTGTATTTTATCATTTGTGTGGTGGAAGATGGGGTTTTGGGGTGGTTAGGCCGATCTACGGGGTTTTCATTTGTCAAAACCCCAAAATGGGCCTTTTTGGAGCTGAAACTTGCATAAGTTTCAAATCCGGGTATTCGAACCGAGTGCCGTAAGTTCGTGCAAGTGTATTTTATCATTTGTTAGGTGTGTGATGGGGTTTCAGTGTAGTTAGGCTGATATCCGCTATTTTGGTCAGTCAAAACCCCAAAATGGGCCTTTTTGGAGTTGAAACTTGCTTAAGTTTCAAACCAGCTATCCGAACCGAGTGCCGTAAGTTCGTGCAAGTGTATTTTATCATTTTTGAGGTGGTAGATGGGGTTTTTGGGGTGGTTAGGCTGGTATTCGGGGTTTTGGTCACTCAAAACCCCAAAATGGCCTTTTTGGAGCTGAAACTTACATAAGTTTCAAAATGGGTATCCCAACCGAGTGTCGTAAGTTTGTGCAAGTGTATTTTACCATTTTTGAGGTGGTTGATGGGGTTTTGGGGTGGTTAGGCCGATATCCAGGGTTTTGGTGTGTCAAAACCCCAAAATGGGCCTTTTTGGAGCTGAAACTTGCATAAGTTTTAAACCGGGTATCCGAACCGAGTGCCGTAAGTTCTTGCAAGTGTATTTTATCATTTTTGAGGTGGTAGATGGGGTTTTGGTGTGGTTAGGCGATATCCAGGGTTTTGGTCTGTCAAAACCCCAAAATGGGCCTTTTCGGAGCTAAAACTTGCATAAGTTTCAAATTGGGTATCCGAACTGAGTGCCGTAAGTTCGTACAAGTCTATTTTATCATTTGAGAGGTGTGTGATGGGGTTTTGATGTAGTTAGGCTGATATCCGGCATTTTGGTCTGTCAAAACCCCAAAATGGGCCTTTTTGGAGTTGAAACTTGCATAAGTTTCAAACCGGATATCCGAACCGAGTGCCGTAAGTTCGTGCAAGTGTATTTTATCATTTTTGAGGTGGTAGATGGGGATTTGGGTCGTTTAGGCCGATATCTAGGGTTTTACTCTGTCAAAACCCCAAAATGGGCCTTTTTGGAGCTGAAACTGTCATAAGTTTCACACCGGGTATCCGAACCGCGTGCTATAAGTTTTTCCAAGTGTATTTTATCATTTGTAAGGTGTTTGATGGGGTTTTGGGGTGGTTAGGCCGATATCCAGGGTTTTGGTCTGTCAAAACCCCAAAATGAGCCTTTTTGGAGCTAAAACTTGCATAAGTTTCAAACTGGGTATCCGAACCAAGTGCCGTAAGTTCATGTAAGTGTATTTTATCATTTGTGAGATGTGTGATGGGTTTTTGGTGCAGTTAGGCCGATATCCGGCATTTTGGTCTGTCAAAACCCCAAAATGGGCCTTTTTGGGGTTGAAACTTGCATAAGTTTCAAGCCGGGTATCCGAACTGAGTGCCGTAAGTTCATGCAAGTGTATTTTATCATTTTTGAGGTGGTAGATGGGGTTTTTGGGGTGTTTAGGCCGATATCCGGGGTTTTGGTCTGTCAAAACCCCAAAATGGGCCTTTTTGGAGCTGAAACTGTCATAAGTTTCAAACCGGGTATCCGAACCGAGTGCTGTAAGTTTTTGTAAGTGTATTTTATCATTTGAGAGGTGGTTGATGGGGTTTTGGGGTGGTTAGGCCGCTATCTGGGGTTTTGGTCTGTCAAGACCCCAAAATGGGCCTTTTGGAGTTGAAACTTGCTTAAGTTTCAAACCGGGTATCCGAACTGAGTGCCGTAAGTTTGTGCAAGTGTATTTTATCATTTGTGAGGTGTGTGATGGGGTTTTAGTGCAGTTAGGCCGATATCCGCTATTTGGGTCTGTCAAAACCCCAAAATAGGCCTTTTTGGAGTTGAAACTTGCTTAAGTTTCAAATCGGGTATCCGAATCGAGTGTCGTAAGTTCGTGCAAGTGTATTTTATAATTTGTGTGGTGGAAGATGGGGTTTTGGGGTGGTTAGGCCGATATACGGGGTTTTCATTTGTCAAAACCCCAAAATGGGCCTTTTTGGAGCTGAAACTTGCATAAGTTTCAAACCGGGTATTCGAACCGAGTGCCGTAAGTTTGTGCAAGTGTATTTTATCATTTGTTAGGTGTGTGATGGGGTTTCAGTGTAGTTAGGCTGATATCCGCTATTTTGGTCTGTCAAAACCCCAAAATGGGCCTTTTTGGAGTTGAAACTTGCTTAAGTTTCAAACCAGCTATCCGAACCGAGTGCCGTAAGTTTGTGCAAGTGTATTTTATCATTTTTGAGGTGGTAGATGGGGTTTTGGGGTCGTTAGGCTGGTATTCGGGGTTTTGGTCTGTCAAAACCCCAAAATGGGCCTTTTTGGAGCTGAAACTTACATAAGTTCCAAACTGGGTATCCCAACCGAGTGTCATAAGTTCGTGCAAGTGTATTTTATCATTTTTGAGGTGGTTGATGGGGTTTTGGGGTGGTTAGGCCGATATCCAGGGTTTTGGTCTGTCAAAACCCCAAAATGGGCCTTTTTGGAGCTGAAACTTGCATAAGTTTCAAACCGGGTATCCAAACCGAGTGCCGTAAGTTCGTGCAAGTGTATTTTATCATTTTTGAGGTGTGTGATGGGGTTTTGGTGTAGTTAGGCCAATATCCAGCATTTTGGTCTATCAAAACCCCAAAATGGGCCTTTTTGGACTTGAAACTTGCATAAGTTTCAAACCGGGCATCGGAACCGATTATCGTAAGTTCGTGCAAGTCTATTTTATCATTTGTGAGGTGTGTGATGGGGTTTCGGTCTATTTAGGCTGATATCCAGATTTTGGTCTGTCAAAACCCCAAAATGGGCCTTTTTGGACTTGAAACTTGCATAAGTTTCAAACCGGGCATCGGAACCGATTACCGTAAGTTCGTGCAAGTCTATGTTATCATTTTTGAGGTGTGTGATGGGATTTCGGTGTAGTTAGGCCGATATCCAGCATTTTGGTCGGTCAAAACCCGAAAATGGGCCTTTTTGGACTTGAACCTTGCATAAGTTTGAAACTGGGCATCGGAACCGATTACCGTAAGTTCGTGCAAGTCTATTTTATCATTTTTGAGGTGTGTGATGGGGTTTTGGTATAGTTAGGCCGATATCCGGCATTTTGGTCTGTCAAAACCCCAAAATGGGCCTTTTTGGAGCTGAAACTTGCATCTTTATATAATTAAATAAGTTCGTGCAAGTCTATTTTCATATGTGAAGTGTCATGCGGTTTGTAGGCCGTTAGGCCGAAATCTTTTAAGGGGTTTACGTAACATTTTCTATAAATAATAAATGTATCAAAGTAAATAATTTTAAAAACTTACCAAGACTGATCAGAGCCTCCTTGTCGGCTGAGTATTGTCTTCATAAGAGTCTCTATCTGGGCCTGCCACTCCTTGAGCTCTGTCATCTCAACCCTCATCTCTGCATTCAGTCTCTCAACTGCCTCAGTTCTCTGGGTGGTTGCCTCAGTTCTCTAGGTGGTTGCCTCAGCTATCTAGGTGGCTGCGTGAAACCTAGCATTGCTCTCGACCGTAGAGGACGATGCCATCGGCTCCATTCCACTCCCTAAGCCACGCACATATCCCCACCTCTTGCCCAGAACAGTCTCTCGTATCTGGTCATCGGTCGGCGGTTGCTCACCCTCAGGGGTCGGTCGAACACGCATCTTGACCATCTCGTCCTAAAAAAACATAAATATTTGTTACTACTTTTAAACATTTTATATTAATAGTAAATTCGTAATAGTGGTATATAAATCTTTTCTAACTTACATAAAGTCATTGAGCTTCAGGCCCAATCCAACCCTTCTCGGGATTATAGTGCGTCTTGTGCCACAACTCAATGGGGCTGGGTAGTGCACCGGTCTCTTGGTCTTGCTGCAACAAATAAATAGTAGCTTGTGAAGATTGATTTCATGAATACATTTTAAATGAGAAATTGATACATTTATTAACTTACCATCTCATGACTATACCTAACAAAAGAACGTGTTCCACCACAGTGGGTCACCTTTTGCTTGCTTCTGCTCTCGCTATTTTTCTTACTAAGTTCCTACACTTGGCCAAAACAAAGAAGGTTAGTATAAATGACAATGATTCATCATACAACAAAAGTAATTTTGACAATTTTTACCTGGAATGCGTCACTAGCGAACCGGTCGCATAGTAACATCCAATCCTCCACCGCCACCCCTCTGTAGGGTCTGTTACAAGGCTCTCTACCGGCTGCCACCTCTGCCTCGTAGTGCATGTGGAGCCTATGTCGGTAGTCCCTGAAACGGGTTCCCAAGTAACGGTCGACTGCCTTCACGACATGAGGCAGGTGGAGATCGATGTCAAATTTCTCCTGTAAAAGCATGTCATTGTCAAAACATTACGGCATAACATATGTTAAAATTAAACATCAACACAATAATAAAAGACATACTTGGATATGCACATGAATATCCCTCCTCTCCGCGTCAGTGACCTGACTCCAGTCAGTAACATGGAGTGGGGTGCGTAGCCGGAAAATGATGCCGACCTCCGTAATGAACTGCTGGGCCCACCCAGCAATGGGCTTCAGCAAGCCCGGAGGTATCTCAATCCGAAGGGGCGCGCCCCTCGCTGCTTCCATCTGAACCTGTAAGCTGCGATTCTTCGACCTACCACGCCCTTGTCTAGGGGTAGTGGCCGAAGCTTTAGAAGAAACAAAATAGAAATAATTAGTACCATATTTATATAATCATTATTAAAAATGGAAACTATGCATACCATCGACGGCAGGATCGGTCGACCCTGCAAATGAGGGGGAAGGGGTCGATGCGTCCTGCATAACTGCGCGTCTGCGTGAACCTGGTCCAACCATATCTACAAATAAAGTTTAAAAATAAAATTGTTTCTATTTAATCATAAAAATTAAAATCCTTATCGAAGTAAAAATGATTACCCATTACATCATAAAATTGAATATCCATTACATTATAAAAGCCGAAAACCATTACACTTGATACTAACACATGTAACACCTATTACAATTATTCATTTGAGTCTGTATCATCATCTGAACTTGAATTTTCTTCATTCTCGGTACAATAATCTAACAATGTGTCATCATCAAAATCACTTTCCTCATCATCATCATCATCATTAATGAACGTTGCATCCCTCGGATCTAATTGTGTGGTATTGGTGACGTTGGATGCTACGTCGTCATCATCATCATAAATGGTTATTTCATACATTTTCATGGTGGCAAGTTATACGGCACAAGCAACACCGGCCACATGCTGTAGTCATTACTCATGTCATCGAACGGGTTGAAACCGTCGTTAGCCAGCCCAAGTCGTACATTACGCGGCTCATTTGCAGACCATTCGTGATTTGTATCAAACTCAGCCCAAGTTTGTGAATCTGCCGGATGCCTACATACATTTTCCTCAGCAACACGCTTCTCCTTATGCCACCGCATATCTTCTGCCGTCTTCTGAGACATGTACAACCTTTGTAGCCTCAGTTTTAAGGGAAAATACCTCAGCACCTTGTGCGGAATTGTCTTGCACTTTCCTTCATTCAGCTTGTACTTGGGTTCGTGGCACATTGTACACTCCTTACATTGTTCAGTCTCCCTCCAAAATAACATGCAATTGTTTTTGCAAGCATGTATGGGAATATACCCTAGGCCCAAATCTCTTAATATTCTTATCGCCTCGTAATATGATTTCGGAAGGGTCTCCCCAGTAGGAAGCGCTGCTTTAATCAATTCAATGGCCATATTAACTGATTTGTTACTCCAACGGTTGATGGTCTTAAGATGAAGGAGTTTCACGAGAAAGTCCAGTTTTGAAAACTTATCACAACCTAGGTATAATGGCTGCCTTGCTTCCCTCAACAACGACTCAAACGCGGTCGATGGTCCTGTGTCACTCCTGTGACTACTCGCCCCAGTTGTAGCCCCTTGTAAGTCTGCCAACATTTGTGGCAAGCCTTCGTAACCAACCCCAACATTATCACCAAAGTCATCATCGTTGTCTTCTTCTTCATCATCAAATACCACTCGTACGTCACGGCGTTCCCCGTGAAATTCTCAACACGTATACCTCTTGTCCATCCCGTGTTCGAATAGGTGCTCTTTGTCCTCATCTATGTGCATATAATCCCTATTATTGCACCTCCTACATGGACATCTTATCCTATTTCTCCCATCTGCAGATGCACGAGCAAACTCAATAAAATCTTTGATCCCCTTCACATACCTTGGCAAATGCCTGCCCCTCAAGTCCATCCAACTCTTATCCATTTTCGTCTACCTAATACAAGTCAAAAATGATACTCGTTATAAATATGAAACATGAATCCTATCACCTCCAACTTCTCTCTAAAGGGTAAGGTGGTCCTATCCCATTCGTGAATGCACAATCTACATTACAATCAACAGCAAATCAAATGCTTGATTCCACTCGGACAAAATTTCGGCAGCATCTCCATACGGTTCTCCAAGTATACGAGATAGACGTTAGCATGCCTAAATATATACCCAGAGAACAATAGGAGACCGTACTGAAATTTTATCATAGTGAAATATTCAAGCATATGTGTAATATCCCGACCCGGGATACCGGGTCACATGACACGTACTACGAGGGAAGAAAATCATATATATATATTTAATTGATTATTACATTAATTAATTAATTATAAGACCTAATGTATATATATGTATTAATTAAATGTATGTGATATGTAAATATGTATATATATATATATATTAAATAAAATGAAATATGAAAAAGATGAAAAGTGAAGAGGTGAACAATGTGAATGTGTGTGTGTGTGTGTGTCGGCAAGTGTGTGTGTGTGTCTTGTATATATATGTGTATATGTATATATATGTATATAATATGTATAAATATCTTATGTAAATTAAATGCAAAGTAGGAAAGAGAGAAGGCTGAAATTATGGGATGGGAAGTCTATGTAGGGCTAGAATTCAGAATGTAGAGAGAGAGGAAGATAGCTGTAGAGAGAGAGAGAATAGAGGAGAGAGAAGAGTCGGTCACTTCTCTATAAAGGCCAAGCATGTAAATCATGCTTTCTTCTTGCTAAAGAAACCAAAAGAACAAGAACTGAAGAGAAGAGAAGAAGGATTAGAGTAAGAAAGAGGAGGAAAACCAACCAAAAAGGTGAGAATATTCAAAACTGTCAAAATTCCCTCTCTAGAATTTCTCTACATATGAACTGATTTAAAGCTTTCATTTTGTATATATGATGTTTAGAACACGTCTAAACCTTAACAAGCATGAAAATATAGCTTAAAAACACCTAAGATTGCATGACCCATAAGCCACGGCCATGGATGGACCTTGCTCAAGCAGGTCTGATCGAAGGGAAACCAAACTTGGTTTGGTGTATAGGGACCTCTTGTAGACCACACAAACATGTTGAAAACGTGTGACCGCGACCAAAAAGCATGAACAAAGGCCCTCAAATGTTAAGTTGCAGGTTTCAGGTCTACACCCCAAACCTCTAAACTCATGATTTAAGCCGTTTATTTAAATGAAAACTTGATCTCCATGAAGAGGGGATCACAACAATCCAAACCTCATAAAAAATGGTCAAGAAACGAGTGTGAACCGAGGCTATTACAGGTTCAGCTATCATGTCCAAAACCGAACATGCGAAGGAGTTTTAAAGCTCAAAATCAATGCCAATCGAATTGTATGAACCTTAGGGATAAATTGGGACAAAAACAGTCGAGCTTGGAAGAGTAAAACGTCACGAAATAGGAGAAAAAGGAAATCGGGAATTAGGGTTTTTCAGTCGGTCGCTCGGGGAAGACGACCGAGTCGACTCGTGCACCGTTTAAAACGGTGGGTGAACTCGGGACAGGTGGCAGCCTTGGGGCTTGCCACCGAGTTATTGGAACGGCGCCGTTTAGGGGCGTATACGGTTATATATAAACCGTGTTATGAAAAATTAAGGAAAAAGGAAGCAAATGTTGCTACGGGGTTTCGATCCCTAACCCTCGCGCGTGGGAAGTCTTCTCCTTTCCACTCGGCCACGCGCTCACATGTGTCCATTTATAAACACGATATATATATATATTATAATGTATATATTACGGAAATTTAAAAAGGTGCAGCCGCACCTGGGGGGACTCGATCCTGTGATGTATGGGGAGGGAGATGGCACGCTGGCCAGCGTGCCATCCTATTCAACCTATTCTCTTTTCCCCATTAATAATATATATATTACATGTTATAATTAATTTAATTAAATTTGATTAATTAAATTAATTACTCCGAAATGGCCCGTTGTCCAAAAATTGCAAGTTATATATGTAACCTTACTATCTTGGACCCCCTAAGCCCATTGGTGAGGTCCACGACATGAGATGAGGTCCCGAAAAATTTAAGACCCCTAGAAAATGTCAAAATGACCAAAATGCCCTTACCCCATAAACAAGTCAAACAAAGTTCAAATTTAATAAATGAATAGTGTATCCTTACTATTTCGGATATTCTGAGACTAATGGTAGGGTCCGTTTTACGAGACGGAGCCCGAAAAATAAAGTCACGTAAGGGGTAAATTACCAAAATACCCCTTGACCAAAATTGACAAATTATTAATGTATTCTTACTATTTTGGGCCTTCTGAGTCCAATGATGAGGTCCACGACATGAGACGGGATCCCGAAAAATAAAGACACGTAAGGAGGGTAAAATGACAAAAATACCCCTGGTACCCCTAAAGCCAAAATGAAATCAGAAAAGGTCTAAACCGACTTTCTTAAACACTTCGGACTCAATGGTAGAGTCTATTCGACCTAAAGAAATGTCTAAAATAAAAAGACATAAAATTTGATGAATAGCATCTGTTAGATGACTATGAACTGAAATGTTGCCAAAGGACTAAACTGAGGCAAATACGAGAAATGAAATACGATAAGACACGACACGTAAACATGTTAAGTAAATAACTTTAAATTAAAGTTAATGGAACTCCCAGAAGAGTATGATTGTAGAAATCTATTTTTCTTGACATGGTAAATTGTGTTTTAAACAGATAATTAACTAAACACAAAATGAGCCAAGAAAAGGAAGTCACTCCTATGATGACAAGGGCCCAATTGGCAAGTGACCCAAGACAGCAAGCTTTCCGGGAACAGCTAGAAAGACAACTTCAGCTGATTCAAAATCGTATCCGAATTTCTAAAACAAATGAAGTATGCTGCGTAAGCCCCTTTATTTACAAGACAATAACAAAGGAGCAGTTAGCCGCTAAACAGCTTAAGAAACGGGAAGATACGGAAACATTACAGGAATGGCTTCAAAGGTTAAAGGAAGCCAGGGGCAAAGCACCCAAATAGAGCAGGACTAAAAGTACAAGGTGAGTAACCCTGTGTTTGAATTGGAAATTTGACTCCATGATTTAAAAAGAGTTTTAAGTATAAGATATGAAGTATTTGAAGTTTCAAATTCAGTATTTACATGATTCAGTTTTTAATTGTTCTGTTTTAGAAATTCATTGTGACATGCTTAGTGATTGGTTTCTGTAACAGTTTTTCCTTCAAATACTTTTTAGCATGTCTAGTTAAAATGCAATTATTGTTAAATATTCTGAATTTGCTTATTTCAAGTATACGAATGTTTATTACGAATTTATGAAAAGTATCTATAAGACAAGTCACATGATAAATGTTTTACAAGATGAATGGTGCATAAGCACTTAGACAGGATTCTGAGTTTTCAGTTGCCCTGTAAAATAGGCAGGATTTTGGGTTTTACGGAACTCAATTGCCCTGTAAAATGCCCGGTAGCAGGATCTAATCCCTCAGGCAAATGAGATATCTCCATAGATAAGTAATATGGGACTCCGGTTCGAAACGGATTCCACTAATGGAAGTGATAAGATGACAAATGATTTGAAAATAGAAGCAAGTTTTTACTCTCATTTTCAATATGCATATGTTGAGTTTTATATACTCTATTTAAGAAATACATGATATGTTATATGTTTTAAAGTGCACATGTATAAGTTAGCTTGAATGTTTTAAATACTTCACAGCTACATGTTTTAAGGAATGCATATATCTTGTATTCAATCATATGAACAATTGGCGGTGACTATTTTACGAACTCTTATGTACTAAACCACTGCCAATTGAAAAACACCATGACGAATACTGGAATTGCTCACAAGCTTAGATTAGCTTACCCGGACTTTGTTCGGACCCCCCTTTCAGGTAATTAACAGCAGTTTGGATTTAAGGACGATGATGACAAGTCTGCTGATTTTGGGAGGACATGGTTAATTAGTCTCTTTTGATAAGTCTGTAAACTCTAATAGTACTTTTATATTAGTAGACATAGTGAGGTAATGTAATAAGCCTCTGGGCAAATCGGTTATGTATGGTATGAATGTATGAAGTCTTTAAGTTTTTAGTTATACTCTGAATGTGTAACCATGTATGCTATGTATGGAGCGGCAGTACCGAACGGATGTGCATAATTTAAAAATGATAAAAGAAAAGAAAAAGTTTTTCACGCTTCCGCAAAACGTATGTTGCACATCTATTCGATACCGCTGCATATGCGAGCCTTGTCTCGGGGCCCTCGGGTCTCGGGGCGGCGATCGCGATCCGGTAATCCGCTTAGGGTGGGTTTGGGGTCGTGACAATATGCGCTATTGATTGCAATGCAGATTTATGCATTCCCGAACTGTCTTCTCTGGACAATTCAAGAATTGATTTTCATACACACGAGCCCAATCGTGAATAAATTTCGCAACAAGATTCACATGTGATGAAAATGACTCCCGAACGGGGCTAGGCTTACATGAATGCAATTACATAATTGGTTTCTTAATCGTTTAATTATAAAAATGGTTGATTCATGGAATCAATACTAATTTATGCTTGTACTTTCTTAGAGAAAGGGGTAATTATATTCCAATATCAAAAAAAAAAATTACTAATAACGTACACTGCTGAGTCAGCAGGTTTGACAGTATTCAATCACATTGATGTGATTAAATGGCCACTATAATACTGCCGAGTGACAACGATGAAAACTAAAAGCTAAAAACAAGGAAGCGACTACATCAATTTGACCCCTCACAAAAGCAACTAAATTAATATAAAACCCAAGTGTTTTTAGGCTATTCACACATCATTATCTAGCTTCATCTATTAATACAGGGGACATGTATAATCTAAAGTCATAACACTTGAAAGCTTGAAAAACATATTCATGGTATGTATCAATTTTTTCATACTTAATCAACCCAACCAATACGAATATAATATTGATGTTGATGTTGATGTTGATGCTAATATAATACCAAATTACATCCATTAACTTGTCCATTTGACTTAATAAAACTGCACCTGCACCAGTACTGATAAGAAAATTCAAAACTAAACAATATATATATATATATATGGAAGTTGCTTCCCTCTTACCATCATCATAAAGTAAATAGCAGTTTTTATATGTTTTTTTTTTATTATCCAGATACTTTAGTTCTCAAGATAATATTAAAGTTCAACATTTATATACTTTTTTTTTTTTTTAAAGATGATAACATAATTGAAAAGTGAATATAAATACTTATTTTTATATAAAAATTTATTTACATGTAAAAATATTTATTGGTTAATAAAAGTATGAGAAAACTTAATAAAAATATTCTTTTACTGATAAAAAAAAATTGTTACCTTGTCTTGTACGCTTCCTCTAATAAAAGTTAGAATTGATTTGAATATATATTTACAATTGGGTTAAAAACACATCAACTTGGATGAATGTGGAGTTTAATCCCAAATATATGATATAACTTATGACCAAGTATAATATAATTTTTGTTGTCTTAATTTTTGTGTCCCATTCTTATTTTCTCTCTCTTCTCTTTTTTTATTTCCCTTCTCTCTCTCTTTTTTACATAACAATATTAAAAAAATATTAACTCTGTTACTGTAACTGGTCAAATAACTAGTCACGGATACAAAAAAATGCTAACAAGTGACACCATCTGATTTAGCAGATCTATTAGAGTACGAATTCTTTTATTTTACAAAACATATGATACTAAAGACCTTATTAAAAGTACAACTATAGATGCTTTTAAGACTAGCCTAATTGATAACTCATAACTGACCATCTTAAAAAAAAAAAACTCATAACTTCTCCTAAAGAAAAGCCATAAGTTTCACTTTCACTCTCTCAGCTAAAGGATGTATAATTTATTTATTTATTTCAATTTTATTTATATAATTATTAAATAATTTATTGTGGTTTTTAACTTCAAAATTGAGAAATTTTTATGAGCCTATAAAATAATAACAATCATACAATATGCCTTCTATTGTAAGGAGAAAAAAAAAGGTAAATAATTGTATATGAGATGAGGCATGGAGGTGTAGAGAAACTAGGTCCAACTTAATTAATTTATGGTCTGGGATTGAGCTCTACCTAGACCCAAATATCAAACATTGTAATTTACAAGGCAAAACCAGTAAAAAAACAAAAATTAGAGGGTGGCTAGAAAATTTTAGCGAGAATTTTAGATTGGAACAAAATTTTGGAGTAAAAATAAGAAAAATAATAAATAACGGTTAGATTGTAGTTCGGACTACCCTACATGTGCTTTCAACCTTGGTAATTTCAATTTTTTTCTTTTTTATGCTATTTCTTTTGGGCCGAGTTAGGTCTCAAGCAGTTGGACCACCATATTTTTTATTTTTTTTTATAATGAGAAGAAATCTTGTGGGTGACATGTGCTTCAAACGGTAAAATTCAGAGTTTCCTTTCATAGTTATTTTAAACATCTTCATGGTACAATTGTTATTTAGTTTATATTTGAACTTTATCATGATTAAACTAACCTTATTAAGTATAAGTGAGTTTTCCACCCCAATTTGAAGAAAAAAATATAAAATTTCTCCTAAAATTTTCCAAAATAAATTCTAACCCCCCTTAAAAAAAACCAAAAGTCTTATCCTAAATTTCATAACATTTGGCTGCACTTTAAACATAAAAATAGCATCTTAACATATAGATACAGATGTACAACACATATTATAATACCATGCCAATACTATCAAAATTGGAAGCAACTAAAATTTCATAAGCCAAAAACCAAACAGAGAAGATAAAAATTCTTGAGAGTAAGACTGTTAGCTGTGTCATGTGCAAAGCCCTAGTCCAACTACCCAAAAATCAATAGGTCTATTGAAGACCCAATCTGTGCCAATTTTTCACGTCAATGACTCTTCTTCACCAAATACCCCTTTCCACCTTGAATCCCCCCAATTAATTCTCTAAAAGATATTAAACTAACACAAGTTTTTCAGCCATAAACCCCTATACGAATAGGTTTACACACCTCATCCAAAGCTACTAAATGGTTTGTTTCAGTAGTTGAGTTTTGTTAATGAAATAACAAGATACAGCCTTGATTTTAAAAACAAAGCAACAAATATAAGAGTATCAGCAAACCCAGGCATTCCCAAAAATCATATATTACAAGAAGAAAAATAAACAACTTTAAAACAAACCCAAACCTGATTGTCTCAAAGTCGGTGAAGTGGTGAGAGATCGGAGATCGGAGATCGGAGATCGATCCAGACAGAGAAACCGAGCGACGGAGAAAAACCAAGAGATCGGAGATAATCGACGGTCCGAATCGAGCATCTGAGAGATGAGATATAGATATCACAGATCGTGTTGGAGAGAGAGAGAGATATCAAATGCGAAACTGATGAGAGAGCGCATAGCGATTCGAGAAACAGACGTGATATATACGGGCTTATTAACGATGCACACAGTGCGTCGCTAATTATATGGAAAAACGCCACCGTTTTTGTCCAAAACACCATTTGCAACGCACAACTGAACGTTGCTAAAGAAAAAAAATTATTTGCGGCGCACACCCGTGCGTCGCAAAAAGTTTCATCTTATTGGCGACGCACAATGCATCGCAAATACTATTTAGGGCGTCGCTAAATCATTGGCGCCCTAATTTTTTTGGCGGGAAGGGCAATATACACCATTATTTGCGACGCACAAACGGCCGTCGCTGATAGTGACTATTGGCGACGCATTTTGTGCGTCGCAAATAATGTGCGTCACAAAAAACCATTTTTCTTGTTCCATGGATAGAGAATGCAAATAAGATTCTCAAATGCTTTTGCAAATAATTAAGAGAGTAGAGTGAAATGGATAGAGTGTGCAAACAAGATTCATATCAAATTGATGAGTGCGCAAAAGTGCACTCTGAATACCCTATTATTGGATTAAAATGCTAGAAAGTGAATAGAAATGTTAGGATATAATTGATATTATTTTATTTAATTTCTATTTACAGTGAAATTAGTTTGAGCATTACTTTATAAGCTTTTAAGTCTCAAATTTTGCAATATTTATTGACGAGAGATAATTCGTATTTGTGATTCACACTTAATATTTTTTAGCTTTATTATTCAGATTATTTATTTTAATTTATGTTGATGACAGGTAGTGCACTTAATTGAGCCTGACATTCCAAGCCGTTTAGCAAAGAAAGAAGAGAAAAAATAAAAAAATTAAAAGAAGGAATGGTCTTAGGCTTGGTGCGGCGGCTGGCAGAATGGGATGCACTCCAAGCGTGGAGGCGTGTTGCTGAGTAAAGCTGTGGGGTCCATGTGATGCAAGGCCTGTTATGCGGCTGTGAAGAAGTGGGGTCCAAGGCAGTTTAGGTGGCGTGGTTGCGCATACTTCAAGCGCTGGTTTGGAAACGATGAAGCGCGCAATGGGCTGGGCCTTGCGGCTTAATGTGCAGTGTTGTGCGGTAGTAGGCCCATGAGCGCTGAATCAAAGGGAGCAGTGCGCTGTTTTGGGCGCTGAAATGAAACAGGGCGGTTTGGGCTTGCGCTGTGGTGGGTCCAGCCGCTGGCTTGATGCGGCTATTTGGTAAATGGGCTGACGTAGGGCTGTTTAGAGAGGCGGCTGGTTTAAAACATGAAAAAATATAGAGAAAGGGATATACAGAGGCAGCCGTGCGGCTGTTAACGGAGAACAGAGAGCAGTGGTGCGGCGCAAGGCGCTGCGCAGAGAAGAAGAAGCTACAGTCACTCCATGGCAGAATATTTCTCTATGAGGTTTACTTTATTCGTCTTGTACATGGGTAACTAAATTTCTAAGTAGAGTTAAGGATGAACTTGCACATTAGATGATTATTTTAATTTATTTTTGATTCCTGTACGTAGTTTTTATTTATTAAATTCTTTGATGATCATTCGCAATTTATTGTTGGATTTTATTTTTCAAATAATTAAAGGGTTTAGTCCGTTTATAGATTTAGTCATGCTTTTTCTATTGAATGGATTAATGTTTTGATTGTTTTTGGAACAATTAGTTATTTATATTGATTCAATTCTTTGCTACAATATTACTCGTTGGGTATATTGTCATCGTTGGTTCTTTTCAATGTGAATAATAATTTGAGTGATTTAAAAGTAATGAATGATTGTTCAAAGGGTTACTTTCAGTTTAATTTTGGTTCATCATTTTATATCTTCCGATTGAGACTTTTGGAATTTAATTTCTCAATTGAGTTATCAGTGAATTAAAAGAAATTAAAATATCAGATATGTGCAAGGGATTCCCGACACTCTACTGTTTGTTAAATTTGAATACTTTGTCTGTTAATCAATCTATTTAATTTTAATTTGCATTCAAAATCACTTTTTCTACTTTTATTTTCTCGTTAATCGTTTAATCTCTCTTTAGTTTCAGGAATTCTGTCTATTATTCTTTTAATTTAGTCTCCCTGTGGAATCGACACCCCAAAGCTACACTACAACTACCGCGTTATTCTTTGGGCGTAATCAAATTTTGGCGTCGTTGCCTGGGAGACGGTAGAAGAATCAATAGATAGTTTTTCTTTTCAGCAGTTTGTAAAGGCGGTAACTTCGTTCCCTTCTTTTTAATTACTGCATTATTATTATTATTATTATTATTATTATTATTATTATTATTATTATTATTATTTATTATTTCTATTTATTTATTTATTTATTATTTTATTTTTTTTCATTTTTTTCATTTTTTTCATTTCGTTTTGTTTTTTTTTTTTTTTATTTATTTTATTATTGTCATCTTGCATGCATAATAGGTATAGGGACGCATTAGGCCGATTTGCTTATAGGCCTGTGTTAGAGTCAGATTTAGAATCTAATTGTTCTTGTTTTTGTAATTCTTTGTTTGATAATTCTTCCAATTCTGAAAATATGAGTGAATACGAGGATCAACCCACTATGACTCTTCAGGATTACCTTCACCCTACACGCACAGTTACACCATCATGCATCATGTTTCCACCCAATGCTCGTCCAATTGATGTTAAAACGGGGGTGATACAGTTACTCCTTACATTTCATGGTTTGGAAAATGAGAATCCATATGTGCACATTAGGGAGTTTGAAGAGGTAGTTGCGACTTTCCATAGTCAACATGCAACACAAGACATTGTGAGACTTAAGTTCTTTTCTTTCTCTTTGAAGGATCGAGCTAAGAGTTGGTTATACTCACTGAGACCATGGTCAATTGGATCGTGGAATGAGATGACCCAGATTTTCTTCATTAAATACTTTCCCCAACATAAGACCAATGCTTTAAAAAGACAGATTTCTACCTTTGCATAAAAGGATAGTGAGACTTTGTATCAATCTTAGGAGAGATTTAAGGAGTTATTGAGTATATGCCCTCACCATGGTTATGAGAGTTAGCGTATAGTGAGCTATTTTTACGAGGGACTTACACCTAGAGAGCGCCAATTTATAGAGATGATGTGTAATGGTGAGTTCTTGCAGAAAGATCCTAATGAGGCCGTAGAGTACCTTAATGAGCTTGCTGAAAAAGCTCACATTTGGACAGGACCTAGTGCTACTGAGAGCACAAATAGGTCATGAACTATAGAGAACCAACAGAGTGGGGGAATTTACCATCTTAGGGAAGAGGATAACTTGAAAGCTAAGGTTGAGACACTCACTAGAGAGTTAGAGGTGCTAAAAGCTAAAGACTTAAAGCCAACACACTTGGCTAACCATGCAGAGTCTTTTAGACCATGTTCAATGTGTGGCGAGGTAGATCACCTTGCCCAAGAGTGTCCCACATCAGCTAAGATAAGAGAGATGTATGAGGACCAATGTAATACCTTAGGTATGTACAAGAAGCCTTTCACACCTTACTCAGAGACTTACAAACCAGGGTGGCGTAATCACCCCAATTTTAGCTGGAAATCTGAAAACCAGCCACTTGCACCACCACCTGCACAGCCTCCTAGATCATACCTTGCACCATATCATACACCAGATCATGCATCTTCATCTTCTAAGAATTCTTTAGAAGACACTTTGCATGCATTTATTGAAGCACAGGGTAAGACTAACCAAAAATTTGAATCTTTGATCATGCAAGTTGTTGAAGAAAATAAGGAAATAAAGAGCCAAGTGTCCAAATTGATGAGCTTTTTGAGTGTGAATGAGCGAGGCAGATTCCCTTCCCAAGCTCAATCCATACCCTCATGGTCAACAAATGGCACAAAAGAATTTAAAGGATGTGAACGCCATTTTGACTCGAAGTGGTAAGTCCTTACACATCCCAACAATGGACAAATCAGAGGATGTGGAAAAGGAACAAGATAGTAGCAATGCTGAGCTGCCCAAGGAACCAGAGGTGACGAAGAGCTATGTTAAGGTACCATTCCCTCAAGCTTTAAAATCAACCAAGCACACTTTGGATCCTGTAACACCCCGACTTTGCGTAATTAATAATTAGTTATTAATTATTAATTAATACCGGCTTATAGAATGATCTAGGGAATTAATCATAATCCCGACGGTCATGATAGACCGATAAAATAATTAAATATGTCTGGAGGAAAAGGGTAAAATACCCGAACCTAATTTCTGATTAATTCGGCGAAATAACACTGCTTTAACACTAACGAAATCCGAATTAGCTAACCCGAAAAATCTCGAATGTATAATACATGACACGGAACCTCTAACACTGAAGATAACTGAAATATGAAACTCCCAGAACAAACCGTGTCGAAAAAGGAGTTACGGAATGAAAGTTACGAAGGAAACACTGAAACTGAAATTACTGCGCAACCAAACGTGGCCTTAACCAAAAATATGGAAAAAATGGCCAAATGGGAGGTCAAGGGGAATTGAACCCTTGACCTATGGTGGAAAGAGATTCTTCCCAAAAATTTACCAACTAGGCTACTACTATTTTTGTGTACAAATATACAATGAAAGGTATATAACCTAGAATTCTGGTTGGGCCACCTCCCAAACTGACCAATGACCTTACATGCAAACCCTCCATCATGAACTGAACCCCTACACCTCAGCCTCATCATCACATCTCAGTGCCTACAATTAGACCTAAGGCCTACATGTATGATTATGTATGTGTATAAGTGTGCACTAATATACACATGAGCTTGGGATCTCTATAACACCAAGTGTGTGAGCTGAATATTCAGAAATCAGAAAACTGTGTGAGAATTGATCTGTTAAGAGAGAGACTGCCAAACCAAGTGTATGTGTATGTGCATGTCCATGTGTGTGTGGCCATGGAGGTGCCCAAAGGAGGAGGAACTAAGGAGGCTATGTGCTGCACGGCTGGGACTGAGGCACACCTGGGGTGCCAAGGATCCGAACTGGACCATCGAAGAGCAGGAAGCAGCCACTGCTTGAGAGGTAAACACCTCAAACTACAAAACCGTCAAATTTTCTGTTTTGATTTATTGGTACTGCTCTGATGATTTTTGAGCCATATAAACTATATGTATGCACTACTGAGAGACCTTAGGGCTATTCTGAATTAATTGGGAGGGTCGAATAGGGCTGAAACCCCCAAACCGTGTATCAACCTCCATTAATGGATCATGGAAACTGGGTCTGATTCGACCTCTCTAAAACTGAGTTTTGATGGTCCAGAACTGAACTAGACACTTCTAGGACCCCATAAATACTGACCCGCGACTTGGAAACACATGGGAAAGCCCTCAAAACCGAACCTATGAGTCTCGGCCATGAGACCCAAAATCTGGAATAGGCCTCTAAACTGAGATCTAAGAATGGGGAATTGAAGCCCCTGTTACAAGGGTCACAGAGAGACAAACCCGATGGGATTTGGTTGAGAAATAAGGCTGTACGACTGACCTGTAATCCCTCACAATAATCGGTTATACCGAGCTGGATCTATGGATTTGAAGCTCTAAATTCATGCCAAAAGGTTGGAATGACTCTCAGAAATGTTTTGGAATCAAAACATGTTGAAAAAAGCCCTTGAAAACCTACGAAATTGAAGAAGAAAATCTGCAGAAACTAGGGCGACACTGTTGGAGGAAATGGGGAAGATGGAGTCGACTCGACCGAGTTGGCCGAGTCATGCCCAACCGACTCATACACGTGGCAACGCATGAGCGTGCCACTGTTTTATTGAAACTACGCCGTTTTGGTGTTGAAGGTTTCAAATTAAAACCTGACTTCGGCTGTTTGGCAACAGAGTTAATAAATCAGAAGTTGGAAAATTGATTTGGGGCCTATCCAAACCGAGAATAAGAAAGAAATTGGGGATAACTGGAGTATCTCATTCCGGCTTTCTTAAGGTCACTGAACCGGTTGGCTTCTGAGATTATTGGATCGGTTCAATTTCTGAACCCTTGAACCCTCTGGTCTGAACCCTAATTTTCTGAATTTATATTTAACCCCCCAAATGTTTCTGAAAATTACGGATTAACCCCCACTAATTTGGGAAATTGTACTGTGGCCCAGAACATTGAGAAGTTATTCATTTAAGCCCTTGGAAAATTAATTAAATAATAAAATAATTATTTTATTATTTTATTAAATAGGTAAAATTACGATTTTACCCCTGGACATTTAATATGTCAAACGGAGTCCAAATAAAGCAAATAAATAGTGTATTTCCACCATTTCAAATATTCTGGACTCAATGGTACAGTCCAAATTATGAAATTATGTACCAAAAAATACAGACCTGTAAGTGACAAATGACTGTACTACCCCTGAGGGTACCCAGGCTCAAATAAAAATAAAAGACAGTCTATTTTGATTATGTCGGACGCTCTGGACCCAATGGTGAGGTCCATTCTGTGAACTGAGGCACCGAAAAATATGACGTATGAAATTACCAAAATACCCCTGATACTGTACGAAGCCCAAATGAAGTCCGATTGGGACGAAATTGATACCGATAGAAGCCCAGATACTGGTGAAACTGTAAACATGATTAAATAATGATTCGGAGTCAGAATCTTACAAAATGTAAAATGACCAAAATACCCCTGAGCACAGTAAGTGCAAAGTAGGGGTCAAATAAAGGTCAAACTGATCTGATAAATTATCATAAGGATAATTATGAACACTGAAGGGCTAAATAAGACTCCAGAACAGTTAACGCGTAAAACGAGAAACGACTAATGTGTCCCGATAACCAAAAGCAGATACCAAACGAAGTCCAAATGACTTAGAAAATTATATCTAAGATATGTGGACTATTCTGAGGACCACGATAGGGTCCGGGACAAGAATGGACAAATTACCATTTTACCCCTAAGGCTAAATAAGCACTTAACTGATAGCGATTCAAGTCTAAAAGACTTAGAACTTCATGTATACGATATATGGGATATTCTGAGAACCACGACTGGGTCTGGGGCAAGAGTGATAAAATGACCGTTTTGCCCCTAAGGTTGGATAAGTAACTGACTGATAACGATTGAAGTCTAAATGACTTGGGTTATAATCCAGATGACTGCTGAGCCTAAATTATGAATAACATAGCCCCGGATGAAACCCGATGAGAGGGCGATAGGCTACTAGGCTATCTTAGGTAATCCGATAGACACCTAAGATGACGAATAAGACCTGAATGGATAAATTCTGATCTGTCTGTGATTGATGATGATTGTTCAGGATATACATGGTGATGCCTGACGTACTTGGAGGTTATCAGATTGTTTATGCAAGGAGATAACCGTAACAGCTGTGAGTAACCTGGAACTTCTGACTTGGTGTATAAGTACACCGTCTAGTTACTGTATTTTAAATACTGTACTGCACTGTTTTATCTGATACACTGATTTCATGCCCTTACTCAAATGCATGATTTTTACTCTGTCTGATTCCTCTGTTCTGCACTGAAATAAACCTATCACTGTTTTTACTGAAAGAACAACTGATTCTTGGTACCACCTCAGTCTTGAGCACTATATGAGCCATACTGCACTGCTTAATCTGTGCATACTGTACTGTTTATTCTGTTATATTGTTCTGCTCTACTCATTACTGATCTGTTCTGTTACTCTGATGTTTTAACTGATCTGTTCTGTTACTCTGATGTTTTAACTGATCTGTTCTGTTACTCTGATGTTTTAACTGAACTGTTCTGTTACTCTGATGTTTTAACTGATCTGTTCTGTTACTCTGATGTTTTAACTGAACTGTTCTGTTACTCTGATGTTTTAACCGTACTCCTGTTTTTAATACCGTTTCAAATGAACGTGTTTAACTAACTGTTATGTCTAATCTGTTCTGATCTGTTCTGTTGATCTATCTGACCCGTTCTGTCTGATCTGTCCTGACCTGTTCTGTTGATCTGTCTGACCTGTTCTGTTTGATCTGTCTGACCTGTTCTGTCTAATCTGTCCTGACCTGTTCTGTTGATCTGTCTGACCCGTTCTGTTTGATCTGTCCTGACCTGTTCTGTTTGATCTGTCTGACCTGTTCTGTTTGATCTGTCTGACCTGTTCTGTTTGATCTGTCCTGACCTGTTCTGTTGATCTGTCTGACCTGTTCTGTTTGATCTGTTTTGTCCTGACCTGTTTCGTTTGATCTGTCTGATCTATTCAGTCCTGATCCGTCCTGATCTGTTATGTTTGATCTGTTTTGTCCTGACCTATTCTGTTTGATCTGTTTGATCTGTTCCGTCCTGATTTGTTATGTTTGATTTGTTCCGTCCTAACCTGTTTGCTTTGTTTCGATCTGTTTCGTTATGTTCTGTCCCGTTCTGTTCTGCTCAATACTGATCTATCATGTTCTTTGATGATGTACCTGTATCTCTGACTGACGTATTGTTTCCGCTCAGTTCTGTCTTGTTCCGTTCCGTTGATGATATACATGTATCCTTGATTGATATACTGTTTCCACTCAGTTTTGTCTTGTTCCGTTCCGTTGATGATATACATGTATCCTTGATTGATATACTGTTTCCACTCAGTTTTGTCTTGTTCCGTTCCGTTGATGATATACATGTATCCTTGATTGATATACTGTTTCCACTCAGTTTTGTCTTGTTCCGTTCTGTTGATGATATACCTGTATCTCTGGTTGACATATTGTTTCCGCTCCGTTCTGTTATGTTCTGTTCTATTTTATTCTGATTTGTTATGTTTTATTTCGTTCTGTTCGGTTATGATTTGCTATGACCTATTCCGTTCTGTTCGGTTATGACTTGTTATGTTCTGTTCTGTTCCGTTCCGTTCTGTTATGTTTTATTGTGATCCGTTCTGACCTGTTCTATTTCGACCCGTTTTATTCTGACCCGTTCCATTCTGACCAGCTCTGTTCTGATTTGTTGTGCTTTGCTTCATCCTGTTCTGATTTGTTATGTCCTGCTCTGCTCGGTTCTGCTCCGTTCTAACCTGTTGTGTTCTGTTCTGTACGGTTATACTTGATATAGTCTGTTATGTTCTGTCTGTTCTGATCTGTGGTTTTATTTTGTTCAGTCCTGCTTTATTCTACTGAAACTGTATTTAAAGTAGATTTATAAAGCTGCTATTTCAGAAACAACTGAACTACCCTTGTGCTTTGTAAACAAGAAATGGATTTGAAACCCTTGACAGGGAACTTGTGTTACTCATTGGGCTTTTCGAAGCTCACCCCATTCCCTAACATTTTTCAGGAATGATATCAATTGGATCTGATGGCACTGATCTGTGGAGACCGGATTATTGAGGATTGAATCTGTTTAATCAGGTGAGTGATGTAATACGACTGACTTGACTGATATGTACTAAATATAGACATGGCTCATGGATTTAAACGGTACTCTAGAGATTATAGTTCTGCTCTGTTGTTATATGTCGGATTATAGATATGCTCTGAGGTTAAAATTGTTAGTTGTTGGATTTTAGACTGGCTCTGTGGTACATAACCTTACGGTGAATACATGAGTTGCATTCCCTTGACAAAAGAAAAAGTTTTAAATTCCGCTGCATCCGACCCTACAGTCGGAGTGCAATTCACTGGAAAGTTCAGAAATTTGCCTTCGGTTGGTCGCATGGCGACTGACTGGCATCACGTCCTCGACATCCGCGTAGGGCGGGGTTCGGGATGTGACAGATCCTAACAATTAAATCTTAGAGAATCTCAGGCAGGTAAAAATCAATCTTCCTCTTTTGCATGTGATTAAGCAAGTGCCTACTTATGCAAAAGTTCTTAAAGATTTATGTACAGTTAAGAGGAAGCACCATATGAAGAAGACAGCATTCCTGACAGAACAAGTTAGTGCTCTCATTGAACAGAGGATTCCCCCCAAGTACAAGGATCCTGGTTGTCCAACCATTGCATGCAGCATTGGAAATCATGAGTTTGGACAAGCTTTACTTGATTTAGGAGCAAGTGTGAATCTAATGCCTTATTCTATTTACTTGCAGTTGGGGTTGGGAGAGATCAAACCAACCTCTGTGGTATTGCAATTGGTTGACCGTTCAGTCAGAGCACCACAGGGTGTGGTAGAGGATGTTTTAATTCAAGTTGATAAATTTTATTATCCTATTGATTTTATAATCTTTGACACTAACTCTGTTGTTGATTCTACCTCTAAGATTCCTTTGATTTTAGGTAGGCCTTTCCTTACCACCGCTAATGCTTTGATTAATTGCAGGAATGGGCTCATGAAGCGGTCTTTTGGGAACATGACTCTTGAGGTGAATATATTTCATGTTGCAAAACAGCCAAAAGAGGAGGATGAAAGCTGCCAGACGTGCATGGTTGACTCACTCATGGATAAGGGAATTCCTGCAACTCATGATCCTGACCCCCCTGAGCATTTTCTTGTTAATACTGAGTTTGACTATATTTCTGATCCATCTGATGTGGTTGATGTTTGTGCTATTTTTGACAGAACTCGAGATTATAGAGCACGGGGATGGAAACCAAAGTTTGAGGAGTTGCCTACAAAAAGGGAAGAGCAGATTCCTTCAAGTGTGGAAACACCTAAAGTTGAATTGAAGCTTTTGCCTAAGGGTTCAAAACATGTCTTCCTTGATCCAGGTGATACTTTTCCTATTATTATGTCATCTGAATTGTCTACGTCCCAAGGTAAGAAATCACCTCAGACCCTAAGTAAGCCTAGGTCAGCCCTAGGTTGGAGCATTGCTGATCGAGTTAAAATGAAAGTGTTGCATGATAGCAATATTTTGAGAAAAACGTTTAAGCCTAATAATCGAGTTTTCTTATATGATTCTAGACTCCATAAGCACACAAGAAAACTCAGGTCTAAGTGGACAGGCCCTTTTATAGTGAAGAATGTTTTTGAAAATGGGGTAGTAGAAATAGAGGATCCCAAGGATAGTCGGATTTTTAAAGTCAATGGCCAGCACCTTAAAGTTTTAATTGATAGGCAAGTTCTGGAAGTGGAAGACATTCCACTTATGGATCCGGTCTATCCACCTTGATCACGCCATGCAAGTATGTTTTATTTTTATTTTTATTTATTTTTATTTTTTATTTTTTCTTTATTTTCTTTATTTTGTTTTGTTTTTCTTTTTTTTTTTATTTTCATTATTTTCTTCTTCTTTTTGTTTGCTGCGGTTTTCTTTATTTTTATTTGCAGATTAATTTCATTTTGTCAGTTCAGATTGCCATCTTTGGTGCTTAGCGAGCTGCCCACGTCCCACATCAGGTGTATTCTACCTTTTTCAGTACCCTCTATTCAATTTTGATTGTTAAACATTGAGGACAATGTTTTATTTAAGTTGGGGGGTGATGGTTGCAAATTCAAAAGTTAAACTGCTGTGGCATATTTTCATGTGTCAATTTTTTTTTTTTAAATTTGCATCACATGTGCATCTTTTTCACATAAGTACTCATTATCATTCATAGCTATTTTTGTGAGTTCACCGAATTCACCATAATCATTCTACTGAGGCATTCACAAAACTTTTAATGCACTTATCCAAACTTTGTGGTAAGATGGTGGTTGACACATGTAGCTAGAGAACTCTTTTGCTTAAGTATTCATGTGTGTTTTGGAGAGAATTGAAAGTCTACAAATTCAGTTTGTGATAAGGATTCATTGATCTGTTGAATTGGGCACTTCTTTTGAGAATATCATTACGTAGTTGGTGGTATGATGGCGGATACACTTGGGATATGATGAAGGTCAATTTAGGATTAACGTTTGAGCCTTTCAAGCTAACCCTTCTTACCATAGACCCTTAGTAGCCAACTTTGAGCCAACAAACACATTTAGTTCTTTTTCATGTGCCTACATCATCCATACCTCTCCACATTGGAGTATAGCCTATACATTAATTTTTCCTACCCTTTTTGCTTCCAAGTGTGTACTAGGTGTGGAATTTGCATTTCTCGTCTTTTATGTTGCATGGAAAAAAAAAAAAGATAGCAGAAAAAGAAAAAGAAAGAATACAAGTGCAGAATGTTCAAGTGAGTGAGCAACAAAGCCAATGTTTAAAAAAAAAAGAAAAATTTTGAAAAAAGAAAAAGAAAAAAGAAGAAGAAGAGAGAGATAGAAGAAGAAGGAGACGTTTTGCTATTCAGTGATTTGGAAAGTGGAAAAGTACATCAAGTGAGAAGTTTGGTTTGCTATGATTCTTAATGAAATTCTCTTAGTATGTACTTGGAAGTTTTTGAATCCTTTTTACCCTCTTCTTCATATGGCCCTAACCCGAGCCACGTTACAACCCTTTTATATTGATCTTTCTGATCCTAAGTAAGCCTGTGGAAAGAGTGGTAGAAGTCTTATTTGTTAGCGTGCCTATCATAAGATCAATGTTTGCTTGTTGCTGGTACATCATTGCCTAATTCTTCATTGAACGTGTACACCCCTTGTGAACTCCATAGAGAGAACCCCTACATGAAACACTTTTATTGTAACACCCCAATTACTTGACCGGCATGTTTTGTGTATTGAAAACTGTTTTGGAAATGAAATGTCGGGTTTAGCTAATTTAATGTCTATTTTTAATAGTGATAAAACTCAAATTAGTTAATTATGGGAAACTCGAGAAAATAAAAACTGACATTGGACCTTGATTAATGAAAGATATTCTGAGTAGAAAGTGACAGAAAGAAACCGCACTGAAAAAGGAGTTACGGATTGGGAGTTAAGGCCAAAACAGTGAAACTGGAATTCTGCGACAACCAAACAGGGCCTTAACCAGAAAAATGGGAGAAAATGGTCACTTGAGAGGCCAAGGGGAATTGAACCCTTGACCTACCAAGGTAGGAAAAATCTGTCCCAAAAAGTTACCAACTAGGCTGTTGGTTACTTTGTGCATATATACAGCAATATATGTATATAACCTATAATCTTGGCCAAGCCACCACCCAAATTGGCCAATGGCCTTGCATGCATTCCCTTCATCATAGCCCTCCATCACCTCCATCAGGTCAGCAGCCACTAACCCCACTAAGGGCAGAGATACACTCACATATATGTATATGTGTATAGCCCTATATGTATATGAAGCTATAATATATATAAGCTATAACTTGCATCAATTCTCTCTTTAGAGAATTCTGAAAATACAGAATTGTGTGAGTGTGTGTGCATACGTGAGGGACTGTGAGAGAGTGTGAGAGTGTAGTGAGAGAGAGGGGAAGAAAGCTTTGCATGCAAGGGAGCTTGAGGGAAAATTTGGCCATTTGAAGTGCAAGGGGGGACTTGAGGATCACGGTGCATGAACTGAGAAGCTTGAGGGACATTTGGAAAGGCCTGAACCAAGCCAAGAGTGTGAACTGCTACTGCTTGAAGGTAAAATTCTAAATTTATCTTCAATTCTTGTTTTGTAAATTTTGGAACTGTTTGATAGAAATGGACTGCATGCATGGTTATTTTTGACCCTAAGAGCTAGTTTGGAGCATACTGTGTGTGTTGGAGGTGATAGAATGGTCAAGAACCATGAGAAACCGAAGGTGACCTCCATTAATGGACCTTGGAATACCAGGTCTGAATCGACCATAGCAGAATGGAACCTTGAGTGTCAAGACCTGAAATAGACCCCAAGAGGATCTCAACCATCTACCTACGCGACCCCAGAACACTGTATAGCCCCACGGATTTCAAAATATTCTTACGGGTTCAAAACTTAAATTGTCGATGCATGTGACTAAACTGAAAAATGAAGATAGGGTCTTGATCCTTATGCTCTGTAGGTCACGTAGCTTCAAAAAACACACAAAATGGTTGAGAAATAAGGATGTATTGTTGAGTTGCAGGTACGGCTAGCATGGTTTATTCTCACCGTTTGAGTTGATTTATTGTTGGTTTATGAATGCCAAAATGATGGAAATCATATTTATAGTATATCTGAATGAAAAACAGAGAGAGACCGTGTGTTAAAACTCACGAAATAGAAAGAGAAAATCTACAGATTTTAGGGCAACACTGTGAAGGGTTTTGATGAAGGAGACGACGCTGAGTCGACTCCGTGTCTTTTAAACCGAGTTGGCGGGTTGAGTCGGACACGTGTCTGTCCCACGGACTGCCACTGCATTAATTAAACTGCGTCGTTTTGGGCCGTTTATATGTTAAATAGTTACGTTAAAAGAAAAGAAAGGGAAGGAAGGAAAAAGGCGGGCTACGGAGTTTCGAACCCCTGACCTCCAGAACCCACGCGCCCCTTCTTTCCACTCGGCCACCCACCTACGTGTGACCCTTATGAGACAGAAATATATATATATATATATATATTATATATTTAATATAAACCAGAAATAAAAGACGCATTTTGCGCCTTATGGGACTCGAACGTGGTGTCTATTGGAGAGGGAGGTGGCACGCGTCCGTTGTGCCACCCTATTCGACCATTCATTTTTCTGCCAAAAATAATATATATATTACATATATTCCGAAATTAATTTAATTTAATTAAAATCATTTAATTAAATTAAATACTCCAAATTAGTCCGTTGTCCAAAAATCATAAGTTATATATGTATTCCTACTGTCTCGGACCTCCTGAGTCCAATGGTGAGGTCCGTGACTGCAAATGAGGTACCGAAAAAAATATGATGTATGAAATTACCATAATACCCCTGACCCTGTACAAGGCCAAATGAAATCCGATTTCAACGGAACTGATACCAGTAGTAGACCTGACACTTGTGAGACTGTATACATGATTAGATGACGAACCCGAGACAGAAATTATGTGACGGCAAAAATGACCAAAATACCCCTGACATACCCGAACCTAGATTTAAAAGCTGAGAGAGTCTAAATTGACTTTCTTCGATCTTCCGAACTCAATGGTTAGGTCCATAATATGAAAATCAGAACCGATAAATGTGTGAAGGCACTGAAACCCTAAGCCAAATGCTTAAGAGGTAAGACCTATGAACTAGCCACTATAAGTTAGTTCCATGAGACCCATCATAGGGTAGACTTACTCAGTCTAAGGTCATGAGTTGATAAATCTCTATAAATTGTTTTAGGCTTAAGGAGAAAAGAGGAAGGCTCCGTTCATAGCTTCAAACTCGAATATTAAAGGTGAGTAACTTCTGACACTGTTTAGTTACTGCTCCTTGGTCTGCTAAATTGTTTCGAATACCATATGTTTTAAATGCAATTGTTTTAAATGCATGCTTTTATCACCGATGACATGGTTTAGTTTCTCAAATGATTAACTATATTTCTGATTGATATGCTAGCACTCTGAACCGTTTATCTGTTTTGATCTATTGAACTTGACTTGGATTTATTGAACTATTAATTCCAAACTGATTTAATTACCATGTGATTTAAGCAAAGATTGAATTCGAAACTCTTGCCTGGATATCTGTGTTACTCACTGGGCTTTTTAAAGCTCATTCCATTATTTTAATAATTTCAGAGGAACTCTCAAATGGACAGGTTTAGCAGGTCCGAACTTAGGGGGAAAATGTTGGAGACCCCCAGATAAAATGATAACCCATTTTTGTGAATCTATACCATTTTGTACTTTTTGTGTAACTGAACAGATTATGACCTTTTGTGGTGAAACTGTTTTGTAATCTTGATTAAGATAGGACTGACTATGATGTATCCTGAATGCTCTGCCAAGTATATATGTATGCATTCTCTTGTGAAAATTCCGCTGCTTAAATTATATATGTTGAATGCATTATGCTTGGGATTTAGATCGGAATGGCCTGTGGTTAGGATTACCGTCGGGGTTTTGTTTTCAAAAAAAAAAAAAAAAACTGATAAAACCCGATGGGTGCCTAACTGGCCTTTGTCACGTGCCCCAAATCCGCACAGGGTGGGTCTGGGGGATGTGACATTTATACCCGTGAGATATAGGAGTTGAACCTTTTGCGTGAGATGTTCTTGATGTTGCATGTGTCATGGTTTGTGGTTAGATCGATATGGTTTGGAGCACACACACACACACTCTGCGAATTGCTATAAGTGGATTGATTGTTATAGGGTTATTGAGTTCCTAAAATTACTTTGATATGCGAATCTGAAAAGTGCGATTAGATGCCTTCTGTGTGTGATTTTCTTTGGTTTCTTTTGCCTATTTTCGCATGAAAATTGCTAGGGACTAGCAATGAGCAAGTTGGGGGGTGTGATGAGTGCGCAAAAGTGCACTCTGAATACCCTATTATTGGATTAAAATGCTAGAAAGTGAATAGAAATGTTGGGATATAATTGGTATTATTTTATTTAATTTCTATTTACAGTGAGATTGGTTTGAGCATTACTTTATAAGATTTTAAGTCTCAAATTTTGTAATATTTATTGACGAGAGATAATTCGTATTTGTGATTCACACTTAATATTTTTTAGCTTTATTATTCAAATTATTTATTTTAATTTATGTTGATGACAGGTAGTGCACTTAATTGAGCCTGACATTCCAAGCCGTTAAGCAAAGAAAGAAAAGAACAAATAAAAAAATTAAAAGAAGAATGGTCTTAGGCTTGGTGCGGCGGCTGGCAGAATAGGATGTACTCCAAGCGTGGAGGCGTGTTGCTGAGTAAAGCTGTGGGGTCCATGTGATGCAAGGCCTGTTATGCGGCTGTGAAGAAGTGGGGTCCAGGGCAGTTTGGGTGGCGTGGCTGCGCATACTTCAGGCGTTGGTTTGGAAACGATGAAGCGCGCAATGGGCTGGGCCTTGCGGCTTAATGTGCAGTGTTGTGCGGTAGTAGGCCCATGAGCGCTGAATCAAAGGGAGCAGTACGCTGTTTTGGGCGCTGAAATGAAACAGGGCGGTTTGGGCTTGCGCTGTGGTGGGTCCAGCCGCTGGCTTGATGCGGCTATTTGGTAAGTGGGCTGACGTAGGGCTGTTTAGAGAGGCGGCTGGTTTAAAACAGAAAAAAATATAGAGAAAGGGATATACAAAGGCAGCCATGCGGCTGTTAACGGAGAAAAGAGAGCAGTGGTGTGGCACAAGGCGCTACGCAGAGAAGAAGAAGCCACAGTCACTCCATGGTATAATATTTCTCTATGAGGTTTACGTTATCCGTCCTGTACATGGGTAAATAAATTTCTAAGTAGAGTTAGGGATGAACTTGCACACTAGATGATTGTTTTAATTTATTTTTGATTCCTGTACATGGTTTTTATTTATTAAATTCTTTGATGATCATTCGCAATTTATTGTTAGATTTTATTTTCCAAATAATTAAAGGGTTTAGCTCGTTTATAGATTTAGTCATGTTTTTTCTATTGAATGGATTAATGTTTTGATTGTTTTTGGAACAATTAGTTATTTATATTGATTCAATTTTTTACTGCAATATTGCTCGTTGGGTATATTGTCATCGTTGGTTCTTTTCAATGTGAATAATAATTTAAGTGATTTAAAAGTGATGAATGGTTGTTCAAAGGGTTACTTTCAGTTTAATTTTGGTTCATAATTTTATATCTTCCGATTGAGACTTTTGAAATTTAATTTCTCAATTGAGTTATCAGTGAATTAAAAATAATTAAATTACCAGATATGTGCAAGGGATTCCCGACACTCTACTGTTTCTTAAATTTGAATACTTTGTCCGTTAATCAGTTTATTTAATTTTAATTTGCATTCAAAATCACTTTTTCTACTTTTATTTTCTCGTTAATCATTTAATCTCTCTTTAGTTTCAGAAATTCTGTCTATTATTCTTTTAATTTAGTCTCCCTATGGAATCGACACCCCAAAGCTACACTACAACTACCGCGTTATTCTTTGGGCGTAATCACAAATTCAGAAGGCGCATGTCACATCTCAAACCCTATGATATGCGGATTAGGAAAAGTGACCAACCAATTAGGCACCTCACCAATATACTAACCCTTTTGTACAATATTGATGTTGTGTCTAACCAAAGGCCTCTTATCATATCCAAGTAGATTGCATTCTGTTATTTTATATCATGTAATGAAAAGTAAAATTTTTTGTTTGAATGCAGTCACACTTAGCAGAGCATAAGTAACGTTACATCAGAGTTTCAATACTATGATCCCAACATTACATTACACATGGGTGTCTAAACTATTACATCATTCACATTCTATTCTTACTCTAAGCTGTCACATCAATTTGGTATTTATCACTTCAGGTTGGTATTACCATGGTTGGGATACTAATCATTTTCTAGCTAGAGTCTCTATTCATCATAGCTCACTAGTATCTAGATCTGTAAACTTCTTAGTCCTTCTTGAAAATACACAAGATGAAACTCTGCTAACTTTATGAAAAGCTTGTGAGTAACACAAGTTCTCCGTCATCGGGTTTTTAGAAAATCCCTTTCAAAACTTTTCATAGCTTTCATAAACTTTCATAAACATTCATGACTTTCATAGATAATAGTTAAAAGGTGCTTGTACTGAAAGCTATAGGTATTTATAAATCATATACATAGAAATGTAGCAAATTATATAATTTCTTTTGCTAGATAGTTTTGCAAGATAAATCATAGTAGGCATATTACATTAATTAAAAACTGAGTGATGAAATAATACATGCCAATCTTTCTTTAGCTTTCTCTTGAATAGTCACCTGAGTGACTAAATGTAATATATAGCTTTGAGCTTACATGGCCTGAATGGCTTAACCTATAAAGATCTGAAAAATAAGGATAAATTTTTCATTTTTGTCGGTAGAACACTATTCATGCACTATTTGTCGGTAGGGTACTATACATCCATCATTTAGACATAAGTTATGTTTAGAAGCATAATTTGAGTATTTCATAGAAGCAAAATATGCTTAGAATGTTAAAATATACCTCCTGTGATAATTTGAGCCTAATTAGAGATAATTTGAAAAATAGATCCGAAAAGGGCATCCCAGTGGCCTGGGTGGGTCCGGCCGCAACCGCCAACAAGGGAAAATAAATTTTTTATAAAAATATTATTTAAAATAATTTTAAAAACTTTGGTTAAAGCAGAAGTCGAATTATCACGTCCCCAAATTTTCATAAACTCGGGGAGTGAGTGAAATGAAATAAGAAAAATAAATGAAAAGCCATTAAGATGGATTTAATTGATTTCATTTATTCCCCCATATTTTCTCAAAATTAGAAATGAAAACTTGCTATTAGACTTAATCAAAATGGTCTTCTAATGTCAATCAAATATCTTTCCCAATCAATGTTCAAAATTAGTCTAAGTCATGTTCAAAAATGACCTCCAAAATAACCCCAAAATGTCTCTAAATGTACTTTGGAACAATGGCCCAAATGGGCCCCAAATGCACTTAGAGTTAGGCCAAGAATAGGTCAAAAGTCTACCAAAATTTGTCTAAGGAAGTGACCAAACATGGCCCAAAAAGATGGCCAAACATAGCCTAAGGATTGTCCAAACATGGCCCCATAGGGTGGCCAAACATGGCCCAAAAGGGTGGCCAAACATGGCCCAAGGATTGGCCAAACATGGCTCCAAAGGGTGGCCAAGGGTTGGTGTCAAGAGGCTGTTAGGGTTGGGTGTGCATGGGGCTGGGCAGCAGGGCACGGCATGGGGCACGCGGGTGTGCGGCAGGTTGGGCGAGCAGCAGGAGCTATCTGGTCTGTTTTTCCTGCAGGTGTACTATAGCTAGCTGCAAGCTGATTTTTCTATTTTCTGACTTTTTTTTCAAAGTGCTGCAGCTAGTTTTTCCAAGTTTTAACCTACTTCCTCAAGGTTTTTAACCCTCCCTTTTTGGCACTTTTCCCACATATATAGGGTGTTTTACACACCTAACAATCCTTTTAATTTCATAAAATTTTAACATGGTCTCCTTTGTTTTCTAAGCCTTTTTCACCTAATATTTTACAACAATTTATATATATATATAAGCAATGTACATTCCACCCTCACTCGATGGCCACAATTCTATGAAAATTACACATACATCCATTTTTTTCCAACATATACATGTAATGAACATTAAACAAAATATACCCTATTTGTCATTTGGGTTTAAACCCTTACATTACAAAATGGCCCATGGCCTATAGTCCACTATTTTTTCAAATTTAGCACAAGTTATTTGGGCTTATGCCCATATATACAAAAATGAAGCCCTTAGGCCGAATATACTTCAAAATCTACTTTTCCCTCCGTGCTCCAATGACTTCATCAAGTCTCACGTACTAGGAGCCTCATATGTAAAATGATATCCTATAAAGGGTCAACCCAACTGCTGCTACGACATAGTACTAATGCAAGGAACAAAGTTAAGATGTGGCATGTGCAAGAGTACATTTATAAGCTATAACCCTCCAATCCCTCAATGCTATGCAATGGTAATATGCATGACACACACATGCAACTCTATGCCACTCACATGTCTCGCTTCACGGCCCTTCCCCATTGGAACGCGAGTACCAATCGTATGTCTCGCTTCGCGGTTCGTCCCCGTTGGATTGCGAGTACCAATGGCCAATTTTGGGTTTTTCACCACAGGATCTACAACCTCATAATGCATAGCACCAATGTGCTCAACCCACACTATGTTTCCAAAGGTTCACACCATGCCAATATGCCTTGATTTTTTTATGCAATCACAATGAGGCATTTTATCACATATTTGGTATACACCTTAAATCATGCATCATACATAAAGTAAAGTATAACTTTCAAACCACCAAATTTCTTCCACATGAACATATACTATATACAATCAATTTAAACACATGCTCATGTTACATGTTCATTATCTTAACAATCTTCAAAGAACACATAATTACGCCAAGCATTAATGTATTAAACAAACCATATCTACCAAAACACAAGACCTATCCACATGAATCTAGGCCACAATGCAATAATTTAAACATGTATTCAAGTTACATCTTCATCATTTTGAAAAATTCTCAAAGAACTCAAAGAACACACAAGTACACAAACTACTAACTCTAGGTTTTCAAAGCAACTACATCCTAAGTGACTTTCTAATAGTAATTAAACATATAAATCACTCAATTAACATATAAAAACACTCCTAAACTCAACCCTATTCCTTACTTAGCAAAATATCATACCTAAAAGGGTTTGTCTCAACCCTCAGGAGTTGTGTTCACTGTTTAGCCAAACCAATTAGGGAGAATGTAGCCCTTAACATGGAGAACAACTTCCTAGAAGGAAGCCTTATGAGAATCCTAGCCTAGAGATGTGTTTTGGTGGCTTGAAAGTTGGAAAATCCTAGGTTTTCTTCACTTGTTTCTCCATGCACGAGCTTCTATGCTTTCTCCAGACCAAATTTTGTAACTTTTACACTAAGGGATCCTATTTATAGTAAAGGGGCCAAGGAGCAAAAAGATCATTTTGCCCTTAATGAGTTCGGGACCGTGTTACACTACAACTCATCCTGAAACGCCTCAATTTGACATTAAGCTTTAGCCAAAGTTCTTAAAATTATTTTAAATGAAAATTTTTCAAAAAATTTATTTTTGCCTGCGGCTGGGTCCACCCGGGCCACCTAGGATGCCCTTTTTGGTCCATTTTTTAAATTATTTCCGATTAGGCTTCAATTTTCACAGGAGGTGTATTTTAACATTCTAAACGTATATCTCTTCTATGCCATACTCAAAAAATGCCTCTAAACATAACTTATATCTAAATGATGCATATGTAGTACCCTATCGGCAAATAATATATGAATAATGCCCTATCGGCAAAACAAAAAAATTTACCCTTATTTTTCAGGTCTTTACGTCCTTCCCCCCTTAAATAAATTTCGTCCCGAAATTTATAAATGTACCTCTTTGGCAAAATTTTAAAAAAAAAATCAATATAAAATGCGTTATAACATGGAGACGTGCAGCCTTACCTATGGATCCTTCACCTCTCCCTTCCCCAGGTGATGTGGAATGCATTACCCTCTCTCATTACTCTCTCCCCCCAAAGAAACCTCATCCACTTGGGCAGGCGTGCAGCAGTGTGTAGACATCTCCATACTCCTTGCTAGGGTCTAGTTCTAATACCATCTGTAATGACCCACTCCATATGGCACAACACATAATGAAATCCTCAAAGATGATGGGTTATCAAAGCCAATTTTCCAATTCCATCCAAGTATCACGACCCACCTCAATAATGCAACATAATTAAATATAAAATTCTCAATACCCACAAGGATACCTCAAAGTCTCGCAACATATGTGAAGACCATCTAACTAATCACAAATTAAGTTATGCGATCATCTAAGTAATCCATCACTATGTCATCAATACATCACTTGCACTTCAATGTAATTTAATAATCCAATATTCTCCAAGTACTATAATTATCCACAAGACATCAACAACATAATCTCAAAGTAAAGTCATCATCATCTACCTTAATCTATATATATAACCGAGACTAAACATCAAGCATTAATAAAGATTAGCCTATTAATTTCAATCATATACATATCAATTAGATATCCGAACGTAGACAATGTAGTCTATGTATTCCAAATATGAAATCTAAGGCAATATATCAAGGTTTAAAAAAAAAATGGTCTTAAACCTTGATAACGGAACGTAGACTAATGTTTTAGGTTTTTTTTTTTTTTTACCTTGGTACTAGAGAAGGAAAAAAAATATATCCCAATTTTGTCTAAGGTTATTCTAATTCATCACCATTCTAATCAATATATCAAATAAGATGTCAAAATAAATGAGATTCTTAATGAAACTCTTTACCAATTTAAACTATGAATATATAAATCTATATATACATGTATCAAAACACAATTACATACTACATGGTTAAGCATACCCTTATACATGCATTAATATCAATCCAGTCTGTATAGATATCATAGTCGTAATATTGTAAGCTAAGAATATTGGGTATTAACCTAGCATAGATATATAGAATTCACAAGCAACATTCAACAGCTAACACGTAGCTTACCATATAAACACTTAAGTATAGGATCCATCCTAAGAATATACATATATATATATATAAATAAGCATACAACTTATCATATAAGTAACTAGGCACATAACTAATCATATAGATATCCAGGCTTATAGCCTATCTTATAGATAACTAAGCATATAGCCTATCTCATAAATCATTTGGTCTACTACATAGATATAAGCATCTAGCCATAGTTGATCAATAATTAAGCATACCACATACCCCCAACAAATCAAGAAATAAGCACATTGTACAATTATACATACTAAAGTAACAAGCACACATAATCATTGTAATTCAAACTAGCCCAATTAACTTAAGGTCTAACCTCTCCCAACTTATGACAGAGTCAATCCTAGAAGGATCCACGAACACCCCACTACCTGATACAACATGGCCTAGAAACTGTACCTCCAAAAGCCAAAACTCACACTTCGAGAACTTAGCAAACAAACGATGCTCCCTCCAAATCTGTAATACAGTCCGTAAGTGAAAAGTATGCTCCTCCTCAGAAGGTGAATAAATCAGAATATCATCTACAAAGACCACTACAAACTGATCTAAATAAGGACTAAAGATGCGATGTATCAAGTCCATAAATGTCGCTAGGGTATTTGTCACACCGAATGGCATAACTACAAACTTATAATGGCCATAACAATGGCGAAAAGCTGTCTTCGCCACATCCTCCTCCCTTACTCTCAACTGATGATACTCCGATCGAAGATCGATCTTTGAGAAACATCTCAAACCCCTAAGCTGATTAAACAAGTCATCTATCCTCAGTAACAGGTACTTATTCTTGATAGTAACCCGATTCAGTCTCCTATAATCCATACACAAACGTAATGTCCCATCCTTCCTCTTCGCAAACAATACCGAAGCACCCCATGGGCGAAGTACTAGGACGAATAAAACCCTTACCCTACAAATCAGTCAACTGCCCCTTCAGCTGTCACGACCCGAAACCCACCCTATGCGGATCTCGTGTCGCGGGGCCGACCCTAAGGCCGTCCCTACTTTTTCCATTCCTGTATCATAGTACTAATATGCAAAGTACTAAAACATTAAAACAATAACAGCGGAAGTCTTATCAATGTCTCTAATCAGCGGAAGTCTTTCAATACACAATGTCAGTGAAAGTCTTTACAATACATAATATGGTTCTACAGTTAAACAAAATAAGAACCATACATAACCAGCACCCGTGGGTGGTGAGTACATGGGAGAACTAAACATAGACTAGTACAGTTCTTCAAAATGTCCTCCTACGCTCTCAGACTCCTACCGGGGTCTCGCGGCGTCAGTACCTGAAATGAGGGTGAGGAGGGTGGAATGAGCTACGAGAGCTCAGCAAGTAAAAACAGATCTCCGACACTGGTATAAGAATATGATAAAAGAGATGCTGTGATAGTCAATGGGAACAGTTGCCATAAGGGCCAATAAACGATGGACACAATGTATAATCAGAAGTAATGGACATAACATCAACATGAAACTCTCAACAACAATAGATCAATATGAAGGTACTGCCACAATAAACTGATCACAATCAAATCAATAAGGAAATATCTCTCAATACAAGATAATGATAAGGAATAGCATAGCTCAGCAGTTGCAATCAAATAATCATATAAGAGATGCTTTTATTCTGTACAATGCCAGTAAAAATGCAAATGGAATGCTAGTGAAATGTCAATGGAAATGCCAGTAAACATGCCAGTAAAATTGCCGGTGGAAGCCTACGAGGAATTCATTCCTGCCACCTGTCCGTTCACGGACTCGACCCTTAGGTCTCCAGTCAAACAGAAAGCATCGGATGGATATTGTGATTGAGCACAAATCCGGTGTGTATAAACATATCATGATCATAAGTAATTCCATAGAAGTATAAAATGGAATATCCTATATACAATGGAACATAACAAGAGGCTTTTCAAAGCATGGTTCAACATGATACTAATGATACAGTAGTCAATCAAAGCCCACAAGATAGAACAATATCACATTGTGGAAACAATAACGTTAGGTACGTTCAAGAGTACAAGTTTGGCAGTACGAGAACTAAACTTGGCTTGGACACACCATATGGAAGAGAATGTGAATTTACTTACCTCTAATCATGCATTCCTCCTAAATCAGTCTCCTGCGGTTTGCCTCTTTCCTGTCGCGTTCCCTATATATCAGTAAATGCGTTTTAGAATAATACTATTCATCAAATTCTATGCCTTGCTATGATAAGTATTTCTAATACTTATTTAGACTTTACCATTGAGTCCGGAATGCCGAAGAAAGTCAGTTTAGGCTTTCACGGAATTCAATTTGGACTTCTGTACTTAAAAGGGCAAAATGGTCATTTTGCACTTTTACAGTTATTTTATTTTTTGGGACTCCGTCTCATGAAACGGACCTCACCATTGATCTTAGAATGTTCGAGATAATACAAATTGACTATTTATTTGTATCATTTGGAGTCCGTTTAACTTATTTTAGAACTTGAGGTATTTATATAATTAATTTACTAAAAGAATAATTAAATTTAAACTTTGTCTCAAATGGTCGACTGGTTTGTAAATATCCTTAAAAGGCCGACCGATTCGAATTTATTAAAAGTCAGCTATTTTGTGATTTCCGTTAATTTGTTCACTGAACTGTAAATACTTAAGGTTAATTTATAACCTTTTTGTCAATTTATCTCACTAGCAAGTATCCATGGCTAACTTCGCAGTATTACCAACTAAGTTAAATTCTTTATAGTGGCATAGAGGCTGCATAAAGACTAATGAAATATACAGCCAATGTAGCAACAAGAATAAGCCGAGCCTTGACTCCAACAAAATATAAACTCATGAGGCTATACATATCTATAAATATTGTTGCATTTGGTAAACACTTGAAGCAGAATAAAGACCCATTATGAAAATCAAACCTGATTACTCGGCTATTACCTAACTACCGTATCAGTTTGCAGCAGCAGCTCCAATTGCTGCAGTTTCAACACTCATTGTCCCTAAGAACTCATCATCGTTTCTGCTATAGCTCGATTATTCTTTACAGCCTATCCAAATTGTAACAACACGGACAGTAACCTACTGCTAGACCTCCATTGCTGGACAGTGGCAGTCTCGGCTAGCTCTCTCAATTTCTCCCCGATCTGTTACATCATATTTTGTAAATCAGTCCCTGTTGCCCATTTCTTTCTCCCGCACTCACTGCTGCTACTCTCTACTGATCTTTTACTATTGTAGAGTCTTTAACTGCTACAGATTTTTCCTGTCATCCATCCAAATTCAAAACTCTGACCACAAATTTCCCATTCTTCATTTTTTTTTGGCCACCTGAGTTATCAACGCACAACCTGCTTCCGCTTTCCTTCCTCTACAATTCCCTGCAGCGCAACTCCCATAGTAGCAGCCTCAAAATCCAAATTTCAAAATGCCCCCTTTAACTTCCCTTTTCCTTCAATCAGCAACATGAGTCACCTGCGCCATCCAGACGCTGCCCTTCCAGCCGTGCCATCTCCCACCTTCAGTCACAGCAGGTTCTCCAAACTACCTGATGTTCCACCAATTCTTCACCTGCTGCTGCACCATCATCGGCCCCCATCTCACCGCTACACAAACACAGAGATATATGCATACATATATCCCCTGCTGCACCGATTCTCCTTTCTTTCCTTTGCTTTTCTCTTTGATATTCTCTATACGTGTTCAGCTCCTCTAATTTCATACCTTGACCGAGTATATGGGCGGTGGCTTTGCCACCTGGTTACATGGGAGCTCACGCACACACACCTGTACACACACGACTGCTGCATGCAGCTCACTCAACACCCCCACATGACACACACTGCCATACACTTGACACATGTATACTACCATGCACACACATATATAGGTATATCAATGCTGCTACCGCCACCTATACGCCCCTTTCTTTTTACCACACTCCTCAGCTTCCTTTGTTGACCTTCTTGATACTTAATATGCAATATATTATATATTACAGCAGACGGACAATGAGATAAAACCTCCCCTCTTCATTGTCAGCACAGATACACGGTACACAACACACACAGCCATGACACATCCACAGTGACACCTGCTGCATGCAACTGCCACCTCCACTCTCCCACTCATCTCTTTGTTCTTCAACCTTCTACCACTCTTTCCCATTTGATTCTTTTCATTTAATCATATTCATATATATATATATATATGATCTAACCGACCGTATATATATATACCTATACATATATATATATATATATATATTTTTATAATAATAATTATTCACTTGTACACACATATGTGTATCAATTATACTTAAATAAATATGCCTATTCACTTACACGTTTTCCAGTAAACTCGGCTTCCGGTGCAACGGCACCCGGACACCCGTGACTGCCTACCTCTCATATTCATGCGTCATAATCAAACATAACAGTCTATCTAATTTTATTTATGTTATATATTGGCTTACAGTTCAGGGTTACATTTCATGGTTCGATCCAACCCGGGTCAGGTACCGGTTAACTCGGGTCGGGGTATTACATCAGCTCCCTCAACTCAGCTGGAGCCATAAGGTAAGGTGGAATGGAAATAAGCATAGTGCTTAGGATAAGCTCTATCGTGAACTCTATCTCTTGTCTCCGTGGTAGACTAGTCAAGTCATCCGGAAAGACATTTGGGAACTCATCCACTACTAACGGTAATACACTCTCTGTAGTCCCACTTCCATCTGCTAGAAAACTAGCCAACAAATAGTTATAACCTCCCCAACTCCTCGATTCATACAAGGGTGGAACTAAGAAATCCCCACGATCTCCCGTTAAATAAAAGCTATCTCCCTTAGGAGTACACACTGTCACTCTCCCCTTGTAGTAGTCTATGCTCGCCCGAAAAGTAAACAGCCAATCCATCCCTAATATAACATCAAAACCAGACATGTCAAGTAGAATGAAGTCAAAATGAAGGATGCGATTAGCTATCTCTATCGAGCAATCTCTACAAATCCTCGTCAGTGTCACCCTACCCCCAGCTGGTGTGTCAACATGCAATGGTGGATCTAGCCGATCTATCTCTAACCCCAATGTCATGGCAAACATGGTAGACATGAATGAATGTGATGCACTAGAATCTATAAGTACGTTGGCCCATGAACTAAAAACAAAGAATGTACCTCGAACCACAAAAGGTCCAAAAGTAAATGCCTCAAGTGTGACCACTGCATATGCTCGACCTTATGTGGTTTGACCTCGTCTACCACCCCTTCTCAGTCCTTGCTGACCTCTACCCCTCTGTCCAAGAGATCTAATTCTTTGTGTAGAAGGTACGAGCTGAAATTGTGGTGTTGGAAGTCTGTAGCCTAACTGTGGCTGTGGTAAAGCCAACAAGGTCTATCCTATTCAGTCTATAAGGCAACAACCAACTCTGATACGCAATACTCAACCCTAAGTGAATGCCATTCAAAAATAATACATCTCTCTATATGAGAGTTTAACACAAGAGTGTCCTTAAAATTTTATGTACAAATACTTTGAGCATCCATTGTCCAGTCCATACACAAGGATCTCCACAAGTCTCAATTTTTATCTTAGAATTCTAATGTCTTATGTGCCTTTTAATTTACGGTTTACTACCTTATTGGCATTTGTTCATTTAAAATTCTATAATTCTTTCATCATTTCTCACTTTTATAGCTAGGTAATAGCCTTTCATGGATCACATTAGACATAAGTATTAAAAGAATATTAAGCATGTTCTTGTCAACAATTCACACTTCACAAGCAACAATTATAATAAGTCATAACATACACATAACAAGTTCACAATGCTCAGCAAAATTTCAAATCAAGTGTCGCGGCCCTATCGTGTTCAACAACACCCCACGGTCTCTAAGTATTTGAACCTAAGCTCTGATACCACGTTGTCACGCCTCAAACTTTCATAAACTTGGGGAATGAGTGAAATGAAATAAGAAAAATAAATGAAAGGCTATTAAGATGGATTTAATTGATTTCATTTATTCCCCCATGTTTTTCCAAAATTAGAAATGAAAACTTGCTATTAGACTTAACCAAAATGGTCTTCTAATGTCAATCAAATATCTCTCTCAATCAATGTTCAAAATTAGTCTAAGTCATGTTCAAAAATGACCTTCAAAATAGCCCCAAAATGTCTCTAAATGTACTTAGGAACAATGGCCCGAATGGGCCCCAAATGCCCTGAGACTTAGGCTAAGAATAGGTCAAAAATTCTACCAAAATTTGTCTAAGGAATTGGCCAAACATGGCCCAAAAGGATGGCCAAACATGGCCTAAGGATGGCCTAAGGATTATCCAAACATGGCCCCATAAGGTGGCCAATGCTTGGTGGCAAGAGGCTGTCAGGGCTGGGCAGCAGGGCGCGCGCATGGGCGCAGGCACATGCGTGGGCTCGCAGAGGCATGGCATGGGGCACACGTGCTAGCGGGGCGCGCGGCAGGGGCTGTCTAGTCTGTTTTTCCTACAGGTTTACTGTAGCTAGCTGCAAGCTGATTTTTCCATTTTCTGATTTTTTTTTTTCAAAGTGCTGCAGCTAGTTTTTCCAAGTTTTAACCTACTTCCTCAAGATTTTTAACCTTCTCTTTTTAGCACTTTTTTCACCTATATATAGGGTGTTTTACACACCTAACAACCCTTTTAATTTCACAAAATTTTAACATGGTCTCCTTCATTTTCTAAGCCTTTTCCACCTAATATTTTATAACAATTTATATATATAAGAAATGTACATTCCACCCTCACTCGATGGCTACAAGTCTTTGAAAACTACACATACATCCATTTTTTCCCAAAATATACATGTAATGCACATTAAACAACATATACCTTATTTTTCATTGTGTTTAAACCCTTACATTACAAAATGGCCCATGGCCTATAGTCCACTATTTTTTTAAATTTAGCACAAGTTATTTGGGCTTATGCCTTTACATACAAAAATGAAGCCCTTAGGCCAAATATACTTCAAAATCTACTTTCTCCCTTCGTGCTCCAATGAATTCATCAAGTCTTAAGTACCAGGAGCCTCATCTATAATATAATATCCTATAAAGGGTTAGCCCAACTACTGGTATGACATAGTGCTAATGCAAGGAACAAAGTTAAGACAGTGGCATGTGCAATAGTACATTTATAAGCTATAACCCTCTGATCCCTCAATGCTATGCAATGGAAATATGCATGACACACACATGAAACTCTATGCCACACCCATGTCTCGTTTCACGGCCCTTCCCTGTTGGAACGCGAGTACCAATCGTATGTCTCGCTTCACGATCCGTCCCTGTTGGATCCCGAGTACCAATGGCCAATTTTGAATTTTTCACCATAGGATCTACACCCTTATAATGCATAGCACCAATGTGCTTTACCCACACTATGTTTCCAAAGGTTCACACCATGCCAATATGCCTTGATTTTTCTATGCAATCACAATGAGGCATTTTATCACATACTTGGTATACACCTTAAATCATGCATCATACATAAAGTAAAGTATAACTTTCAAACCACCAAATTTCTTCCACATGAACATATATTATATACAATCAATTTAAACACATGCTTATGTTACATGTTCATTATCTTAACAATCCTCAAAGAATACATAATTACACCAAGCATCAATGCATTAAACAAACCATATCTACTAAAACACAAGACCTATCCACATGAATCTAAGCCACAATGCAATAATTTAAACATGTATTCAAGTTACATCTTCATCATTTTGACAAATTCTCAAAGAACTCAAAGAACACACAAGTACACAAACTACCAACTCTAGGTTTTCAACGCAACTACATCCTAAGTGACTTTCTAATAGCAAGTAAACATATAAATCACTCAATTAACATATAAGAGCACTCCTAAAATCAACCATATTCCTTACTTAGCAAAATATTAGACCTAAAAGTGTTTTTTTCAACCCTAGGGAGTTGTGTTCGCTATAGAGCCAAACCAATTGGCAAGAATGTATCCCTTGACATGGGGAACAACTTTCTAGAAGGAAGCCTTATGAAAATCCTAGCCTAGAGATGTGTTTTGATGGCTAGAAAGTTGAAAAACCCTAGGTTTTCTTCACTTTTCTCTCCATGCACTAGCTCTTGTGCTTTCTCCAGACCAAATTCTATCATTTTTACACTAAGGGGTCCTATTTATACTACAGGGGCCAAGGGGCAAAAAGACCCTTTTGCCCTTAATGAGTTTGGGACCCCATTACACTACAACCCATCCTGAAATGCCTCAATTTGACATTCTGTGTCACGACTCGAGACCCACCCTGTACGGATCGTAAATCCCGGCCCAACTCTGGGTGCCGAATCAGGATTATCTCAACTTGCTACATAATCAGTGCTACTAACATACAACAACTAAATAACGGAAGACTTAAACAAATAAATAAATAAAAGTTGCATGTGATATATATATATATAAGGTTCTCAAAATGAGGAATATAAAATTCTTTACAACTGTTCATCCCCAAGACATGGATAACATGGGAGAGCTACAAGACTTATACTAAATATTACACTGCAACTTTAGAAGAAATGTCCACTTCCTAGCTATCAGGCTCTATGGTCTGTTCTCGAGATCTGTGCCGGCAAATGAGTGAAGTATCTGTATGAGCTATGTCCTTTGCTCTGCCATGTGTACATGTGCATATAAAAGTGCTAACCAGTTAATGAATATATAACTCAATATCAAATGATAGAAGTCAAATGATACGGAAATGAATCTGTTCTACTAACAATGTCATACTGCTGCAGTTATGAGCTATATCAAGTATGAAATGTAAGCACTCAAATGAAAGTTGTAAAGTCCCATGATCTTTCATAATAATATAACATGATCAAGCTATGAATCAACACTAAAGGATAATGACATCAACTAAAAGAGATGCACTAGTGGGGCCCAAAAATCCCCTTGAGCTCATATTTAGTTACACTTAGACTTGTTGAATAATACTGCTCTGTATACAATGTGACCCTATGTCCCATGCCTCACATAGCAACGTAGTAAATGTTCTACTCGGAACCTAGACCTGAAGGTCAAAAATAGCATCAGATGGAGATGTGACTGAGCACAAATCTGGCACTAATAATATATCGGGATCATGCTATCTTCCACGAAGAGTATAGTGGAATCATGCTATCTTCCACGAAGAGTATAGTGGAATCATAACTTGTTCTAGGCAAATCTGACGTAATGATAGTTTTCGAGGCTATGGTTACTAGACTACTTCAAATATAACTATTTGGCCCTTACGGCCCTAGGTACAAGTGTACAGAAAGGAATCTATGCATAAGTGTACAATCATGATCGAGACATATATAGAAATCAATAAATGCTTCCCACATGATAAGGCAATATCAATGTGGCTCAATAAACACTGGTATGTATAAAGTACAATATGCAATATACAAAGAACTAATGACATGGCTTGGAAAGTAACAGATGCAGAGATTGGATTTTACTTACCTTTTATTGTCTCTATAATAGAAGGATCTAGATTGCATTCTCCTTGCCCTTCGGTGTTCCTAAGATTCATAAAATACGTCTTAGTCTATCGCTACATGAATTATGTTATTCATCAAAATTTATGCCTCTATGCTATAAGTTTCTCTTTTACTAAAATAGACTTTACTATTGAATTTGGAATGTCAAAGAAAGTCGATTTAGGCTTTCGCAGAATTCAATTCAGACATCTGTATTAAAAAGGGTAAAATGGTCATTTTGTACTTTTACGTGTCTTTTATTTTTTGGAACCCTGTTTCACAAAACGGACCCCACCATTGGGTCTGGAATGTCCAAGATAGTCAAAATACAATATTTACTTGTTTAATTTGGGGTTCATATTATTTTCTTATTCTTAAATTAATTTAATATGATTTTTATAATATATATATATATATATATATATATATATATTTAGGCACCAAAGTTCACACGGGCTTGCCTGTCAAAATGGTTTGGGTTGGGCTTCTTTTCTAATAGGTCGTGCGTTTAATTCGTGGGGGCTACGCCCCTGCACATTTTTTTTCTAATTTTCTTGGAGCCAAACAGTGAATAAGAGCCCAATCCGAGGATAGACTATTCCAGTCCAGTCCCAGCGTATTTAAATTAATTTCCTAAACTAACAACCAAAAAGACCCAATTCACCTTTAATTTAAAACAACTGCAACTTGAAATGACGCAGTATCAGGCTAAATAAGCCCCAGACGACACCGTATCACCTGGGCACTATTCATCATCCCCTTGGATTTTTCGGTGAAGGCCCAGTAAGGTTCCGTCACCATCTCCGGCGACGGCCACCTTTTTTCGATCGATTTTCTCCCTTTTCTAAATGCAGTCTTCTCCCATTTCTCATGAAGATCTCATATTTAGGGTTGGTTTGCGATTTAGTTCACTAAAACTTCACGAAATGAGGAAAAACCGTGGCTCCGGCCAACTGGTTTTTATTCATTTCATGCTTATTCTTTTGCCGTTTCAATTCCTTTCTTTTCAAATAATTTTTTGCACTCAAGGGGATTAATTCCCCATAGTTTAAACTAGGTTTAGAGCATAAAATCATCCAAACCCGAATTATCATTCAAAACTGTAACTACACATTTCTGCCTCTTTATGGCATCATTTCCTCTAATTTTTCTTGCTATGTAACCCTCATTTCATGCTTAATATGGCCCTATACTCCATATTATCTATCATGCTTTCTAAATTTAAAAACAGAATCTAACCTACATACCTGTTTTTCTGATTTCCTGTTGTAGTATTCTTCCTCCCCTTCTGTTTCCTTCTAGGCTCAACTTCTGAACTTCCAAATGTTTCTCTTAGCTTCTCCACAATGTTTCTTTCTCTTCTATTTTCTATCTCATGCACACATACATATATATACATAAAAGCCACCGCCCTAGTCCCTTCTCACTCTCGGTTCCTCCCCTTCTAAGCCCCTTTCCTTGACTGTTTCTGATAATTTCTTCTTTTTCTTTTTCTTTTCTTTTCTTAATAGGATATTTATATATATATATATATATATATATATAATATAATATACAAAACACACACTACACACACTTCAACACACACACACACACTGCTGACATTACAAACACACACTCACAAGCACACACTGATACACTTGCATGCTTTTGCATGTTGCTTCTATTCTTTTCTTTCATTTCTTTTATTGTATTTTAGTACATGTATATATATATAATATACCATACTATGTATATACACATATTTTATACATAATTTATACATATATATATACTCATATATACACGTATATACTAGTTTCTAAATATGTATACATACATTGATATTTTGTGGCCTACACAGAGGTGTGTACGTACGTATGCATGTATCTGAGTACATGCACACATTATGATGCTCGATTCTGGGTTGCTCGGGCGTCACCTGGCACTGACTGTATACTTGACACTATTCACATTCCAAAATCGTGTAGTATATATGATATCATGATATAGAGCTTAAATAGCTCAGTTTACAACTGATAGTACACTACTCGACCCGGTCTACCTCAGTTTACGTGCTAACCCGGGTCAGGGTATTACATTCTTTCCCCCTTAAAATAAGTTTGTTCCCAAACTTAGTACATACTAGGGTGAAAGATATACCTACTAAGATAAAAATAACTGGGGATACTTGGCTCTTATGTCGTCTTCTCGCTCCCAAGTAGCTTCCTCTATCTGGTGGTTCTTCTACAGAACTTTGACAACCTGATCTCGACGATCCAGAATCTGCACTGGATGCTTTATGTAACTCATATTCTCTTGGACATCTAATGGCTCGTGCTCAATAACTTGATCTACACTCTGTACACACTTCCTCAACATCGAAACATGAAATACACTGTGTACATGTGATAACTCTGAAGGCAAGGCAAGCTGGTAGGCTATTGGCCCGACCCTTCCCATAATCTTGAAAGGTCCAATGTATCTTGGCCTTAGCTTTCCCCTCTTACCCAACCTCACTACACCCTTCATGGGTGATACCTTCAAAAACACATAGTCACCTACTGCGAACTCCAACACTCGTCTGTGAGCATTAACATAGCTCTTCTGTAGGTTCTGAGTCACTAGCAGACATTGTTGGATCAGCTGTATCTTTCTTGTAGTCTGCTTCACTATCTCTAGCTCATAAAGCTTCCTCTCACCCACCTCTGTCCAACACAGGGGTAATCAGCACTTCCTACCATACAATGCTTCATATGGCACCATACCAATCCTAGCCTGGAAGCTATTATTGTAAGTGAACTCTACCAGTGGTAATTGATCTTCCCAACTCCCCTTGAAGTCTATGACACAGAACCGCAACAAGTCCTCTAAAGTTTGTATCATCTTCTCTGACTGTCCGTCAGTCTCGAGATGATACGTTGTGCTAAGACTCAGTTCCGTGCCCATAGCTCGCTGTAGACCTCTCCAAAACTGTGGTACAAATCGTGGATCCCGATCTGATATGATCGATACCAGGACTCTATGAAGTCTGACTATCTCTATCTCTATATCCTCCAAGTCTATCAGTATCTCTGTCTGAGTGGTCAACAGGCAAGCTAAGCTTCTTGATGACTTCCTACTAAGAGCGTTAACTACCACGTTCGCCTTCTCTGGGTAGTACTGTATGCTGAGCTCGTAGTCCTTTATCAACTTTAACCAACAGCACTGTCTCATGTTGAGCTCCTTCTGTGTAAACAGATTCTGGAGGCTCTTATGGTCAATAAAGATCTTGCACGTGGTTCTGTATAAGTAATGCCTCCATATCTTCAAGGCGAAGACAATGGCTGCTAGCTTAAGATCGTGTGTCGAGTAGTTCCTCTCATGTGGCCTCAACTGACGTGAAGCAAATGCTACTTACCCTCCCACTCTGCATCAATACACATCCCAAGCCCTTTAGTAAGGCATCACTATAGATCACAAATCCCTCGGTTCCATCTGGCACGGTCAAAATTGGAGCTGTAACTAGTCAGTCCTTAAGCTCTTGGAAGTTTTTCTCTCGCTCCTCTGTCCAGATAAATGAAATGTCTTTCCTGGTGTTACTACTTTATCTAGATGTTACTGTAAGATTCATTGCTTTTTAAACCGATACTTTTTCCAACTTTTTGTTACCTTCTATCTTTCAATGCGAACTAACCATTTTCCTCATTCATTATGGAACGTAATTTAACTCTTGCTAATTCTAATAATATAGAACAATCATTAAGGACTACAAATTTCAATATCACTATGATTCCTTCCAAGTTTTCTTTAGGCATAGCCACTGTCTCTTATTCAAGCCTCGTTCTTCTGTCTATATCCTTTATCAAAACCTCCTTCAGTACTTTCAGTGTCAAAGTCTTAAGCATCCTCATCATTTACCTTTACGTATACTACTATTCTTAAGGATCACTATTTACTTGCTCATCTTAGTTGTTCAATAATCATCAACTTCTATCATAACATATAGTTTCTTTCCCACAACTATTTAATCCTTAGTCTCTTAAATTGCTTCCATCTTCTAGCAGTCACAATCGTTTAATTATTTTTAAATCATCAATTTCTTCCTCAGATCAACAAATAACTGTACACTTATGATGTGTATCTCATATACTCTATGTATATCATTCATTACTAATGATTTTCCCCAATGTATAACATTCATTGATAATGACTCCAAGAGTTGTTATTCATTCTATCTCATTTATCAAGTAATCATTTATAAATGTAGTTCATTCTAAAGATTATAAATCTTAGCATTCATATCCGTTATTGCTATTTGAAGTTTATCAATCATTTTATCTTTTAACTTATCAATGTCTTTAAAATTCTACGAGTATTAGATCTACTAATAATCGTGTATCTATGTTACTTACTTTACTTGTTTCATGCATGACATCTCTCATTAATCATTATCCTGGTGGAAATTGAATAGTTAACATATAACCTAGGAGTTTTGTTTCTATGTTCAACTAGCAATTCAATTTCTAAATCAATCTGGTAGTGAATGTGGAAAGCAAAATCAATACATAAAGCTAGCATGCGGTCATGTCATAACTAACTAGTAACAATACCTAGAGCTACTAAAGTGGTAGCTTACATGTCTCCCATAACTATAGAGAAATCATGTCTTGAGCATTTCTGCTCCTTATTCCGCATTTGGGATCTAGTCGTCATAGATGATAGGGAAACTATAGTACGGGCTGTGGATCCCTCCTCCTAGGAACTCTTCCTAACACTCTTCTGGGGGCATTCTATAATGAAATGTCCAAGTTGCTTGCAGTGGTATGCAGTGGTAGTAGAGATTAGTGTTTTTGAGGTAAATCCCCTTGTGGTACCAATGGCAATTAGAACACTTGGCCCTATTTTAGGCGGGCCCTTACTTTTCTCGATCCTGCCCCCAAGTCTAGAGAATGAGGGTCCTTGCCCTTTGTGTCTGTCCCCTCTAAACCTTGATTATGATGTAATAGCTCAACGATTCTTTCCACAAGTCGTTCTATTCTTTCTAGTCTAGCCATATTATCCAAATCTCCATGGATACTCCTTGTGATTACCATTGTTGCAAAAACTAATAATTAGTTTCATATATTTGAGAGTCTAATATCGTATGTCAGTTTCTATCTACTGACTCTACTTTGACATTTGTAATACTAGCACCTTAGTCTATCTCCCATAAACCACTGTGTCACCTAGGATGCTCTGATACCAAGTTGTCACGACCCGAGGCCCAACCTGTGTGGATCTCCAATCGTGAATCTCGACCTGACTCTGGGTGCCGAACTGGGACTGTCTCAACTTGCTACACAATCAGTGCTACTAACATGCAACAACAAAATAGCGGAAGACTTAAACAAATAAATAAATAAAAGCTGCATGTGATATATATAAGGTTCTCAAAATGCGGAGTATAAAATTCTTTACAACTATTCATCCCCAATACGTGGATAACATGGGAGAGCTACAAGACTTGTACTAAATATTACACTGCAACTTCAAAAGAAATGTCCACCTCCTAGCTATCAAGCTCTATGGTCTATTCTCGAGATCTGTGCCTGCAAATGAGTGTAGTATCTATATGAACTATGAAAACTCAGTAAATAGTCATTTGCTCTGCCATGTGTACAGGTGTATATAAAAGTGCTAGCTAGTCAATGAATATATAACTCAATATCAAATGATAAAAGTCAAATGATAAGGAAATGAATCTACTCTGCTAACAATATCATACTGCTACAGTCATGAGCTATATCAAGTATGAAATGTAAGCACTCAAATGAAAGCTGTAAAGTCTCATGATCATTCATAATAATATAACACGATCAAGCTATGAATCAACAATAAAGGATAGTGATATCAACTAAAAGAGATGCACTAGTGGAGCCCGAAAATCCCCCTGAGCTCGTATTCAATTCCACTCGGACTCGCTGAATAATACTGCTCTGTATGCAATGTGACCCTACGTCCCATGCCTCGCATAGCAAGGTAGTAAATGTTCCACTCGGAACCTAGACCCGAAGGTCATAAATAGCATCAGATAGAGATGTGACTGAGCACAAATCTAGCACTAATAATATATCGGGATCATGCTATCTTCTACGAAGAGTATAGTGGAATCATAACTGGTTCTAGGCAAATCTGACGTAACGATAGTTTTCGAGGCTATGGTTACTAGACTGCTTCGAATATAACTGTCTGGCCCTTACAGCCCTAGGTACAAGTGTACAAAAAGGAATCTATGCACAAGTGTACAATCATGATTGAGATATATATAGAAATCAATAAATGCTTCCCACATGATAGGGCAATATCAAAGTAACTCAATAAACACTGGTATATATAGAGTATAATAGGCAATATACAAAGAACTAATGACATGGATTGGAAAGTAACACATGCAGAGATCAAATTTTACTTACCTTTTACTGTCTCTTTAATAGAAAGATCTAGACTGCCTTTTCCTTGCCCTTCGGTGTTCCTAAGATTCATAAAATACATCCTAGTCTATCACTACATGAATTATGCTATTCATCAAATTTTATGCCTCTATGCTATAAGTTTCTCTTTTACTAAAATAGACTCTACTATTGAATCCGGAACATCGAAGAAAGTCGATTTAGGCTTTCTCGAAATTCAATTCGGACATCTGTACTAGAAAGAGCAAAATGGTCATTTTGCACTTTTACGTGTCTTTTAGTTTTTGGGACCCTGTCTCACAAAATGGACCCTACCATTGGGTCCGAAATGCCCGAGATAATCAAAATACACTATTTACTTGTTCAATTTGGGCTTCGCATTATTTTCTTATTATTAAATTAATTAAATATGATTTTTATAATATATATATATATATATATATTTAGGCACCAAAGTTCACATGGGTTTGCCTGTCAAAATGGTTTGGGTTGGGCTTCTCTTCCAATTGGTCGTGCGTTCAATTCGTGGGGGCTACGCCCATATGCATTTTTTTCTAATTTTCTTGAAGCCAAATAGTGAATAAGAGCCCAAGCCGAGCATAGGCTATTCTAGTCCAGGCCCAGCGTATTTAAATTAATCTCCTAAACTAACAACCAAACAGACCCAATTCACATTTAATTTAAAACAACCGCAACTTGAAACGACGCAGTATCAGGCTAAATAAGCCCCAAACGACACCGTATCACCTGGGCACTATTCATCATCCCCTTGGGTTTTTCGGTGAAGGCCCGGTAGGGTTCCGTCACCATCTCCGGCGATGGTGACCTTTTTCTGGTCTATTTTCTCCCTTTTCTAAATGCAGTCTTTTCCCATTTCTCATGAAGATCTCACATTTAGGGTTGGTTTGCAATTTAGTTCACTAAAACTTCACGAAATGACAAAAAACTGTGGCTTCAACTAACTGGTTTTTCTTCATTTCATGCTTATTCTTTTACTGTTTCAATTCCTTTCTTTGTCAAATAGTTTCCTACACTCAAGGGGATTAATTCCCCATAGTTTAAACTAGGTTTAGAGCATAAAATCATCCAAACCCGAATTATAATTAAAAACTGTAACTACCCATTTCTGCCTCTTCATGGCATCATTTCCTTTGATTTTTCTTGCTATGTAACCCTCATTTCATGCTCAACATGGCCCTATACTCCATATTATCTATCATGCTTTCTAAATTAAAAAATAGAATCTAACCCACATACCTATTTTTCTAATTTCCTGTTGCAGTTTTCGTCCTCCTCTTCTGTTTCTTTCTTGGCTCAACTTCTGAACTTCCCAATGTTTCTCTCAGCTTCTCCACAATGTTTCTTTCTCTTCTATTTTCTATCTCACGCACACATACATATATATACACAAAAGCCACTACCCTAGTCCCTTCTCACTCTCGGTTCCTCCCCTTCTAAACCCCTTTCCTTGACTGTTTCTGATCTTTTCTTCTTTTTCTTTTTATATTTTCTTTTCTTTTCTTTTCTTAATAAGATATTTATATATATATATATATATATAATATAATATACTACACACACACTGCAGACATTACAAACACACACTCACAAGCACACACTGATACACTTGCATGCATTTGCATGCTGCTTCTCTTCTTTTTTTTTTCATTTCTTTTATTGTATTTTAATACATGTATATATATATAATATACCATACTATGTATATACACATATTTTATACATAATTTATACATGTATATATACTCATATATACACGTATATACTAGTTTCTAAATACGTATACATGCACCTATATTTTGTGGCCTACACATTGGTGTGTACGTACGCATGCATGTATCTGAGTACATGCACGCATTACGATGCTTGATTCTGGGTTGCTCGGGCGTCGCCCGGCACTAACTGTATACTTGACACTATTCATATTCCAAAATCGTATAATATATATGATATCATGATATAGAGCTTAAACAACTCGGTTTATAACTGATAGTACACTACTCGACCCGATCTACCTTGATTTATGTGCTAACCCGGGTCAGCACGTAATTGAATTTTGATTTCATGCTTAGGATGAATATTGATAAGTTCAAGTGATGTGAAACTGAAAGTTAGGGGTTGTAATGATTCTTTTATTGAATTGGAATATGTTATCCTGTGGTGGACTATGGAGGTAACCTAGAGATGAATACTATTGTCTTACCTAGTCTTATAAGATGATCAATACTAGTTGTGATAAGAATAATGGATTGATTAAATGAACTTATGAATATAAGTCTTGTGAAAATAATGAGTTGCATAAAATGGGCTAAATTGAGGTGTGAATTATAAAGCTAGTTCTAGCTTAGTTTATAAAACTGATTCCAAAATTATGATTGAAGAAACGGTAAATATTGATTGTTATTTTGGAAAAAATTGTGTATCAGGTTAAGAGTTAGATGATACAAATTTTTGAATATGAATCTTATGTTTAAGATGCGAATTGTGTGAATAAACTTAAAGTGAAAATATTGTGGTTGAGGCAGTAGAAAAATAAATAGGAGTATGTACAAACATGAGATGTATATTGCAATATGAAAACTTGGATTGTTATATAACTTATAAGTGAATTGTGATTTTCACTTGTCATTTTAAAAATATGTGAGTAAAAAGTTATGAATGAATCTGATTGGTGTGGATAAAGTTATAAATGGTTGTATTTTTGGACCTAGATAATAAATATTATACGCGGGAGATTCTTTATTTTAATTAGGGGCTTGTAATGATTGCCTTGTTCTACCACTGTATGATTCACCGAGTCGGGGTAGCCAGATTTTGCAAGTCTTAGAAATGATGGTAGTGAGGTGGTATCGGTAGTATTACCACCAGTTGTATGTGAGTTTCAGATATCTTTCTGGAAGACTTACTTCATTAAATGTTGCATGATTTGGTTTAATCATGATGCATGTTGTGTGCTTATATCCTTTAGTATGCCTGACTACTTGATAAAGTGAACAAAATGCCTAATAGGGTGGTTATGGGTATAAATTACATAATATGCTTAACATGCTTATGGCCTAAATCGACTTTTGTGTTTTAGAATTACATGAAAAATGATAAGATTATAAGGACATGAATAGCTGATTGAAAACTTATATATACAGTAAGTATGTGTTGAGTATGTTCTTATTTGGAATATGCATATAGATTGTTTTGGTTGGTATACATGATTGCGTGCTTAAGATCTATTTCTTCATGATTATATAGTGTATAATAGTCATGTTATGTATATATAAATGGTTGAATGAATGTTACTTGTTATGGGTGTATAATATAAAGTGTATATCCTAGGTTATAAACCCATGTGGTTAAAATCACTTGTAATTGTGCTATGAATATACCGAATTGGTATCAGGCCTCGAGTTACAAGTGTATGGACTGGCCAATCCATCACCTATTAACAAAATGAGCTGTGATCCATGAAGGGTTATCATCTAGTTATGTACAAGAAAAAAGTAAAAGATACCTAATAAGACGATAGAAGGCATTAAGGAAAAGAAATTAGCTAATGTGAACTTGCATGAGAATATACCAAATAGATAATGGAACCGTAAGGCATATTTAGTATATGCATGGAAAAAAAAATTAATATCTATGGTATAATAAGTTTATCATGGCTTGATTGGTTTATTGTATGTGTTAAGTATAAGATTTTTGTTTTCTCTTTTCTTTCTTAATATATGTATAAGGTATATGGGTATATCAATATTCTTGACGAAAGTAGAGACATACTATGTTTATTTATATGTAAAATATATATTTAGGTATGAATACATAGAGATATCTCATAAAGATAAAGCATGTGAGTTTGCTAGTAGTGGATAAAATGCACCTATTGCATCTTTTCTTTTCTTGATACATGTGATAAGAATATGGCGCTTAAGAGCATAGATTGCTAGAAATGAGTTAATTTGATGGTATGTGTATTGCCTAGCTATTGTGTTGATAGAGTATGTTAAATTCTTTAATGTGTAAGACACATGTAGTTTATATTTTGTTTTTATTACACCTATGGATTGGGTACATATGTGCTTGTATGGTTATATTGCATTTTAGAGCATATCATTGGATAGTGCATGAAGTTGAAAGCTTAAAAAGATGAAGATGGAAAACTTTTAACAATATGTGGTATGAATGGAAAGGAATTATACTAAGATGAAATACCTGAGATGAATAAGAAAAGGTAGAGATAGACGCTTGGCATTACTTTGTATATATGGGAGTGTGTATGGAGTATACCTTGGATACAGAGTAAAAGATTTTAATTATCCTTTTATGAATTAGATTATTGAATTATTAGTTGATGAAAAAAAAAAATCATGTTGTTTGATATAGAGAATGAATTGTGAATAGCATGGTTAGGTCAAGCTTGTAGTGAGTATAATTTCAAATTTTTGCTTAACATGTAATTTGGGAATGGAAATTTTAATTTGAAAATGGAATGATCTTGTGAAAGTCTAGTGACTTGTGAATAGAAATGGTAAATTATTGTTAATATTGGGGTTATGATTTGCTATCATTATTAGTGGATACTCTTGAAATGTAATGATTAGTTGAAGATAGTACGTCTCGGGGGGATGAAGTTACTTATAGATATTAATATTGAACAATAGTTGGCTATTGAGAATTATAATAGTGTATTTGATGGCTTTTGATCTTTGGTGGAGTATGAAAATATTATAAATTTTGTTATGACTATTTCCTATTGTGGCCACATGGTGGTTGGATTGATCTTCAAGGGTGAGATTTTCTATTATATTTCTTTGATGATAGAAGTCATTCTGTTAGTAGGGATTATGCATGCCTTTTTTGTTTTTTTGGTTTTTCCTAGTTGATGGATGATAGATTATAATCATAAATTTACATAATGAGTGAACACTAATAGTGATGAATTAGTTTGAGACATTCTGATGATTCACTTGGGAAATTACTATTGTAGGGGGAGTGAGTTCTCCATAGAATGGTTTGATAATGTATCTTATGATGATTGTGAAATTATGTGAGTTGAAAACTCAATTTGAGGAGTTATGACGAAATGACTAAATGATGAATTTGATGTGTAGAATAGTTTCTGATTGTGTTGAATTATAGTGACTAAATCAAGTTAGATTTGAAACTAATGTGATAAGTTTCATATGACTGATGGGTTCTTTTAATTAATTGAGAACTCAACATGAGTGTTATAGATCTTTGCAAGATCTTGATTAGAAAAGGTGTTGGAGAAGTGGCATATCAGTTGGCGTTACCACCACAGTTATCTAAGGTTCATGATGTCTTTCATGTATCGATGTTGAGGAAGTATGAGCCTGACCTTCCACATGTACTCGATTGGGTTGATCTTGAAGTGGAGGGTGATGTTTCTTGTAATACCCCAACCCAAAATAAAATAGAATAAATTCATTTATATCCTAAAATGAGTCAAATAATAATACCAAGATTTGACCAAGCCATGAGCATAATGCCAAAAGTAAACCGAGACCAACTCAGACCAAGAACATTAGATCCCAAAATGTACCAAACTATCATGGTACTTAGTATACAGTAATGAGTACATATACCGAGGTTAATAGTAGAAGTCATGATCTCAGGAGACTACGAGATTAAGACAAGCCAAGTACGAATAGGCCGAGTTGAGCAGTGTAAAACTGAAATGTAAACCGAACGCGTACTTAATGAAATTACCTTGCGATATCTTACGACACACGTAATATCACCCATTGAAATCATTTTAGGCCATCCCGAATACTCCGAGGGAATGCCATATGAGAAATTCGATGGTACAAAAATACGTGCATACGTGGATACGGATATACATGCATATATATATATATATGAGTATACATAAATTATGTATTTAGGTATATAAGAAGTTATATGTATGACTATATATATATACGTATATAAAAAGGTATATATATGTATTAGTGTATGTATATGTAAATATATATATATATATATATGTATAAAAGTATACATATGTATATATAAAGTATAAAACTTAGTATAAGTATATATATATATATGTACACATAAATCAGTGTATCTATATATATAGATGCATACACAACATGAAAGTGCATAGTGTGTGTCGGCCAAGTGTGTGTGTTGGAGTGTATGTAATGTGTGTTTTGTATATTATATTATATATATATATATATATATATATATATACAAATATCTTTGGATGCTTAAAGTAAAGAAAGGAAGAAAACAAAGCAGCCGAAATCAGTAAAAAGAAGAGTCAACAAAGGGAGGAAGGAAAGAGAGAGGAAGAGAGAGAGAGTAGAGAGAGAAAGTTAGCAGTTGAAGCTATCTATATATACATATAGTGCGTGAGTTGTTTGAAAGACAATCGGAAAAGGAGAAATAAAGAAGCCAAGGGTTGGATATTGAAGTTCTGAAATCAAAAGTAAGAAAATGAGAAAATCCTGCAACAAAAAAAGGTATGAAGTCTGAAGTTCTATTGTTTTAAATTAAAGCATGAACTTTATGTTTGAGTTAAGGGACTGATAGAGCATGAAATATGGAACAAATTGCAAAAAGAATTAGCTAAAATGGTTAAAAAACAACGGAGCAAACCCTAGTTACAGGTTTTGAATGAGAATTGGAGGGTTGTGTTTTTGAGTATTAAACTTGATTTGAATGATGGGAAAATATTTCCCTGAAGTGCAGAAATCAATTAGAAAAGAAAATGAGTTAAAATAGTAGGAAAAAAGGCTTGAAAAATGGGAAAAACTAGGTCGCCGGAAAATCGGCTGCCCACTAAATACCCCATATTCGAAGGGCCATGGCAGTTTAAATCAAAAACTAATTCTAGATATGAAGTCCACATGGAATTTGGAAGAAGATGGCATTGAGTTTGGGTTGAAAATTGGACGAAAAAAGGTTGCCGTCACCGAAACCCTACCGGAGACCCACCGGAGAAGAAGGCACTGTGTTGGGCTTGGGTTCGGGTTACTGGGTCAGATCCGGCTTAAAACCCGATCGAAACAGAAACAGGTAAGTCATTTTATTAATACGACGCAGTATTGGTTTAGGTTTAAAAACGTTTTCAAAGGTTGAAATTGGAGTGTTTGGTAGCAGGGTTAATAAATTGAAATTGGATTGAAAATTGGATAGGGATAGCTTATCCCTGAAATTGGATTTAATCCACTGTTTACCTATTCAGATATGGAATAGGACTTTCTAAAATTCTGATTTAGCCCAATAGTTATTGAAATTGAAATTTAACCCTAAATTTATAGTAATTATAAAAGGGCCCAGGATTTTGGTTAATTACAAATTAACCCAAGGAATAAATTAATATAATTAATTAGAAAAAAGAAAATTATCAAAATTCCACTGAGTCAAAAAGGAGTCAAACGGACTCCGATTAAAATAAAAGAATAGTAAATTTTTATTAATTCGAGCATTCTAGACTTAACGGTGGAGTTTGATTTTTGAAAAGAGGTCTCGAGAGGTAAGAACCTGTCAAATTGCAAAATAACCGTTTTGCCTTTTTTAGTACAAAAGTCCAAATTGAATTCCGCGAAAGCCTAAACCGACTTTGTTCGATGTTCCAGATTCAATAGTAGAGTCTATTTAAGTAAAAGAGATACCAATAGTAAAGAGACATAAAATTTGATGAATAGCATAGTTCATATAAACTATAGATTGAGATGCATTTTATGAATCATAGGAATGCCAAAAGAAAAGGAAAAGGATGGTTTGACCTTCTAGACAGATACAGAAAAAAGTAAGTAAAATCTGATCCCTGCATGTGTTACTTTCCAAGACATGTCAATAGTTCTTTTGTATATTGCCTATTATATTCTATATAAACTAGTGTTTATTGAGCCGCATTGATATTGCCCTATCATGTGAGAAGCATTTATTAATTTCCATATATATATATATATATATATCTCGATCATGATTGTACACTTGTGCATAGAGTTCTTTTTGTACACTTGTGCCTTGGGCCATGAGGGCCAGGCAGTTATATTCGAAGCAGTCTAGTAACCATAGCCTCGAAAACTATCATTATATTAGATTGCCTAGAATCAGTTATAATTCCACTATACTCTTCTTGGAAGATAGCATGATCCTGATATATTATTAGTGTTGGATTTGTGCTCAGTCACAAACTCCATCTGATGCTTATTACGACCTACAGGTCAAGGTTTCAGGAGGAACACCAGCTACGTTGCTATGTGAGGCATGGGACGGAGAGTCACATTGTATACAAAGTAATATTATTTAGAGAGCCTGTGTGGGACTGAATACGAGCTCAGGGGAAATTCCGGGCCCCACGAGTGCATCATTTTTGTTGATATCATTATCTTGGATTATTGATTATCATAGTTTGATCATATTATTTTATTATGAATGATCATGAGATTTCATAGCTTTTATTAAGTGCATACGTATTATACTTGAGACAGCTCATGACTGCAACAGTATGATATTGCTAGTAAAACAGATTTTATTGCTTTATCATTTGAGTTCCTACCATTTGATATTCCTTGATGAGCTTCCTCATTTCTTGACTAGCTAGCACATTTGCATTTATTCTAGTTTTTTTATAGATAATGCTTTCTATATTCACTTGTACACATGAAAGAGCAAATGAGAATTACTTACTGAGCTTAAGTTAGCTCATCCCAAACTTATTAAAACATTTCAGGAAAGGAAGTTGTAGAGAATCAATAGCAGTAGCAGTAGCAGTCAGCTAGATAGCAGTGGACATTATTGAGATAAATGTAATGTATAATATTCAGTACAGTCTTGTAGCTCTCCCATGTCATCCAAGTCTTGGGGATGTATAATAGTTAAAGAAACTTACGGTCTATATTTTGAGGAACCAGATATATATATATATATATATACATGAAAATTTTATTTAGAGACTTCCGCTGTTTATGTTATGATATTTGTTGCATGTTAGTAGCACTAATTTTGTAGCAAGTTTCCGCAGTTTCAAGTTTCAGATGAGATCTGGTTCGGCAACAGTGTCAGGTCGGGGTTCGCGATTTGAAATCTACAAAGGGTGGGTTTTGGGTCGTGACATTTCTTATGATGAGAGGCCTGTAGAGATGTTAGACTCAAGGGACTAGGTTTTTCGGGGCAAGACCATCCTTTTGGTCAAGGTTTTTTGGAGCCACCACGGAGTCGAAGAGGCCACTTGGGAGCGCAAGGCTGAGATTCGTGCTAGGTATCTAGAGTTGTTTGTTCATAGAGGTTCATTTTTAAATTTTGGGATGAAATTTATTTAAGGGGGTAAGGATGTAAAGATCTAAAAAATCAGGATAGATTTTTCAGTTTTTGCCAGTAGAACACTATTCATGCACTATTTACAGGTAGGACACTATACATGCATCATTTAGACATAAGTCGCGTTTAGAGGCATAATTTGAGTATTCCATAGAATATAAATATGCTTAGAATACTAAAATACACCTCCTGTGAGAATTTAAGCCTAATCGGAGATAGTTTGAAAATTGGATCCGAAAAAGGCATCCCAAGTGGGCCCGGCCGCAACCGCCAACAGGAAAAAGTAAATTTTTTTAAAAAATATCATTTAAAATAATTTTAAGAACTTTGGTTAAAGAGGAATGTCGAATTGATGCATTTCGGGACGAGTTGTAGTGTAACAAGGTCATGCGACTCATTAAGGGCAAAAGGGTCTTTTCACCCCTTAACCCCTTTAGCATAAATACAGCCCTTGAGACTTAAAGTTCTCAAAATTGGTTTGAGAGTATATAGCAAGTCGTGTTTAGAGAGAAAAGGTGAGAAAAACCTAGGTTTTTCAACTTTTTACCTTCCAAAACTCATCTCTAGCCTTAGAATTTCACAAGGCTTCCTTCTAGGAAGTTGTTCCCCACCTCAAGGGCTACATTCTTACTAATTGGTTCGGCTTTACAGCGAGCACAACTCCCTAGGATTGAGAAAAACCCTTCTAGGTATGATATTTTGCTAAGTAAAGAATAAAGTTAAGTTTAGGAGTGTTTTTATATGTTGATTGTATGACCTACATGCTTACTTGTTATTAAAAAACCACTTAGCATATAGTTGCTTTGATAACCTAGGGTTGTTACTTTGTGTACTTATGTATTCTTTGAGAATTTGGTGAAGTGATGAACATGTAACTTGAATATAGGTATAATTCATTGCATTCTAGCTTATGTTCATGTAGACAATGTCTTATAATTTGAAATTTATGGTTGCTCAATGTATTGGTACTTTGCGTACTTGTGTAATCTTTGAGAATTTGTTTAAGTTGTGAACATGTAACATGATTATATGTGTAATTGAGTGGATTATATGCTAAGTTCATGTAAACAAAGTTTTGTGGTTTAAAAGTTATAGTTTGTTTTATGTATGATCCATTATTTAAGGCATACCCCATGTGTTTTATAAATGCCTCATTAAAATTGCATAGAAAAATCAAGGCATCTTGACATACGTGAATCTTTGAAAACATGGCGTGTGTTGAGCACTTTGGTGCTATGCATTATGAGGGTGTAGATACTGTGGTGAAAAACCCAAAATTGGCCATGGTACTCGTGATCCAACGGGGACGGACCGTGAAGCGAGACATATAATTGGTACTTACGTTCCAACAAGGAAGGACTATGAAACGAGATACGGGTGTGGCATAGAGTTGCATGTGTGTGTCACGCATATTGCCATTGCATTGCATTGATGAATTAGAAGGCATATAGTTTATAAATGTACACTTTGCACATGCCACGCCTTAACTTTGTTCTTTATATTAGCATTATGTCATATTGGGCCGTCGTGCTTACCCTATACGGGATTACATATTACAGATGAGACTCCCAACACATGAGATTTGATGAAGTCTTGAAGTGTAGAAGGGAAAATGGACCTTGAAGAACATTTGGCCTAAGGGCTACATTTTGTATGTATGGCATAAGCCCAAATAACTTGTGTTTAATTTGAAAAATGATGGACTATAGGCCTTGGAAAATTTTGTGATGTAATGGTTTGAACCCAAATGACAAATAAGATATTTTTTTTTTAATGTGCATCACATGTATATGTTGGGAACAATGTAAGAAAAAGGGTCATGATAAGAATTATATGCAAGTATGAATGTTGGTACATGAGGAGTTAGGAAAGTGGGATTGAGCATTGAACTTACTCGATAATGTATGTGTATGTTTAATTTTTATAAACTTGTGGCCATCAAGTGATGGTGGATTGTGCATATAATTGAATATAAAATGTTGTAAAATATTAGGTGGAAAATGCTTATAAAATAAAGGAGACCATGTCAAAATTTTAGAAATTTAAAAGAGTTGTTATGTGTGTAAAAATGCTCATATATAAATAGGAAGAGTGCCAAAAAGTGGGGGTTAAAAACCTTGAGGAAGTTGGTTAAAAAAATTAGAAAAATCAGCTTGCAACACTTTGGAAAAAAATTCAGAAAAGGGAGAAAACAGCTTGCATCAAATACACTGTTGCTACAGTAGCACAACAGACCAACCTATAGCCCATGCCACACACCTGTGCACCTGCCCACGCCCCTCTGTGTGCGCACGCGCCTATGAACCCACTGTCTGCGCCTTGCGCCAATGCGTGCCTGTGTCACCTGCACCTTTGACACCAGCCCTTGGCTACTTGCCTTGGGCCATGTTGGCCAATCACCTTGGGCCATGTTTGGCCAATCCCTAGGCCATGTTTGGCCACCCTTTTGGGCCATGTTTGGCCATCTTTATGGGTCATGTTTGGTCACCTCCTTAGATAACTTTTGGTAGACTTTTTGACCTATTCTTGGCTTATTTCCTAGGGCATTTGGGACCCATTTGGGCCATTGTTCCAAGGCATATTGTTACATCCTGCACCCCACCCTACGCGGATGCTGAAGATGTGATGCCAGTTAGCCGCCTTGCCAGTCTCCAACCAACAATGCGACCAACCAAAGGCAATCTTCTGAACCTTACAATGAATTACATTCCAAATGTAGGGTCAGAACAGCGGAAATTAAACCTTTTTATCTCGGAAATGCAACTCAACTATATACCACATAAGCATGTACCACAGAGCAAATCTATAACCAAACAACTAATAACTCTAACCACAGAGCACATCTATAACAAATATATAACACAGAGCATATCAAATTCCTCTAGAGTACCATTACCATGAGCCATGTCCCTACTCATCTAATATATATGAATAAAGTCAACTATATCATCACGCTCACCTAAATAGACAGGATCAATCCATTAGAACCCAAGTCTCCACATATTATTGCCATCAGATTCTCACTTGGGAATGCCTCTCAGCCTACTAGTATCATCTCCTTGTGCCTTCTAATCCAATAGAGATACAACCTGAAAAATGTTAAATAAATGGAATGAGCTTAAACAAGCTCAGTGAGTAACATAGGTTCCTGCCATGGGTTTCAAATCTAGTTCATATATACATGTATGCTCAAATGCAGCTCAAATAGAATAATGCATCTCATGTAGAACAAATGTAGCTCAAACAGATCATATCAGAACAGACTGATCGGACAAATCAGAACAGAGCCAAGACAGAACAAATCAGAACATAATAGGATAGAACATATCAGAACTGACCGGATCAAACAGATCAAACAGAACAGATCAACAGAACAGACCAGGACAGAATAGGTCAGAACACAACAGATCAAAACTGAACAGATCAGGAGCAGCCGCCTGGTCCCTCTAGGGTAGGACTTATACTCACTCCTCGTCAGGAGCAGCCGCCTGGTCCTTCTAGGGTAGGACTTATACTCACCCCCTAACAGAACAGATCAGGAGCAGCCGCCTGGTCCCTCTAAGGTAGGACTTATACTCACTCCTCGTCAGGAGCAGCCGCTTGGTCCCTCTGGGGAAGGACTTATACTTACCCCCTAACAGAACAGATCAGATCAGATCAAAACTGAGCCAAAACAGAATAGATTCCAAATGGCGTATAACAGAACAGGACAAACCCGAACAGAATTAGAACATGATACATCAAAAGGCAAGACAGAATGGCATCATGCCATGCGCAATGCAGTATAAAGAGTATGCATGAAAGCATATGCATTAAAACAGTACAGTGTATAAAACAGTTCAGCATATAAAGTAGTATAGTATACAGAAAATATATACCAAGTCAGGAGTTCGAGTTACTCACAACTTATGCTTATCTCCATTCACATATATCCTCCAGATGCGTCAGGCACCTCCATGCGTATCCTTAATAATCATCACCCTGATGTTAATACTATTGGATTCATCCAAACTCAACTCGTGCCCATTCTTCATCTTGTGGTCACCTACATCCCTCTTTTCACCCCCCATGACGGATTGTTATTTAGAGAATAATTAAGAACTGCCTTATATGCAGGATTTGACATGGCGGTTGCTAGCCAACATACCAACAGGCTCGCCAGCAGCGAAGAACTCTGGGCTTAGCTCCAACCTTGACCCCACGCGCAAATTGGATAATCGAATTACTACATACATTCCTCACCGTGCCATCATGACAGATAACATCCCGAAAGATGGCCATTAAGTTTTTGAATAAAGTTCCAGGCTCAATCAACCCTCTAGATGATGTACGCTTGTAAAATTACACAAACCAGCCCATTTAAGCATTCCATCCATTCCTCATCGCTAGTCTACCTAAACAGTTTCAATTCCCAGTTCGCTTCCTCTATTTTATGCCATAAAATTGCTAAACGCATACATATACATATATAACTTCCTACTGCAACATCAATCTCTCTTGCATCCAATTATCTAGCATTAGCTTTGGCAGCACGATCACCAAACACTTTACTCATGACGTGCCAACCCAATTTTCATTTTGTGGCCACCTGAGTTATCAGTGCACAATTTATCGCCAAGTCATTTGAAATACTATCTCATCACAGTCCACCATCTTCTGTTGAACCAACCCATGACCACCGAATTACCAAAACCTGAAGCAGAAATCCACTTTAGGTCATGATCTAGCGATATGGCCGAAGTTGGCACCTCCCAATCCACTTGACGTTCACCCCTGATTACAACTGCAACGGAAAAAAAGAGGGAACCATCCTTAAACCGCAACATACACACACACATATACACATATCACCTGCTGCATCATTGCCTCCGTCAACTCCGAACCACAAAACTGTAACAACTATACTCAAAGTTCCGAGCTAGATTAGAATCCCCACCTGAATCTGCACCGATTTCCCAACGCCATGCATGTCATCGACCTTCAAGCCTGCCGTATCCCTAGCCGTGACCATCATCATCACAGCCTAGATTTTACAGATTTTGAAACCTCAACGTCACCGATCGTGAAACCCAGCAGCAACACCATCGACAACATTTTTCACTACCGTTGCAACATCCATCCAACAACAACAAGGTTCCTAAACAGAGAGAAATTAAACATACCTAACATATCCCAAATTTGATTCTCAATTTTCCGATCCATACCGTATCCACTGAACTCTTGCCCCTTCCGATCAATATCGCGTGAAATGGAAAATCTGCCGTGAAATGCTTTTTCCCCAATTTTCTATAGATATATATATATATATATCTCTATCTCCATCTACAGCAACCACCATACAAACACAACAAATATATATATATATATATATCTCTGCAAATTTCTCCCCAAATCATAACAAAATTCACAACAGCAGCAACCTTCACTCTTCTTCCTCTGCACATCCGTCTTCTTGTCAATCTACTTCAAACCCGAATAATCGGCCTTAATGCGTATAACAGCCGCACAGCCACACACACAGTTCCAACCACATAACCGTAACAACCACAACGTTCCAGGTATCACACCAGCCCCTGCACCTACTGGTTCTGCTCCATGGCCGAACAGCAGTTCTACCGCTACACTCGCCCCCCTTTCGCAACTCCAGTAGCAATCTCTGTTCTCAATTGGAACGGCATAAACAGGGGAACTCCACGAAGCCGCAACATCCACACGAGCTGGGCTTCCGTAACGCAAAACATAGTTGCTTCGTCTTCCGCTTGTGGTTGCTCTCTTTCTCTCCATTCTTATTCTTCTCCGGCTTCTCCATTCTTCCCTCATTTCTCTCAGTTTCCCCTTTTCAATTCACACTAGAAGTTTCTAGGTTTCTCTACCATTTTCCACAAAAGACTAAATAGATACACATACATCTCACGTGCTTCCAGAATTTCCTTAATCCTACTTCACTGACTAAGGGTGCTTTCCTATGAAGCTTCCTGCCTTCTCTCTCTCTTTGGTTACCCACACGTATATACATATATGGAAGCTTCTGGGTTCTTCTTTTATTATTTTAATAGATAAAATATATTTCTATATATTTTACATATATTCTTACAGTTTGTGTCTTTGATTATTTTATTACAATTATATAAAATATAATTTCTATATATTTTATATATATACTATTTCCATTCCAAAATATTAAATTATGGAATGCCGTCCAATTTGGCATAAAATCGGGACTCGGTATTATTAATATTTATTTTAAGTCACCATTCGTATCTTATATTTTATGTATTTTATTCGCATGATAAATTTCTCTGTATCAATTCCATTTATCCGTTTTGGCACTCAATCGACTAGGTTAATTAATTTCCCAAGCATTTGTTATTTTCAATGGTCTGAATTAATTTTATATTTTCTAATAATTAATTCAATCATGGCTCACTGTACTTTGGGCTATTTCGAATCATTATCGTCACGTAATTTATTTTTTTATTAAATCGAGGTGCAGTCTTGGTTCATGTCGGATTTTCGGGATATTACACATATTTAGAGACATTTTGGGCTATCTTGGAAACCATGTTTGAACATGACTTAAACTAATTTTGACTATTGGTTGGGGAAGATATTTGATTGGCATTTGAAACCCATCTTGGGTAAGTCTAGTTAGCAAATCTTCATTCTTAATTTTGGGGAAACATGGGAAAATAAATGTGTAATCAACTAAATCCATTTAATTGTTTTTAATTAATTCCTTTTAGTTCATTTTCACTCACTCCCCGGGTTTTTGGAAATTCGGGGTGTGACATAACCCCTAACCGAACATGACTATATTATAAATATGGCTTGACCCGCCAACTAGGCACGACTATTTATTATGAACTATAAACAATGTATGGCATATGATTTCATACTAAAGCGTGCTTGCAAAACTTTTCATCAAGCTATCCATACCATATAAACCATTTGAAGACATGTTGATAAAGACATGTAATTAAAAAATTTGATATAGAGTCATAAAGTTGTAAGAATTTTCCTCAATGAAAAATTCTTCATTTCAAGGTTCAAGGTTACTCACCTGTGGTCCAGAATCCATAGTGACTTGCTCACTTGACTTGTTTTGTCATTCATCTTATCTATACTTCATTGCTAGTGATCCTAAATCATGGATCAAAATACATTGATACTAGATTAGTATATATCTTGGTTTAAGTCTTTTCTTACTTAAGGTTCGTAGTCCTTTATGGACTTAGTCTTTACTATTTAGGATTCCTTTATGGTCTTTAATTAGGGTTCCTAACACTTCTTAGTTCATTGTGTGGCTTACTTTAACCTTTAGGGGATTTTGGTTATTTACCTTTTATGTGTCTTATGTCATTCAATACTTCGTTTACCTTATTGGACTTCATCTTTGAGTCCAAAAGGTCTTTTGACCCTAAGTTAGCTCCCCTTCTTATTTTTTGAGTTCATCTGATTGCTTAATTAAGCCTTAACAGTAGTTTGGTAATTTTACCATTATTATGCCATGCTTTGGGTATCCAATTATCTTAAACAGAGCTTATTTTCAAACTCAGAGGCTCTTATAAACATTTTTATAGGTCCCTCTTTATGTTTTACATTATTCTAGTAGCTTAATTAAGACTTAGAGATGTGTTTGTCCTTTTTTAGTTTATTTTGGTGTTTAATTTTTCTTAATCGGACATTGTTGTTGGGTCCGGAATGTCGAAGATACTAAATTTAGCCTCTCTCGGATCTTAATTAGCCTTTTTATAGCTTACTTTAGGGTTATGGGCATTTTTGTAATTTTTTACTTTTATGTGGGACCATCTTTGTGTACTTAGATGCTCAATTAAGCCTTGCCATTAATTCCAGAGTGTTCAACAATGTTAAGTTTACCTCTTTCTAATTTTTCCTCGTCAGTCTGATAGCCCATATATTATTAAGGGCAGTTTGAAAATTACACATAAATATGTCTGGATTTTTGGCACCTCGCTTGACGAAACGGACCATATAATTAAGTTCGGAATGTCAAAAAATCTTTGGGTAGATACCCTTACAGTAGCCCAATTAATACAATAAGACACATTTGGAATTAGTCTAGTTTTTTCGTTCATATATTTCAAGGTTCATATTCCTAAATCAGACTCCACCATTGAGTTTGGAATGCCCAAAAATGTTGGGTTAGACGCTTCTTGCATTTTAATTGGCCTTCGTTACATTGTATTTAGGCCTAGGGGTAAAAAGATAATTTTACCTAATTATTTAAGGGCTTAAAAATAATTATTAATTATTTTCCTAGGCCCTTGTATAATTTTCCCAAAAATTTAGGGTCATTGTGTAATTCCTTAAAGTTCTGGTTTAGGTTGGTTAGGCTGAACCACTGGTTCATTTGGGTTTCAACTGAACCTTTTGATTTCTGATGAAAGTTGACCGGTCCAGTAGAAAAATAAGTGAACCAGGCTGACTTAACAAAGAACCGATCGGTCTACCCCTGCCCAGCACGTCATCATGATGTCATGATAATGTCATTAAAATAACAATGTTCTACTAACTCTTAGATTCATTTTTAACGCGGGTCAGCCCGAACTCGCTAACAGACACGACCCACTCGTTGACTGACCCGGTTGACCGTTGACTGGTCAACTAGGGTTCCTGCAGATACCGATCGCCTTCTCTAGTGGTGGCGACTAACAATGATGATTTTTTGGTGATTAGATCGACTATTTATGGACTGTTTTTCAGCCTAGATTTCATCATTGCCGTCCATTTTAGATATTGATTAGGTTTAGGCTGTCGAACGACCGATTACAGGTGGAGCTCTAATGGAGCTTTTTTTGGTGACCAATTTTGTTTCTTATATTGATGTGTTTCTATTACTATTATTTTCCCCATTTTGGTTATATTTTTTTCGTGGGACCATTAGGGTCATCTTCTCATTCATAAAAAAGGTAAGTCAAACCAAATCACACATATTAGAGTCCCATTTTTTCTTTTTTACTGTAAACCGCTATTTCTAACTAGTTCCTTGACTAATTAAGTTTGTTCAACTTCCATTGCGACCCATTTTTGTTGCTTATTCTACCTATGCATTCGATTTTAAACATTGTTCACATTGGGTTCAAAACTTAATTTACTTCAAGTTCGGGTATGGTGTTTGTCACAACCCAAAACCTGGCCTATGCGGATTAGGGGTCTGTGATTGGCCACTGAGGCCTTTCAATGATCAAATCATCTTTCAAATTACCATGGATCAAATCATCTTTCTAATTATATCTTGATCAAATGCAGTGAAATAATTTTTTCTTTTTTCATATTAATAAAGTAAACCATATAACCTGATGAGTCATTTAACATTGTCTCTGACTAATATAGTTTCCATGACACAATGTGATAATGAGTAGGTTTAAATTACACAACTGAACTAGGTCGATAATAACACGTCTAAAATTCACATAGCCAAAAATTATTTAATATATCTTCAGTTAAAGATCTATCAAAATAACTCGTTTCATCCTTTAAGCACTCAGCCTGCATTGCCTGAAATGAGTCTGTCTAATCCTTTCTTGAAAACATGGTAAATAACTATAATGAGCTCGACAGCTCTGTGAGAATTTCATAACATGCCAAAGGTTTGAAAACTACTATGTAGTTCTATATTGAAAGGTCTATATTCATTTAGAAATAGAATATGCCATATCCAAGTCTATAATTAAATCAAAGCACAAGAGTTCAATGAATACTATCAAATTCATTTTCAACAGTTCTTAGTTCAATCATAGTCAAAATTGAATACTTAATATCATAGTCTAGTCATAATCGTGGTTCAATAAATCAATTACATAGTTCAATAAATAGTATCATAGTTCAATAGTCAATATCATAGTTCAATTTTAATCATAGTCCAATAATCAATATCATAGTTCAATAATCAATATCATAGTTCAATCAATCAATACCATAGTTCAATAAATCAATATCATAGTTTAATAGTTCAGAGTTTAATCATGGTTCATCTTCGATATTCACAAGGTTTCAAGTCCATAAGTTGCTCTTCTATGGTTAGTAAATTAGAACTTCATTAACTGAGATTGATATTCAGATAACTAGTTCAATAACATCGTTCTGTGCGGCTCGCCACCAATATACCCCGTCGTTAAGGATCGATGAAGTCATAATCTTATTCGATAATGACCATACATAGAAGATTGGTCCATTCAAACATAAAAATCATATCCAAAATCATTAATCACAAATAAGAGTTCTATATCTAATATTTAGTCAAAACAATTCAAAGATGAATAAGAAACCGTATAGTATTTTGAGTATCATCACGAAGCATTTTCTTGAATCAGAAGAAAGATTATATATATATATATATATATATATATCGATGAATCATTCAAAACTTAAATTGAGTACAATGTATCTATTATCAAAAGTTATAAAGGAAAAGACAATACATCAATAAGTCATTCAAAACAATATTAAGTGAAAGGAATCTATTATCAAAGTCAAAAAGGAGTTCAATATTTATTTTTATAATAAAATCCACCTTAAACATGGCATGAAATACTCACCTGAAGTCCCAAAATCTTATACCCAAAATCCTTCCTTTAGTCAAAGGTCCCAATAACACAATTCAAGATCTTATTACATACTTGTTTAAAGTATTACATAATTTAATCATTAACTTAGATCTCTTTCTAGTCCAATTATACTCTTCTGGTAGCTTCATTAAGTCTTAAGGACATATTGTTCATTTTTTAGTTTGTTACCGGGTCTTATTTTCTTTGAAAAGACATCACCGTTAGGTCTGGAGTGTCGAAGATAATCATTTTAGGCTTTTTCAAATTTTAATTTGCATACATTTAGCTTATATTAAGCCTAGGGGTATTTTATAATTTTACACTTTCACGTGTTATATTTTTGGTGCTTCGTTTATTAAAATAGACTCTACCGTTGAGTCTGAACTGTCAAAGAAAGCTAGAATAGACCCTCTCTGACATTTAACTAGCTTTGTGTCACTAAGGGCATATTGGTAGCTTTTACATTTCACATGTCTATATTTTTGAGATTTCATTTCGTAAAACAAACCCCGCCATTGGGTCCAAAACGTCGAAGAAAGTCAGAATACACTCTTCTTTTATTTTATTCGGGTACGAGAAACATCTATTTTAATTAATTTAATTTAATTTATTCTTTTATTTAATATTTTATATATATATATATATATATATATATATTGTAAATAATTATACACATATGCGAAGTTGGCATAGTGGCACGCGTGTGGGGGTTAAGTTTCCACATGTAGGAGTTGGAGTTCGAAAACTGGGTATGAGTCGTTGTCTTTTATTTTTCCCAATTTCTCTATGCCAAACAGTGGATAAGGAAGGAAAACAGAGATAGGATATCCCAGGTCCAAATAAGGTTTATTAAATTAGGGTCTTATCCCTATTGCCAAATGGTCCATTTCCTTTTTAAAACCCCTTAAATCAAAAGCCCAAAATGACATAGCTTTACTTAACCATTTCTGTGCCTTGGCAGGTTCTGACCCGAACCCAAATGACACGGCCCGTTACTGTTCATCTTCCCCTATCGCGATGGTCACTGTAGCCCTAATTTTTAGAAATTTTAGGGCTCTGTTTTGTGGGATTTAAGGCATGGTTTTGACCTATTTTAGATCCTTACGGGTTTTTGGAAGTCCAATAGAGGATTTGTTGTTGGTTTGAAGGGTTGAATCTAGCTTAAAAGCACTATCAAAGATTTCATGGCCGTTTTAAATAATGGTTGGTTGATGCTCCTTTCTCCATGAAAATCTGTGGTTCTTGGCTTGTTGTAGCCGTACAATCATAGGGGTTTAATTTTCATTCATAAAACCGAGCTTGGGGTTCAATTTCGGGTGTTCCAAATCAAACCCGTGACCTGCAACTCGATTTTATTCCCTTACTTTTGGTACATTTGAGATGATTTTCGTAGATTCATACTCCTAGTAGTCTATAGTTTAAGCCCCAACCAACCAAACTTAGTTTAGTTTTAGTTGGTTTAGACCCAAATCGAAGCTCTTTATCAATGGCGGATTTCTAGTTTGGTTTGTTGTTTCTCTACTGTTTGGGGCTCTACTAGGTCCTATTTTTACTCCTAAACCATGGTATATCATCAATAAGGATCATATATACATACTAATCCCATTAAACTGCAAGTTAATAGAAATATTCTTAGAGAGAGAAAATTGTTGTGTTTACCTTCTAAGCAGTAAGGTTTCTCCTTCTCAAACTCGATTATGAACCTTCTAAGCTTCTACTTGAATCCTCAAGCTTGGGTTTATGGTTCATGCAACTCCTTTCCCTCTTCTTCATCTTCTTCTCATTCTTCTCTTTCTCTCTCTCTAGCTGAATACACACATAGTTTTTTTAAATACATAGACTCACACACACATGGTATGCTTATCTTATATACACTTAAGGTCTGGATATAAACATCATGAGAGATTTGGTTGCATGAAATCTAATTGGACAAGAGGTTGGTGTAATGAGGTGATGACACATCAAGGTTTTAGAATTTTCCCTACCAAAATATACTTTATGTATTTATCTTTTGGTCATCATAGCACACAAGTGCTAATAGCCTAGTTGGTTTATACTTGTGATAAGTCTCTCTATGGTTCAAGGTCTTGGGTTCAAATCCTTGGGTCAACCTTTTTGGTCTATTTTTCTCCTTTTATTTTTAATTATTTGCATTTAGTTTCTTTGTTATTTATTTATTAGTTTTTTTTTGTTTGCTTGCTAACATTATTTTGTCACTAGCACAAGTCTTCTTGATTTTGTCATCTTATCATAACCAATGTTTTGAAACCAAAATCGTTCCATGAACCGGAAAAGGGACTGAGTTACGGGTCACCGGTTCAACCGTCGGGTTAATCAAGATCGAACCGTGACATCATAATTACGTCATTAATAATTTAAATATAAAAAATAAAAACTTAAAGGTTTTTCTAGAATTAATAATCACTTTACTAAACTTACAAATATTTAGAATAACAAAACACATAAATATTCCAAACAACATAATAATGTTGAAAATAATATAAGAATGTTACAAAAATTATATTAAAATAACATTAAAACAATTTTAACACACCAATCATATTTCAAAAGTGGACAAATATTAAAACAATTAACATAACAGGCAAGATATAAGCAAATAGAAGAAGAAAGCAAAATGGAAACATAGTTTTGGGGAAGATTATTATAGTGCAAAGTTTCTACCTTTGCTAGTTTTAGATATTGAACCTCGGTGTCAAAAATGCCAATTTGAATTTACTGTATCTAGACATAAAATTAAATAAGATATGTTCATTTTAACTAAAAAAAGATTAAAAATATTTGCTACATTAAATAGGGTCGCATACAATAAGCAATTGCAGCCATGAAACTTGGTCTAATATAACTCCTTGCCTTAGAACCAAACTTTGGAATCTTGTTCAAGATATCCCACATCGGGTACAAGAGAAAGTGGAAAAAAAAATGTGCATATAAAAGCACATGTTTTCTTTCAAACACCTAGCTTCTCCAACTACCTGATGAGAATGCAAAATGTCATATTTTTTTCTCCCTTAATGTTTAGTCTTTTATCCTTATTTGGTGCCTAAATGTACTCATTGTTCAAACACCTAGCTTCTCCAACTACCTGATGAGAATGCAAATGAAGGTGCTAAGTGCAAAACGAAGCTAATTGGGCGATTCTGGACAGTTTTGACATCGCTTCGTAATCTGGGCATAACTCCCTCATCCAAGCGTCGATTGAGATGATTCAAGATGATATGGAAATCCAAGAAAAATTTCTACAACTTTCATGTTTTGCTTTTTGAGAGATTCTGGCTAAATAAAGGTCAACATCGGGCTTGAAGTTTCTACACCTGCACTCTGATGTTCTGGAGCATTTTTTAGCTGCGTGAAATTCTAATGCGCGGGTCCACACGATTTATTTTTAGAAGTTTCCAGATATGGTGCACGAAAATTCCAGCTGCAAACACCACTTTCCTAGTTATATTATGATTTTATTTTATTTTTAATATTTTCCTTTTTATAGTTAGATTTGGATATTTTTATTTTAGGATAATATTTAGAATATCTTTAGGAGTTTGATTAAGCTTCAAAGACTGATTTTTAATGTGTAAAAGGAGGAGGAGATCAGATTTGATGCCTCTCTCTCTCTCTCCCCTCTACTCTAACTTCTCCTTCGAGTTTTCATGGCCCTGCGTGGCTAAACTTTTATAATTGGTTGAAGGAAACGGAAGCCTCAGAATCAATAAAACTATGAGATCTAATTTGTTTTTATTGTTCAATTTATGCTTTGAGTATCGGATGTTCTTCTGTGCTTATTTTCATGATTGTCTCATTTAATTACTAAGAGGCCTACTAGTTTATTATTCGTTGCAATCTACTGCTAAGTTAGATATCAAATCTGTAATTGTTTGATCCATCTAATTTGTGAAGCAACTAAGATTTAATGATTTGCTGCGTCAGAAATTATTAGATCTTAGGAAAAACGATCGACTAAATTAAATGCAACCGCTTGTACTTGTGTTGTTTAGCTTCATCGATCTTTCTAATTCTTAAAACTGCTACTAGATTAAACCTTTAACGCTTATCTTGGGTTGTTTAGTAGTTAGGGTTAATTAGATCGCTTGTTTTCTAATTAACTGCGACTAAGGAGAGATAGGAAAATAGTTCCAACGGTGAATATTCAAAGTGTGAATTGATATATATTTGCATCAATGATCAGTTGTAAAATTTCGATAGTGGATGTTGACTTGGACCAATGTTTGTTCTTTTGATTGAATTTGATACTTTAATTTGAATTGTTCCTTAGTTGTTTTTTTTTAAAAAATTATTTTCATTATACTCAAGCCCCCCTCATCCTTGTTCACATAGCATAAAACTAGGCCAGATACTCTCCGTGGGAACAATCCTTACTCGCACTACTACATGTATTTTTAGGAGTTTAGGTTTTATTTTTTGGTTGCCTGCGACATCACTCCACTACCCCACATCAGGTAGGGAGTAAAAGTTTGAAGGAAAGAGATATTTATAAAAGACTCCATCAGACACTTATTCCAAGTATGTTTGATTTGAGAACGCTTTGCATTAAAGTGCATTCATTGCAAAAATAATTAAAAAGTTAAAAAGTTTATATGAAACAAAGGCTCAAACCAAGCCGTCTCTGTGGTGCTTTTTTACCGAACGGTTCAGTTGAACCGGGAACAGTTCAATTGAAATGCCGGTTAAACCTCAGTTTGAACGAATTTGTTTAAATAGAGCAATTTTTCATTTGAAGCAGTTTTGGGGTAATTAAACCAACCAGATTAAGGACTGGTTCGCGATTTTTGCGGTCCAACCGGCCAATCTGGTCTAATTTTTAAAACAATGATCATAACTTGTGTCATTTATTGACATTTTAGGAAGTATTGTTTCCTATTATTTAACACAGTGTAATTATGCACCAATGTTCTTTTAAAGCTTACTAAGCATCCCTAATTATATAGTAATTAGGTCAGGATGTTATAATGTTTCTTGGGGTTTCGTTAGCTTAAACTATGCAATTTTATCCCATTTTTACTCATTTTGCCATTATTAATACATACATGTGACTTAAATAAACCAAAACTGAAAATAAACATGAAGTTTCTATTGAGAAAAACTTACCTACTCATGACTATTCTCTCTATCTTTATAGTCTTTGCATGTTTCGTTCGAACTTCCCATAGCTTATATGGTTCTCATACTTTCTCTCTATAACTCTCTCTCTCTTCCCCTTTTTTAATCGCTGAATATAACCTCTTTAGGGTTGCAATAGGTGTCATTTTTCCTCTTTTATTCACCTTTTCCTCTTCTTTTTCCTCTTATATATATATATATATACATATATTGTAATACCCTGACCCAAATTATAACCGAGTGAACCATGTAAACCTAAGCCGATAAGGCTTCATGTTCTGACATTAAATGAAATGGACGGTTGTGAAATCTTAATAGTTTTGAATGTATAGATGCTGCCCAAGCAAGTCGAGAACGAATATCGATGTAAAGATTCAAATTTTTGGGAAGAAATTTTAATTTTTTTTATTATTGTTATTTTTTTTTTACTTAATTATTTATTTGTTTATTTAATTATGAGATGTGTGTAAAAGGTGTGTTGTATATATATCTATATATATATATATTATATCTATATATATATATATGCATGTGTGATGTGTATGGGTATATGTAAATATACATGTATATATATATATATTTATTTTAAATGAGTGCATGCCAACTGTGTGTGTACAGGAGAATATGTGTGTGCTGCTGCGGCAGTGTGTAGGCTGTAGTGTGTGTGGGTGTTGTGTGTATGATATAATATAAATATATATATATATATATATATATTTTGAAGAAATCAGAATGCAAGCATTGCATTAAATGCAAAGCTGCATTCTGATGGGAAGGAAAAGAGGGAAAAGTCAGGGACAGTGGGGCAGCTGCAAGGGGGGTTGCGTGAGGGCATGTACATACCCATGTGTATATGAACGTGTATGTCGGTTAGAGAGAAAGTCAGAAAAGGAGAAGTAGTGGTGAGGTTGTAGACAGTGCGAGGAAGCCGTGAGGAGTTTAGAAAACCTAAGAGTGGAGAAGAGGTGAGAAGCCAAGAGGAGAGGGAGAAAATCAGAGAAAAAGGTAAGCTTTACTTAGTTTCTGTTTTAATCTTTAAAAGCATGATAGCTTGGTTTGATTTATAGGGTTTTGTAAAGAATGAAACCAGAAATCTAATGCAAAAAGAATCATTAAAAACGATGAAAAACTTGGTGAGCAAAGTGGAGTTGCAGGTTGGGGAGAGAGAATTGGAGCCCCATGATTTTATGTCTTAAAATCGAAGCAAGCTATGGGGATTTAATCCCCTCGAGTGCAGAAAAATTTTAAGAAAAGAATGGATCAAAACAGTAGACGAACGATCAAGAAAAATGGAGAAAACCAGATCGCCGGAATCTGGGCTTCTTGGCCGGAGCTACGGTTTCGGCCATTTTGAGGGGGGCTTAAATAGATGAAAATGAAGAATGTTGATCTTAAGAGAAACGGTGGAGAAAAAGAGCAAGAAATGTGAAAAATAGTGCTCACTGGAGATACGGGTTCTCGCCGGAACAGCCACTGTCATGGCTTGTTTGACGGCCGAGAACCACCCAAACTCCATTTTGGAGGATGGATATGGAACCCTCATGGTTTGGAGATTCGGAGCATGTCAAAAGTGTGGAAAATGGTGACCGGAATTTGGTCGCCGTCGCCGGAGGTGGCGACGGAAACCTAACTGTGTCTCGCCGGAAAACCGAGGGAGACGATGGGCTGAGTTGGGCCTGTTTTAGTTGGGCTTGTTTTTAATTTTAAAAAGGGGTTGGGCCTTTTATTTTAAAACCTTGGGCCTGTTTTAATTAGAAATGGGATTGGGCCTATTGGGTTGGGCCGTATGAAGTGGGTTGATGTATGGGTTGGGGGGGGGTGTTTGGATACAGTGTTAGCAAATTGAAATTGAAATGGAAATCCAAGATAGGGATATCCTATCCCTATTTGAGACTTAGCCACTGTTTGGCTATTTGGATTAAGAATAGTAAAATCTGGAATTTCAACTTAACCCCAGAACCTTTTGAAATTCTAATTTGACCACAGAACTTTTAACTAATTATATTTTGACCCCCATGAATAAAATATTAATAAAATTAATTAATTAATTTAATTATTTAAGTGTCACAAAATAGTCCGGAGTCCAAATAAGACAAGTCATACATGTTTTCTGACTATCTTGGACCTCCTAGGACCAATGGTGAGGTCCGTGATGTGAGACGAGGTCCCGAAAAATAAAAGACCCGTGGAACCCTTAAAAATTACCAAAATGCCCCTGAGTCAAAACACAGTCAAACGAACCCCGATTAAAATAAAAGAATAGTGGATTTTTATTATTTCAAATGTTTTGAACTCAACAGTAGAGTCTGATTTACAAAAAGAGGTTTTGGGATGTAAGGACCGTAAAAAAATGCAAAATAACCGTTTTGCCCTTTTAAGCTCGGATGTCCAAATTGAATTCCACGAAAGCCTAAACCTATTTTCTTTGACATTCCGGACTCAACAGTAGAGTTTAATTTGACAAAATAGAAACTCATAAAAATAAAGACATAAAATTTGATGAATAACATAATTCAAGTAGCAATTGAACTAAGTTATATTTCATGATTTTAGGAACACGGAAAGGCAAGGAGAAGGTGATTTGACCTTCTGTGTTTTCACTATAGTTCTGCTACACTACGAGTACATCTTCCTGAGTTGAGACTGACCCATCAGGTACGATATATTGTGCTAAGTAAGAAATAGAATTAAGTTTAGGATTAATTTGTAACACCCCAATTACTTGACTGACATGTTTTGTATATGGGAAACTGTTTTGGGAATGATATGTCGGGTTTAGCTAATTTAATGTCTATTTTTAATAGTGATAAAACTCGAATTAGCTAATTATGGGAAACTCGAGAAAATAAAAACCGACATTGGACCTTGGTCAATGAAAGATATTCTGAGTAGGAAGTGACAGAAAGAAACCGCGCTGAAAAAGGAGTTACGGATTGAAAGTTAAGGCCAAAACAATGAAACTGGAATTCCGCGACAACCAAACAGGGCCTTAACCAGGAAAATATGAGAAAATGGTCACTTGGGAGGCCAAGGGGAATTGAACCCTTGACCTAACAAGGTAAGCAATTTTGTCCCAAAAAGTTACCAACTAGGCTGTTGGTTACTTTGTGCATATATACAGTAATATATGTATATAACCTATAATCTTGCCCAAGCCACCACCCAAATTGGCCAATGGCCTTGCATGCATTCCCTTCATCATAACCCTGCATCACCTCCATCAAATCGACCCCCACTAACCCCACTATGGACAGAGATGTACTCATACATATATGTATATATGTATAACCTATATGTATATAACCTACAATATATATAAATGCCCTACTTTACATCAGATTCTCTCTTGAGAGAATTCTGCAATTTCAAACTGTGTGTGTACGTGGGGTATGGTAAGAGTGAGAGTGTAGAGAGAGAAGGAAATGAGGCTTTGCATGCAAGGGCATTGAGGAAGATTGGCCATTTAAAGTGCAAGGGGGGGGGACTTGAGGACTACGGTGCATGACCTGAGAAGGTTTTTGAGAGACTGAACTGAGCCAAAGAGAATAGATAGCCACTGTTGAAGGTAATACTCAAAATTATCTTCATTTTCTTGATTTTAAATTTTGAATTGTTTAGTGGATCTGCTACGGGTATAGATTGCATGCATGATTAAATCTTAATCCTAGGAATCATTCTGAATATATTGCATGGTTTAGAGGTGTCGGATAGGTCATGTAACCATGAAACCCGAAGGAAACCTCCATTGATGAAGCTTGAAAAACCAGGTCTGATTCGACCATAACCGTTTGGGATTTTGTATGTTGAGACTTGAAATAGACCCTAAGAGGATCTCCGACCAAACCTTTCCTTAATTACGGTTTGACCCCAGAATTTCTGAGAAATTGTACTGTGGCCCAATTTTTGGGAAAAATTATGCAAATATGCCCCTGAAAAAAAAAATAATAAAATAATAAAATAATTTATTAAATTATTTTATTAAATAAGTAAAATTACTAAATTACCCTTGGGTCATAAATAGAACAAATGAAGTCCAAATCAGACATATGAATAGTGAATTTTTACTATTTCAAATATTCTGAGACTAATGGTGGGGTCCATTTTACGAGACGGGACTCCGAACATTAAAATACAATGAAAACAAGTCTTAAAATGACCGAAATACCCTTGTGTACTAACAAGGCAAGTTATATGGGTATTCTTACTATTTCGGACCTCCTGAGTCCATTGGTGAGGTCCATGACACAAGATTAGGTCCCGAAAAATTTGAGACCCTTAAATATGTCAAAAATGACCAAAATGCCCCTACTCTATGAACGGGTCAAACGAAGTCCAGATTAAGTAAATAAATAGTGAATTTTTACTATTTCAAACATTCTAAGACTAATAGTAGGGTCCGTTTTACGAGACGGAGCCCGAAAAAAATAAAGACACCAAACGGGGTAAATAACCAAAATACCCCTTGTTCAAAATTAACAAATTATTAGTGTACTTTTACTATCTCGGACCCTCTGAGTCCAATGGTGGGGTCCACGACATGAGATGAGGTTCCGAAAAATTGGAGTCCTGCAAAAGGGGTAAAATGACCAAATTACCCCTGGTACTCTTAAAGCCAAAATGAAACCGGAGAAGGCCTAAATTGACTTTCTTTGTCATCCCGGACTCAATAATGGAGTCCAAATTACGAAACGAAGTACGAAAAATGTGACACGCAAAACGATAAATGACCATTCTGCCCTTTTACATATAAAAGTCCGAATTAAATTCTAAGAAAGCCTAAACTGACTTTCTTCGACGCTCTGGACCCAATGGTAAAGTCCATTCGATCAAAAGAAGTGTCTAAGATAAAAAGACATAAAATTTGATGAATAGCATCAGTCAGAGGACTATAATTAAAACATTGCCGAAGTATTAAACTGAGGCAAATACGAAAAAATAAAGTACGAGAAGACGCGACGCGTTAACATGTGAAGCAAATAACTTTAAATTGAAGTTAATGGAGCTACCAGAAGAGTATAAGTTGAAATAAATTAAGTTTCTAACACATTAAATTGTGTCGTAGGTTAAAGTACGAGTTTAATTAAGTACGTGCGAAGTTATAGGATGTTAGTAAATCGACTAGGATAAAATACGAACTAAGCATAAATTAAGAAGCATCAGTAGGTGATATTGCAGTAATGTGAAGTTAATGAGATTGTTATGGATTGTTCTTAGGAATTACAGAGGAAGTGGGAAAGCGCACTTTAGCACTAACCCTAAAGGACCGAGGTGAGTAACCCTGTATTTGAACTGGAGATTTAACTCCATATATTTGAAGAAGTTTTAAGCACAAGTCATTGCAGCCTTTGAATATCAAATTCAGTCTATATATGATTCCGTTCTTTTAAAATATTCTGTTACGGCATGCTTATTAAATGTTTTAAATTCAGCTCTTTTCTTGAAAATACATCAGCATGTCTAAATCAATTGCAAACCTCTTTAATATTCTGAATTTGATTATCACGTGTATTCGAAGTTTTATTGTAGAATTTATACATTTCATGCTTTAAATGTTCATGAAAAATATCTATTGAAGAAGTCATGTGACAAATGTTTTATAAGATAAACGGTACCAAGTACCACCCTATATGATGGTTGAAATCCTTCGGGATTCAACAGTACATGCCCGGTAGAAGGATCTAATCCCCCAGGCAAATGAGATATCTCCATCGACAGTATTGGCAGTAAAATGGGAGTCTGGTTCGAAACAGATTCCGCCTAATAAAAGAGAAAAGATGACAAGTGATTTTGAAAATAGAAGTAGGTATTATCCCTATTCTATTTCACGTGTTTATATGCTTTTAAATTGCATATACTCTATTTGAAGAAAATGTGTATTTAGCTTGAATACTTAAATTGTTCAAAGCTATTGCTTTAAGAATGCATATATTCTGTGTTCTAAAATGTACGAGCAATTGGTAGTGAGTATTTCAAAAACCCTCATGTGCTAAAACCACTACCAGTTGAAAACCCCATGACGAATGCAGGAATTACTCACAAGCTTTGATTAGCTTACCCGGATTTTATCCGCCCCCCCCTTTCAGGTGACTAAGGGCAGATCGATTTTTGAAGACTATAAGGATGAACCTAGCTTTTGGGAAGATTTGCTTGAGGAGTTCTTATGGGGAAAAATCACATGAACTCTGATTAATATGTTTTGTATTAGCTGACATTTTAAGGATGTGTATTAAGCCCCACGGGGCAGTTGAATTAAGATTTTAATTATGAAGTCTTTTAAGTTTTTAGTTATGCTCTGAATGTATGATTATAATACATGTATACCGAAATGTGAAGAGCGGCAGTATTGGACGGATGTGCAAAATTTAAATAAGAAAGAAAAGAAAAAGTTTTTCACGCTTCCGCAACCACATGAAACACATCTATCCGATACCGCTACCTATGCGAGCCTTGTCTCGAGGCCTTCGAGTCTCGGGGCGGCGATCGCGATCCGGTAATCCGCGTAGGGTGGGTTTCGGGTCGTGACAGAGTGGTATCAGAGCACTAGGTTTACTAGAACAACCCTAGTGACATTAGATGAGTTAGAATAGAACTATAGGTTGGGTAGGGTTTTATACTACCTAAGATATGTGAAATACGTGATGTGATATAAAGGCGGGGTATGGGACCCGCAGTAATGTGAAGTAGGTATTCTGAAGCAACATGATATGAAGGCGAGGTATGGGACTCGCAGTATATGAAGTAGATATGTAAAGTACGTGACATGATATGAAGGCGAGGTATGGGACTCGCGTTGTGGAAGTAGATATGAGGAATACGTAGTATGAAGGCGGGGTATGGGACCCGCAGTACATGAAGTTAGTGTTCTGAAGCAACGTGATAGGAAGGCGGGGTATGGGACCCGTAGTACATGAAATAGATATGTGAAGTACGAAGGCGAGGTATGGGACTCGCAGTATATGAAGTAGATATGTGAAGTACGTGACATGATATGAAGGCGAGGTATGGGACTCGCAGTATATGAAGTAGATATGTGAAGTACGTGACATGACATGAAGGCGAGGTATGGGACTCGCAGTATATGAATGAAGTAGATATGTGAAGTACGTGACACGATATGAAGACGAGGTATAGGACTCGCAGTGTGTGAAATAGGTGTGTGAAGTACGTAATATAAAGGCGGGGTATGGGACCCGTAGTAACATGAAGTAAGTGTTCTGAAATACGTGATACGATAGGAAGGCGGGGTATGGGACCCGCAGTAAAGTAGAAAAATAGAGTCTGAAGAATAGAAGTAAAACATGAACTAAGAAGGTGAATAACAATAATTAGAAAAGGATGAAAGAGAAAGGGAGGATTTTGATAGTCACTGGTGTGCTGTCAGGACCTCTGTTACCGGTAAGGAACGGCCGCCTTATCATGTAACTAAGGTAGCTGAAAAACACACAGTGTCAGTTTATCCAACCTAATCGAAGAAATCCTTAAACCATTGGAAGACATGAATCTAATAGATGACATGAAGAATTAGAAATTGTACGTTAGTAAATTAGAAGCAAGTAGTGATACGAGTCAACATATTATCTATCTGAAAGTGACGAATCAGAGTTCATCTCCTGAATCATTAAGTAAATAAAGATAATCTTGTGTATTACGACATACGAAAATAATATATATAACGTAGGGAGACTAAAACTCTCGACATAAGAATATTCGAGTTTTGAGGACAAAACTCTTTTAAGGAGGGAAGAATGTAATACCCCGACCTAAAATACTAGGTCATATTGGCACGAACTACGAGGCTAAGAAAAAGTGTATAAAGATTTGTTATACACAACAAAATAGTTAATCAAATTGTATAATTAATTAATTAAAAGTACGAGAAATATTCATATTAATTATAAATATTATATTATATGTATTTAAATAGGGTCGAGTATACATGCAAGTGGGTATATATGTATATAAATACATAGACATACTTGTGTATACAAAGACAAATTGTGTAGAGGTTTACACTTAATAGAAGAATTAATTAAATAATTAATTAATTTAAAATATGAGAATATATTTAATATTAAATTCAAATAAACACACATATACACACACTATGGTGTATTGTGTATCAAGTGTATATAAAAATACATATGCATGTACATCTATACGTACATACATACAAGGAGATATGTATATACATATATGTATAAATATATATATGTAAAAAAAAAAAAAAAAAAAAGGTTGTGAATAGTGTGTGCAAGTGGGTGTGTGTGTGTGTGTTGTATTATATATAAGTATATTCTATGCTAAGTAGGTGAAGAATGATGGAAGAAGGAATGGGCAAAAAAAATCAGAAGGTACTGGGAGGTATGGCTCTGAATTGATGGGGTAAAGGAGTGAAGTGATGGCCAACAAATCTCTATATACACATATATACATATATTATATATATATATATACACACCCATGACACATGGACGGAGAGAGAGAGAGAGAGAAAAAGAGAGAGAGGGAATTCTGAGAGAAATACAGAAGCTAGAGGAGAAAGAAATGGAGAAGAAGAAGGAGAGAGATACAAAACCGAGGAGGGAGAAAGAATTGGGAACAGTCCACTTAAACAGGTAAGTTCCCAACCAAAATTTAAGTCGATTTCGTTCATATTATAGCATGAAAACATAGGGTCTTAATCTATGTAGAATGAGCTTTATTTTGCAAGAAAAATGGTTTAAGATCATGGAAAATCGAGGGAGAAAATGGAGGTTACAGGGGGGAAGAAAATTTTACTGAAATGCAATACCCAAAATGATGAAACTGAATCAAGCTTCCCCAAACCCAATTTGGCCTATCAAGACTTCTAGTAGACCCTACAAACATCCCCAAAACATGTGACCGCGATCAAAATTGTAAAGAAATGACCATGAGAAAGTGAGTTGCAGGTACGGGTTCCAAAACCCAAACCCAAAAACTCACTGTTAAACCTACCATTGTGAATGAAACCTGAATCCCCACACCTTGAGGGTCACACAGAGCCAAACCATTCAGAAAATGGTGCAGAAATGAGCATGAACCAGATCGTTACAAGTCTGGTTATCGTGGCTCGAACCATGCGATTGAACTAAATTCGAGTCCCAAAAACAATGTAGAAACATGGGTTAAGGTCCTAGGAACTGATTGGAAAAGGAAACAGGAAAAATGGAGTAGTAAAATTGTACGAAATAGAACTGAAAAATTTAGGGTTTTCGGATGAACAGTGTCGACCCTCGTGGAGAAGACGACACTGTTCGGGTCGGGTCGGTCTACGGGTCCGGGTCAAATCCGGTTATGGGTTTATTTAAACGGTGACGTTTAGAGGGTTAAGAATTTTAAATTTTAACCATTAGGGCTGACGTCATCCTGACGTCAGCATTACGTGGCAAACTGGTTAAACCGGTTGGTTTGTGAGTGAACCGGACCGGTTCAGTTGGAAATGGACCGAACCTATTGGTTTTCTAAATTATTTAAAATTAAATAAACCAAACCTTTCCTTAATTACGGTTTGACCCCAGAATTTCTGAGAAATTGTACTGTGGCCCAATTTTTGGGAAAAATTATGCAAATATGCCCCTGAAAAAAAAAATAATAAAATAATAAAATAATTTATTAAATTATTTTATTAAATAAGTAAAATTACTAAATTACCCTTGGGTCATAAATAGAACAAATGAAGTCCAAATCAGACATATGAATAGTGAATTTTTACTATTTCAAATATTCTGAGACTAATGGTGGGGTCCATTTTACGAGACGGGACTCCGAACATTAAAATACAATGAAAACAAGTCTTAAAATGACCGAAATACCCTTGTGTACTAACAAGGCAAGTTATATGGGTATTCTTACTATTTCGGACCTCCTGAGTCCATTGGTGAGGTCCATGACACAAGATTAGGTCCCGAAAAATTTGAGACCCTTAAATATGTCAAAAATGACCAAAATGCCCCTACTCTATGAACGGGTCAAACGAAGTCCAGATTAAGTAAATAAATAGTGAATTTTTACTATTTCAAACATTCTAAGACTAATAGTAGGGTCCGTTTTACGAGACGGAGCCCGAAAAAAATAAAGACACCAAACGGGGTAAATAACCAAAATACCCCTTGTTCAAAATTAACAAATTATTAGTGTACTTTTACTATCTCGGACCCTCTGAGTCCAATGGTGGGGTCCACGACATGAGATGAGGTTCCGAAAAATTGGAGTCCTGCAAAAGGGGTAAAATGACCAAATTACCCCTGGTACTCTTAAAGCCAAAATGAAACCGGAGAAGGCCTAAATTGACTTTCTTTGTCATCCCGGACTCAATAATGGAGTCCAAATTACGAAACGAAGTACGAAAAATGTGACACGCAAAACGATAAATGACCATTCTGCCCTTTTACATATAAAAGTCCGAATTAAATTCTAAGAAAGCCTAAACTGACTTTCTTCGACGCTCTGGACCCAATGGTAAAGTCCATTCGATCAAAAGAAGTGTCTAAGATAAAAAGACATAAAATTTGATGAATAGCATCAGTCAGAGGACTATAATTAAAACATTGCCGAAGTATTAAACTGAGGCAAATACGAAAAAATAAAGTACGAGAAGACGCGACGCGTTAACATGTGAAGCAAATAACTTTAAATTGAAGTTAATGGAGCTACCAGAAGAGTATAAGTTGAAATAAATTAAGTTTCTAACACATTAAATTGTGTCGTAGGTTAAAGTACGAGTTTAATTAAGTACGTGCGAAGTTATAGGATGTTAGTAAATCGACTAGGATAAAATACGAACTAAGCATAAATTAAGAAGCATCAGTAGGTGATATTGCAGTAATGTGAAGTTAATGAGATTGTTATGGATTGTTCTTAGGAATTACAGAGGAAGTGGGAAAGCGCACTTTAGCACTAACCCTAAAGGACCGAGGTGAGTAACCCTGTATTTGAACTGGAGATTTAACTCCATATATTTGAAGAAGTTTTAAGCACAAGTCATTGCAGCCTTTGAATATCAAATTCAGTCTATATATGATTCCGTTCTTTTAAAATATTCTGTTACGGCATGCTTATTAAATGTTTTAAATTCAGCTCTTTTCTTGAAAATACATCAGCATGTCTAAATCAATTGCAAACCTCTTTAATATTCTGAATTTGATTATCACGTGTATTCGAAGTTTTATTGTAGAATTTATACATTTCATGCTTTAAATGTTCATGAAAAATATCTATTGAAGAAGTCATGTGACAAATGTTTTATAAGATAAACGGTACCAAGTACCACCCTATATGATGGTTGAAATCCTTCGGGATTCAACAGTACATGCCCGGTAGAAGGATCTAATCCCCCAGGCAAATGAGATATCTCCATCGACAGTATTGGCAGTAAAATGGGAGTCTGGTTCGAAACAGATTCCGCCTAATAAAAGAGAAAAGATGACAAGTGATTTTGAAAATAGAAGTAGGTATTATCCCTATTCTATTTCACGTGTTTATATGCTTTTAAATTGCATATACTCTATTTGAAGAAAATGTGTATTTAGCTTGAATACTTAAATTGTTCAAAGCTATTGCTTTAAGAATGCATATATTCTGTGTTCTAAAATGTACGAGCAATTGGTAGTGAGTATTTCAAAAACCCTCATGTGCTAAAACCACTACCAGTTGAAAACCCCATGACGAATGCAGGAATTACTCACAAGCTTTGATTAGCTTACCCGGATTTTATCCGCCCCCCCCTTTCAGGTGACTAAGGGCAGATCGATTTTTGAAGACTATAAGGATGAACCTAGCTTTTGGGAAGATTTGCTTGAGGAGTTCTTATGGGGAAAAATCACATGAACTCTGATTAATATGTTTTGTATTAGCTGACATTTTAAGGATGTGTATTAAGCCCCACGGGGCAGTTGAATTAAGATTTTAATTATGAAGTCTTTTAAGTTTTTAGTTATGCTCTGAATGTATGATTATAATACATGTATACCGAAATGTGAAGAGCGGCAGTATTGAACGGATGTGCAAAATTTAAATAAGAAAGAAAAGAAAAAGTTTTTCACGCTTCCGCAACCACATGAAACACATCTATCCGATACCGCTACCTATGCGAGCCTTGTCTCGAGGCCTTCGAGTCTCGGGGCGGCGATCGCGATCCGGTAATCCGTGTAGGGTGGGTTTCGGGTCGTGACAAATTCTGTCCAAAATATCACGAATTAGAAAGTGAAAATCTGCAGGTTTTTAGGGCAACAGTAACCAGAGGGGGTTGGGGACGATGACCAGTACCGGGTCGGGTCGGACCGGGTGGCGGGTCGGACCCCGACCCGATTAAAAACGGATGGACCTTAATGAAACTACGCCGTTTCCTCACTGATTTAAATCAAAATAAATAACAGGGCTGACGTCATCATGACGTCAGCAAGGCAACTGAACTGGTTGGAACCGGACTGAACCGGATTGGTTCAATTACAAAGGGACTGAACCCTTTGGTTCAGTTTTGAACTTTTAAATATTTACAAAGTGACCCCCACTGTTTGACAGAATTATACTAAGGCCCAGATTTTGAAAATCTTATGCAGTTACACCCCAAAGAAAATTAAATAAAATAATAAAATAATTATTTAATTATTTTATTAAAATGGGATAATTACCATATTACCCTTGGACCTTAAACAAGTCAAACGAAGTCCGAATTTAATAACTAAATAATGTAATCTTACTATTTCGGGCATTCCGGACTCAATGGTGGAGTCCGGTTTGTGAAACCAAGTCCCAAAAAATACAGATATGTAAAGGGTAAATGACCGTACTGCCCCTAATGGCACATAGGGCCAAATTACACTGAAAGATAGTCCATTTTAACTATGTTGGACATTCCGGACTCAATGGTGAGGTCCGTAATAGCAAATAAAGTACTGAAAGATACAACATATAAAATTACCAAAATACCCCTGATATACCCGAACCCAGATTTAAAAGCCGAGAGAGTCTAAATTGACTTTCTTCGACCTTCCGAACTCAATGGTTAGGTCCATATTATGAAAATCAGAACCGATAAATGTGTGAAGACACTGAAACCCTAAGCCAAATGCTTAAGAGGTAAGACCTATGAACTAGCCACTATAAGTTAGTTCCATGAAACCCATCATAGGGTAGACTTACTCAGTCTAAGGTCATGAGTTGATAAATCTTTATAAATTGTTTTAGGCTTAAGGAGAAAAAGAGGAAGGCTCCGTTCATAGCTTCAAACTCAAATATTGAAGGTGAGTAACCTCTGACACTGTTTAGTTACTGCTCCTTGATCCGTTAAATTGTTTCGAATACCATATGTTTTAAATGCAATCGTTTTAAATGCATGCTTTTATCACCGATGACATGGTTTTAGTATCTTAAATGATTAACTATACTTCTGATTGATATGCTAGCACCCTGAACCGCTTATCTGTTTTGATCTACTGAACTTGACTTGGATTTATTGAACTATTAATTCCAAACTGATTTAATTAACCATGTGATTTAAGCAAAGATTGAATTCGAAACTCTTGCCTGGATATCTGTGTTACTCACTGGGCTTTTTAAAGCTCATTCCATTATTTTAATAATTTCAGGGGAACTCTCAGATGGACAGGTTTAGCAGGTCCAGGACTTAGGGGGAAAATGTTGGAGACCCCCACATAAAATGATAACTCATTTTTGTGAACCTATACCATTTTTGTACTTTTTGTGTAACTGATCAGATTAGGACTTTTGTGGTGAAACTGTTTTGTAATCTTGATAAGATAAGACTGACTATGATGTATCCTGAATGCTCTGCCAAGTATATATGTATGCATTCTCTTGTGAAAATTCCGCTGCTTAAATTATATATGTCGAATGCATTATGCTTGGGATTTATATCAGAATGGCCTGTGGTTAGGATTACCGTCGGGGTTTTGCTTTCAAAAAAAAAAAAAAAAAACTGATGAAACCCGATGGTTGCCTAACTGGCCTTGTCACGTGCCCCAAATCCGCACAGGGTGGGTCTGGGGGATGTGACATAATTGCCATATTGACTTGATGATTCACATGTTTGTTTTATTGCTCATATGCTTATGTGCTCTTTGTTATCTTGTTGAAAGTTTAGTGATGAATGTTGTCACGTCCCGAAACCCACCCTACGCGGCTCCCGAGGACGTGATGCCAGTTGGCCACCTTGTCAGTTTTCCCCACCCGACAATGCGACCAACCAAAGGCAACTTTACAATGAATTGCATTCTAAGTGTAGGGTCAAAACAGCGGAATTAAAATTTTTTTTTTTTTAAATTAAGAATGCAACTCATCCAAACACATCAGAGCACGTCTAGAATTAGTCATCAAATATCTCTAAAGTATAATATACATGCTCCAATGCAATCATTCTATATCAATGAATTACTTAAAGCGAAAGTCACACCATGAAAGTTCAGCTAATTAAACTCATCTCCAATGATCAACAATCATAATGTCTCCAAGTACCACTTGATCATAATGATCTGACATACTAGGCTAACCTCATCACTAATGATGTAACATTATAATGCATAACTTTAAAGTTAACCTTGCAGTGTTCACGTTCGATCTTTAACTTAGAGTTTATATTGTCATTGTCGTTCATTGTGCATCACTAGTTCCACTAGTTAGCTCATTGCGTTTCATCCCATATAATGTCACCTGAAAAATGTTAAATAAATGGAATGAGCTTAAACAAGCTCAGTAAGTAAATTCCTAGCTTTTCCATGAGACAAGGTTAGTTCACAAGGATAATAGGGGAAAGGAATAACAGATAGCCAATAGCCAAATGAGCAACAAGAAATACATAGCCAGTCACCAAGATGTGTAACAATGACCCGAGGGTCCAAAAGGCTTATCCCAAAATAAGATATAAGAAGGTAATAACAATGAGTCCAACAACCGAGATCTAGCCAATTATGAAAATCTGCTGCCACAACAATTACGATAGCCAATCAAAAGTATGACATGCTTGCATAGGTTATGATCATTCAACGAGTACCAAAGATACATGATCATCAAGTAAAGTATAACATGATTTCAATAATATGATCATTCACAGGACATAGAATATGATCATTCAACGATTTCAAGAATAAATCATCATCGAGTTCTAATAACCCAAATATGCGTGAATCACCCGGGGCTCGGCATACCCCACTAAAACGCATGCTCAGATCCGCCACAGTTCCTCGGGCTCTCTGAAAAGCGTTAGAGCTCTTTTCTCTACAAGTCCTGAAGGACATACAAGACCCCAAAGGGCCTTTCCCCCACGCAATCTGTGAATAGATGGGCCATTGTGACTGAGCACAACCACGGGTACATACCAAATATCATGACCAATAAAATTCCACACAGAATGTACAACCGTACAAAGCAATTGATATCACAATCAACAAAACACGAAGTGTGTGGAATAACAAGATTTCTATCAACAGGATATATCTCAAGACTAGGTCATGGTATGATAGTGCAATGATGCTCAAATATCAATGATCAATCTCACAACGATGTAAGCAAGCAAGTCAAATCCAAAGATCAGGCATAACCGATAACCACAAGTCGATTGGCTCAAATCAAGTACATCAGGTAGTGAGAGAGTATAAATTTGGCAGCATATAGAAATGAATGTGACTGGCTGAGAATAACCACACAACAAAGTTCAGATTTACTTACCTCGGTTTCTTAGTGTTAGATTCTCCAGTTACAAATACTCTGATAACCTCCAGATACTTCAAGCATATCCTTGCATAGCCTGGATAATCATCATTAATCATAGACAGATCAGAATTCGTTCATTCAAGTCTTATGCATCATCTTAGGAGTCTATTAGATCCCCTAATTAGGTTTATTGGCCTATTACCCACTCATTGTGTAATATCCCGACCCGGGATACGTCACGTATACCGAGGTAGGTCGGTTAAAATATGTAACTTGAACGGTAAGATATGTATATCATGGTATTTCATGGAAATGAATGGCTGGAAACTGTAAATGATTGAAATGTATAACCCATGTCGGCAATGCCCGAGCAACCTAGAACTATACCTCGTAATGCGCGCACGCACGTAAACCCATGCATGCATACATGCACTCATGAACGTAGACCATGAAATATTAGTGTATGCATACGTGCCCAGAGTTTGGTATATACGTATATATATGGGTATACGTGTATGTATAAAAATAGGTATAATCATGAAATTATACATGTATATATATAATGCATTATACCATATATATACATGTGAATATTAAATGAAAGAAAAAGGGGAAAGAAAAGAAAGTGGGCAAAAAGGGTTGTTATCAGCCGTTCAAGTGTGTGTGAGTGGGTGAGGTTAGATATATATATATATATATAAATATATGTATATATATATGTATCAAAAGGAGGTGTGTGTGTGTAATAAGTTGAGTGTATAACACTCAATAGAGAGTGGTGGTGACAGAAAGTGGGTGTTGGAGTGTGTAAGGAGATCTCAGGGCATGGTTAGGTCTGACTAGAGAGAGAGAAAGAGAGAGAGAGAAGGAAAAACTTGTATATGCATGTGATCTCTCACTCTCGGGAGAAAAGGAAAGATCAGGAACTAAAAGGGAGAGGGAAGTAGAATGAGAAAGAGAGAAGGTTAGAGAGAGGAACGGGTCGCGAGGAAGAGGGGCTCAACAACAAAGGAAAACCGAAAGTATAGGTAAGCCACTGTTTCTATTTTGAAATGTTAAAGCATGATTCAATTTATTTTGAATATAAGGTCTAAACAAGCATGAAAAATGGCGTTGATAGGAACAAACCGTACCTCATTTGGTTCACAAATGAGGGAGAAAATCCGAGTTGCAGGTTCGGAGGATAATCTGGGTTTCACTGATTTTACGTTTAAAACTTTGCATTTAGTTTATAAAAATGTTGGTATGAAGTGCAGAAACACTTCAGAATCAAAATGGGTTTAAAACCTGAGAAGAAACAGTCACGAAAATGAAAAATATCACTTGGCCAGAGAATCGGCCGGAGATATTTGGACCCATATTCGTGAAGATCAAGACGGTCTTGATCAGAACAGAGGATGGATTCATGATCCCCATGTGATGGGGAGTAAACGGCATTCAAAACGGGAGGAAAAAAAAAACCATTGGAAAACTGGTGACAGTCGCCGGAGAAGATGACTGTTCACCACCGGAACCCTATCGGAGTAATGGGGAAGATGACCGGAATGTCGTGAGGCTATCGGGTTAAATTTAAACCGGATCCGGGTTCGGATCGGGTCGGGACCCAACCGGAAATGAGAGGGTAAGTAATACTGTGTCGTTTTTGTGTTGAATTTAAATGGATTGGGCTTGTTTGGTAACAGGGATACAAAATTGAAATTGGGTTTTGAGTTTAACCAAACCTGGGATAGGGTGGGAACCAGGATATTGGAATCCGGTTCTTTGAAATGGACTGAACCGTTTGGTTCAGTGAAGGGGTAGACCAGTTTAGGGTTTTTGGTTCTGAACCAACAGGTTCAGACCGCAGCTTTTGGAATTTATGAACCGGCCCCAAATGTTTTAAGAAATCTCACTAAGGCCCAAACAGGAAAATTAATAAAATATTAATTTTTACAAAAATGCCCCTATTTCAAATATGGGTCAAACGGAGTCCAAACGATGCAAATGAATAGTCAAAATTTATTATCTCGGACATTCTGAGTCTAATGGTGGGGTCTTTTTTATGAGACGGGACCCCGAAGGATAAAATACCGTAAAAGTGCAAAATGACCATTTTGCCCTTTTTAGTACAAAGGTCCAAATGGAATTCTACGAAAGCCTAAACTGACTTTCTTCGACATTTCGGACACAATGGTAAAGTCTAAATTAGTATTTGAGATATTTATGATAGAAAGGCATAAAATTTGATGAATAGAATTTATTCTAAAACGTATTCACTGATATATATATATATAGGGAACTCCAAAGGCAAGGGTACACTCACAGATTTCTGATCACGATAGAGGTAAGTGGATCACTCTCTTTTACATGTGGTGTTTCCACAAGCCAAGTTCATTCTTTTACTGCCAAACTCGTACTCTTGAATGCATTGATATCCTTGTGTTCCACAATTCGATATTTTTCTATCTTGTGGACATTTGATTGACTGATGTATCATTGTTATCATGTTTCACTGTGCCTTGAAAGTACCACATGTTATTGCTATCCACAATGTGATATTGTTCTATCTTGTGGACATTGATTGACTATTGTTATCATGTTGAACCATGTCTTGAAAGTACCACATGTTATTGCTCTCCACAATGTGATATTGTTCTATCTTATGGACATTGATTGACTATTGTTATCATGTTGAACCATGCCTTGAAAGGCGTACTGTTATGTTTTCATTGAATCTATGATATTCCATTTTATACTTCTATGGAATCACGAATGATCATGATATGTTATGAATACCGGATTTGTGCTCAGTCACAACATCCATCCGATGCTTCTGTATTGACTGGAGACCTAAGGGTCAAGTCCATGAATGGACAGGTGGCAGGAATGAATTCCTCGAAGGCTTTCCACCGGCAATTGACTGGCATGATCACTGGCATTTCATTGGATTTCCACTGGCATTTCATTTGCAATTTCACTGGCATGTTAAAGAATAAAAACATCTCTTATGACTGACAGAACTTGATTGTTGAATGGCACTATCCCTTATGATTCTTCAAGTCTCGAGGGACTTGCATTGATTGATTTGATTGTGATCGGTTCATTGTGGCAGTACTTCATTGTTGTTACATTATCATTGAATTTCTTCATATTGACATTATACCCAATACTTCTGATTGTGTATTGTGATTACTGTTCATTGGCCCTCGTGGCAATTGTTTCCATTGGCTATCACAGCATCTTATTCTTATGATTGGCTATCATAATCTTATTCATGGATTCATTGATCATCGATACCAATGTTGGAGATCTGCATTTACTTACTGAGCTTTGTAGCTCATTCCACCCCACTTACCCCCTATTTCAGGTGATGACGCTGCGAGACCCCAGTAGGAGTCTGAGAGCGTAGGGGGACATTTTGAAGTACGGTATCAGTCTATGTTAGTTCTCCCATGTATTCACCACCCCCGGGTGCTGGTTACGTTTAGTTCTCATTTTGTCTTATGTAGAACTATGTCATGTATTTAATAGACTTCCAGTGTTTAAATTATTTAAAAGACTTCCGCTGGATTACTGTAATTGATAAAGACTTCCGCTGTTCATTGTTTAAAATTTTTAGTACATTGCATATTAGTACTATGATACAGGAATGGAAAAAGTAGGGACGGCCTTCGGGTCGGCCCCGAGACACGAGATCTGCATAGGGTGGGTTTTGGGTCGTGACACATTGGGTTTCAACTTATGCTATTAAATTCCTTAAGCAGGCTTAGCAGTTGTCTAAATAATATTTTAAGTCATTTCGACTGCAGTCGTTGTCAATTAAGCACTTACTTACCCTTAAGGGCAAAATGGTAATTTTGACATTCTTGCCCCGGACCCTATCACGGTCCTCAGAATAGTCCATATATCGTATATAAAGTTTTAAGTCTTTTGGACTTCATTTGGTATCTGCTTTTGATCATCGGGACACATCGGTCATTTCTTATTTTATACGTTGACTGTTCCGGAGTCATATTTAGCCCTTCAGTTATCATAATTATGCTTATGATAATTTACCAGATCAGTTTGGCCTTTATTTGGCCTCTACATTGCACTTACAGTGCTCGGGGTATTTTGGTCATTTCATGCGTCATATTTTTCGGCACTTCAGTTCATAAAATGGACCTCACCATTAGGTCTAGAATGCCCAACATAGTTAAATTGGACTATCTTTTATGTTTAATTGGCCCTGGGTATCACTAGGGGCAATTCAGTCATTTACAATTTATATGTTTGTATTTTTTTGGAACTTCGGTTCATTAAACGGACCTCACCGTTGAGTCCAGAATGCCCGACATAATCAGAATGGGCTATCTTTTATTGTTATTTGGGCCTAGGTATCATCAGGGGCAGTACAGTCATTTAGCTCTTACGGGTTTGTATTTTTCGGTACTGAATTTCCTAAATCGGACTCCGTCATTGAGTCCGGAATGCTTGAAATAGTGAAAATACACTATTTATTTAATTTATTTGGACTTCGTTTGACGCATTTAGTGTCTAAGGATAAAATGGTAATTTTACCTAATTAATAAAATAATTAGAATAATTATTTTATTATTTAATTATTTTCTAGGGGCTTAAGTGCACAAATTCTTAAAAGTCTGGGCCAGAGTGTAATATTCAGGACTGTTAGGGGGTTAAATGTAATTATAGAAAGTTTTAGGGGTTTAAAACTAATTCTAGAAAGTAAAGGTTCAGAACCGTTAGGTTTTAGGGTTCAGCCATTTGAACCGGTCCAGAATTCTAAACCATCCAGTTCAATTACCTTTAACCCATTTATAAAACGGGTTGGGTCATGACCCGAACCCGAAACCGACCCGAACAGAATCCAGGTACTGTTCATTGTCTTCCCTAGGGACGATGAACAGTAACCCTAAATCTGCAAACTTTTAAACTCAATTTTGTGGAATTTCAGGTACGGTTTTCAACTGCTATCCCTCTCAGATTGCTCCTACAGTCTAAACCAACATCTTGACATCGATTTGGTGCCTCGAACCAAGCTGAAATGCTTGATCTATGGAGGGATAACCGAACTGTAAATGGGCTAGTAAATCCTCATTTCTTCACCAAAGTTTATGATTTTAGGCTTGCTGTAACCATATATCCATGGGGATTAACATCCCATTCATAAATCAGGCCGAAACTCACATTTTTGAAGTGTTCCAAAAGGGACCTGCGACCTATAACTCGCCATTTGAGGGTCTTAACCTGGGTTCTGGGGTCGCGGCTTAGTGTTTTTCGGATCCTAGAAAGGTCTAGATCAGGTCTCTATCCCTCAATCGAGGTTTCATTTCAGTCGGATCAGACCTGTTGTACAGAAGGTCATCCATGGTGGTTTTTGTGTACGGTCACTAGTTTGGGCCTGTTTCAAGGCCCCATTTTCATGGCTCGATCATGTTTTCTCCATATAACCTCATGCATGCAATCATAGGGTCCGAAACATCGAAACAGCACAAAATTTAAACAGAAGGTTTGGGGCGGTTTTTATGTTTACCTCTTAAGACAGTGGTTGCTCTCCTCCATAGCTCGGTTGTGTCCTTTGGCACCTCAGAGCCTCACAATCAGTCGTGCCTCAGTCCTCCTCTCTTCCTTTGGTGCATCTCCATGAAGACACACACATGCATGTTCACCCAAGCAAGGCTTCACACTCATGCAACTTTCTCTCTCACTCTAACAGATCAGTCCTCACACACCCACAGCCACATGCAGGGGCTCACTTCCTCTCTTCTGATTTACACACAAGACTTTATTTGTGACCAAAGAGAATCACCAATATTATGTATAACATGTACACCTATACATAATATCTCTATATGTATATACATCAATGAGATGACTGAAAATCAGAGAGTCATGTGAGCTGAGGTGGGCTGATGTAGGGGTGATTCAGTCAATCATGTAGGGTTTGCATGGGTTGCCATTGGTCAGTTTGGGTGGCAGCTTGGGGCAATTTAGTGTTATATACCATTAAGTTGTGTATATAGGCACAAAGGTGCTGGTGGCCACTTGGTTTAATTTTTGGATGGAATTCATTCTCTCCATAGGTCAAGGGTTCAATTCCCCTTGACCACCGATTTAGCCATTTTTCACCATTTTGGGCTAAGGCCCTGTTTGGCTGCGCATTAATTCAGTTTCAATGTTTGTTACATAACTTTCGTTCTGTAGCTCCTTTTTTTACACGGTTTCTTCCGATAACCTCCTATTCGGATTAGCTTCACTGCCCAAGGTTTAGTGTCAGTTTTTATTTACTTGGGATTTTCGTAGTTGGCTAATTTGAGTTCCGTTAGTGTTAAAACGACATAATTTTTCCTAATTAATCGATAATTAGGTTTGGGTATTGCACCCTCTTCTCCAGATATGTTTAATCATTCTACTGGTTTATCGTGACCGCCGAGAGATTATGATTAATTTCCTTATTCATTCCTTAAATCGGTGCTAATTAATAATTAGCGAACTAATTATTAATAAATTAGGTCGGGGTGTTACAAATGTGGACCATGACTATGTGTATATCGCATGTGTTAGCATAATGTGTGGATTATATTTTAAGAATTGTTAGGATTATGAAATATGTGACTTAAAGCATGTGTTAAATGGACTATGTATGTCATGTAACCTTGATGAAAGGATCTTCTGATTTGAATGTTATTATGTAACACATCATTTAAAGCATGCTTCATGTGTGGGTATGATGCTTTATTGAGATTACATTATGGTGTGTGGAATCAAAGCATATTGGCATAGTATGATTCCTTGGACATGACATGATATTGCATTTGGTACCCGAACCAGCAAGAACAATCCGCGAAGGGACATGATATTGCATTTGGTACCCGAACCAGCGGGAGCGATCCACGAAGGGACATGATATTGTGTTTGGTACCCGAACCAACGGGAGCAATCCGTGAAGGGACATTACATTACATTGCATTACATTACATTACATTACATGAGTTGACATGGACATGGCATAGATTTGACATGGTTGTGGCATAGAGTGGTGTGGGTGTTTCATGGGCATTGTCACTACATTGCATGGATAATATGGATGGCATGTGGATTATTGCTATTACATGGCATGGACAATTTGGAAAGCATGTGGATTATCGTTACTACATTGCATGGATAATATGGATGGCATGTGGATTATTGCTATTATGTGGCATGGAAAATTTGGAAAGCATGTGGATTATTGCTATTATGTGGCATGGACAATTTGGAAAGCATGTGGATTATTATTATTACATTGCATGGATGATTTAGAATGCATGTAGAGATGAATGTACACTTGCACATGCCATGCCTTAGATTATGTTAATGAGTTGGATGACATGTAAATTATTGCTAGTACATTGTATGTATGATTTTGAAAGCCATGTAGATATAACTGTACACTTGCACATGCCACGCCCTTAATTTTGTTTCTTGCATTAGCATTATATTGTACCAGCAGTTGAGCTGACCCATTCGTGGGACAAACATTTCAGATGACGCTCCCGGCACTTGAGACTTGAGGAAGTCTTACAGGGTGGAGGAGATATGAGCTTAGGAGGATATTTGGCCCATGAGGGCATATTTTGTGTGTAACACCCCGACTTTGCGTAATTAATAATGAGTGTTAATTATTAATTAATAACCGGCTTATAGAATGATTAGGGAATTAATTATGATCCCGACGGTCGCCATGGACCGATTAAATAATCAAATATGTCTGGGGGAAAAGGGTATGATACCCAAACCCAATTACTGGTTAAATGGATAAAATAATGCCGTTTTAACACCAACGGAATCCGAATTAGCTAACCCGAAAAATCCTGAATGTTTAATAAATGACACGGAACCTCTGACACTGAAGATAACTGAAATATGAAACTTCCGGAACAAACCGTGTCGAAAAAGGAGTTACGGAATGGAAGTTATGAAGGAAATACTGAAACTGAATTTCTGCGCAACCAAACGTGGCCTTAACCGAAAATATGGGAAAAATGGCCAAATGGGAGGCCAGGGGAATTGAACCCTTGACCTTTGAGTGAAAAGAAACCTCATCCAAAAAATTACCAACTGGGCTAATGGAGTCTTTCTGTACCAATGCACAATGAAATGTATATACATACAAATCTGAATAGGCCACCTCCCAAGTGACCAATGAACAAGCATGCAACACATCAGCATGCATCACCCTATGCCCCCTAGGCTATCATGCCTACACATCACATGATGACCCCTCCCCCAACCCAAATGCATGCAAGCCAATGATGGTATATCTCACAAATCAATAACCATTTCATATGTGATATATGGTGAGGGAGATCAGAAATTTGGGGGTTGGATATACTGATACAGAGAAGGTGAGAAGGTGAGAACTGATCTGTTAAGGGAGAGAAGCCATGTGAGGTCAAACATGGTGTGGAGTGTACAACTTGGTGTAAACATGCATGTGTATGTCCTCAATGCAATGCAAAAAGAGGAGGACTGAGGGCACGACTGTACTGGAAGGTCCTAGAAACTGGATCCGAACCATGGAGAGGAACAGTGGTCGTTTTATGAGGTAAACACCAAACTGCTCTGATTTTCATTTGTAAATTTTTTACTGTTTTGGAGATCTGAGCCGTATAGACAACATGCATGTAACTGAGGTATTAGGGGGAAGAAAATGGGAGAAAATAGACTAAGTTTGAACCCATTTTGGGCACTGAACCATGATAGACCGAGAGATGGAAATTTCTGTTTTTTTTTTAAATCTACACTAAGCTCGGTTTGATGCGTATAGGCATGACAAGCGTGGAAAATGGAACTTAACACAACTTGAACGGACCAAAATGGTCCAAAAATGAGCTAGATATGGGCAGTTGCAGGTGCGGCTGACCCAAACCGATAATCCTCCAATCGAATGGTTTTGTAGGATTTTAGCACACCAAACTGTTCCTAAGAGTTCCAAAAGGTCCCTGTGGTCGAAAACAGGGGTTAAAACAACCCAAAAACGCACGAAAATGAAACGGAAACGTCGCCGGAAAACCGGCCACCACCGGAGCCGCGACCTGTAACCCACTGTTCGACGGCTAAAACTTGACCTTGGACAGAAACCGACACCGGGGATAGAAAGATCACGGAATTTCCTTTCGAACCCAGTTGGACCGAGCCCACGAAGTCATCCGGAATTATCCCACCGGTGCCGGAGAAGACCCCTATAGGTCACCGGAGAAGACAGAGACCATTTTGGTCTCGGGTGGGTCTGGATCGGACTCGGGTCGGGACCCGACCCGTTGCAAAACCGGATAAGTGGCACGTCGCCGTTTTGAAGGTTACTGTTTTGTTTTAAAATTGAATTCATCCTGTTTGGTTACAGTGATAATAAATTGAATTGGGATTTTGGGCATGACCTAAACGAGAATAGGAAGGAAATTGGGGATAACTGGATTATTATATTCCGGTTTTCTGAAGGGAATTAAACCGGTTGGTTTTTGGAGGTTTTGGACCGGTTCAATTTCTGAACCCCTGAACCCTCTGGTCTGAACCCTAATTTTCTGAATTTATATTTAACCCCCCAAATATTTCCGAAAATTTCGGATTAACCCCCACTAATTTGGGAAATTGTACTGTGGCCCAGAACATTGAGAAATTATTCATTTAAGCCCCTGAAAAATTAATTAAATAATAAAATAATTATTTAATTATTTTATTAAATAGGTAAAATTACGATTTTACCCCTGGACATTTAATATGTCAAACGGAGTCCAAATAAAGCAAATAAATAGTGTATTTCCACCATTTCAAGTATTCTGGACTCAATGGTACAGTCCAAACTGGGAAATTATGTACCAAAAAATACAGACCTGTAAGTGACAAATGACTGTACTGCCCCTGAGGGTACCCAGGCCCAAATGAAAATAAAAGACAGTCTATTTTGACTATGTCGGGCGTTCTGAACTCAACGGTGAGGTCCGTTTAACAAACTGAAGTCCCGAAAAATACAGACACATAAAGTGTAAATGACCATACTGCCCCTAATGATTCCCAGGGTCAGTTAAACATTACAGATAGTCCAACTTAATTATGTCGAACGCTCTGGACCCAATGGTGAGGTCCATTTTATGAACTGACGTGCCGAAAAATATGACACGTGAAATTACCAAATTACCCCTGATACTGTACGAAGCCCAAATGAAGTCCGATTGGGACGAAATTGATAGCGATAGAAGCCCAGACACTGGTGAGACTGTATACTTGATTAGATGACGAATCGGGGTCAGAATTACACAAAACGTAAAATGACCAAAATACCCCTGAGCACTGTAAGTGCAAAGTAGAGGTCGAATAAAGGTCAAACTGATCTGATAAATTATCATAGGGATAAATAAGACTCCGAGACAGTCAACGCGTAAAACGAGAAATGACCGATGTGTCCCGATGATCAAAAGCAGATACCAAACGAAGTCCAAAGGACTTAAGAATTTACATATGAGATATATGGGACATTCTGAGGACCACGACAGGGTCCGGGATAAGAATGGCAAAGTTACCATTTTTGCCCCTATCGTTAAAATAAGAACCTAACTGATACCGATTGGAGTCCGAAGGACGTAGAACTTTGTACTTAAGATATAAAGACTATTCCGAAAACCACGACAGGGTCCGGGACAAGAATGGTAAAGTTACCATTTTGCCCCTAAGGATGAATGAGTGCCTGACTGATAACAATTGAAGTCTAAATGACTTAGGATATAATCCTAATAACTGCTAAGCCTAATTAAAGAATAAAATAGCCCCGGATGAAACCCGATGAGAGGGCGATAGGCTACTAGGCCATCTTAGGTAGACCGATAGATGCCTAAGATGACAAATGAGACCTGAATGGATGAGTTCTGATCTGTATATGATTGATGATTATTGTTCAGGATATACATGGAGATGCCTGACGAATCTGGAGGTTATCGGATTGATTGTGCAAGGAGATAACCGTAACAGTTTGTGAGTAACCTGGAACTTCTGACTTGGTGTATAAGTACACCGTCTAGTTACTGTATTTTAAATACTGTACTGCACTGTTTTATCTGATACACTGATTTCATGCCCTTACTCAAATGCATGATTTTTACTCTGTCTGATTCCTCTGTTCTGCACTGAAATAAACCTATCACTGTTTTTACTGAAAGAACAACTGATTCTTGGTACCACCTCAGTCTTGAGCACTATATGAGCATACTGCACTATTTAATCTGTGCATACTGTACTGTTTATTCTGTTATATTGTTCTGCTCTGCTCATAACTGATCTGTTCTGTTACTCTGATGTTTTAACTGATCTGTTCTGTTACTCTGATGTTTTAACTGATCTGTTCTGTTACTCTGATGTTTTAACTGATCTGTTCTGTCACTCTGATGTTTTAACTGTACTCCTGTTTTTAAATATCGTTTCAAACGAACGTGTTTAACTAACTGTTATGTCTAATCTGTTCTGATCTGTTCTGTTGATTTGCCTGACCCGTTCTGTTCGATCTGTCCTGACCTGTTCTGTTTGATCTGTCTGACCTGTTCTGTTCGATCTGTCTGACCTGTTCTGTTTGATCTGTCCTGACCTGTTCTGTTTGATCGGTCTGACCTGTTTTGTTTGATCTGTTTTGTCCTGACCTGTTCCGTTTGATCTGTCTGATCTGTTCCGTCCTGATCCGTCCTGATTTGTTATGTCTGATCTGTTCCGTCCTGATTGTTATGTCTGATCTGTTCCGTCCGTCTGATTATGTCTGATCTGTTCCGTCCTGATTTGTTATGTCTGATCTGTTCCGTCCTGATCCGTCCTGATTTGTTATGTCTGATCTGTTCCGTCCTGATTTGTTATGTCTGATCTGTTTCGTCCTGATCCGTCCTGATTTGTTATGTCTGATCTGTTCCGTCCTGATTTGTTATGTCTGATCTATTCCGTCCTGATCCGTCCTGATTTGTTATGTCTGATCTGTTCCGTCCTGATCCGTCCTGATTTGTTATGTCTGATCTGTTCCGTCCTGATCCGTCCTGATTTGTTATGTCTGATCTGTTCCGTCCTGATCCGTTTTGTTTCGTTATGTTTGATCTGTTCTGTCCTGATCCGTCCTGATTTGTTATGTTTGATATGTTCTGTCCTGATCCGTCCTGATTGATATTGTTTCGTTTGTTTCCGTCATGTTCAGTTCCGATATGACTTGTCCTGATTGATATTGTTTCATTTTGTTCCGTCATGTTCAGTTCCGATATGACTCGTCCTGATTGATATTGATTTGTTTCGTTCCGTTGATGATATACTTGTATCCTTGATTGATATACTGTTTCCACTCAGTTCTGTCTTGTTTCGTTCCGTTGATGATATACCTGTATCTCTGGTTGACATATTGTTTCCGCTCCGTTCTGTTATGTTCCGTTTTGTTTTATTCTGATTTGTCAAGTTTTATTCCGTTCTGTTCGGTTATGATTTGCTATGACTTATTCCGTTCTGTTCGGTTATGACTTGTTATGTTCTGTTCCGTTTCGTTCTATTATGTTTTATTGTGATCCGTTCTGACCTGTTCTAGTTCGACCCGTTTTATTTTGACCCGTTCCATTCTGACCTGCTTTGTTCTGATTTGTTGTGCTTTGTTTCGTCCTGTTCTGATTCGTTATGTCCTGCTCTGCTCGGTTCTGCTTCGTCCTGACCTGTTGTGTTCTGTTCTGTATGGTTATACTTGATATGGTCTGTTATGTTCTGTCTGTCCCGATCTATTGTTTTATTTTGTTCAGTTCTGCTTTATTCTACTGAAACTGCATTTAAAGTAGATTCATAAAACTGCTATTTTAGAAACAACTGAACTACCCTTGTGCTTTGCAAACAACAATGGTTTGAAACCCATGACAGGGAACCTGTGTTACTCATTGGGCTTTTCGAAGCTCACCCCATTCCCTAACATTTTTCAGGAATAATATCTGTTGGATCTGATGGCACTGATCCGTGGAGACTGGATTACTGAGGATTGAATCTGTTTAATCAGGTGAGTGATGTAATACGACTGACTTGACTGATATGTACTAGATATAGACATGGCTCGTGGATTTAAACGGTACTCTAGAGATTATAGTTCTGCTCTGTTGTTATATGTCAGATTATAGATATGCTCTGAGGCTAGAATTGTTAGCTGTTGGATTTTAGACTGGCTCTGTGGTACATAACCTTACAGTGAATACATGAGTTGCATTCCCTTGACAAAAAAAAAAAAGTTTTAAATTCCGCTGCATCTGACCCTACAGTCGGAGTGCAATTCACTGGAAAGTTCAGAAATTGCCTTCGGTTGGTCGCGTGGCGGCTGACTGGCATCACGTCCTCAACATCCGCGTAGGGTGGGGTTCGGGATGTGACAAGGTGGTATCAGAGCAAAGGTTGGAGATAATTAAGATTCTCATAACTGAAGTTGGTGAAATTTTGGAGATCAACTAGTATCACAGAGCAATATCAGAGCATTAGGTTATGAATTAAGGACCACAGAGTACCTGAGCCATAAATACTGAGTTCCACTTTTGGAGATCTGACGTGGAATTGTAAAAGTCTTCATAATAGACAATAGGCCTGTAATTCTGAGGTATCTGAGGACTGAATTTTCTGAATCTGATCTGAACTGGTGTGATTTGAGGTTGTAGACTCATGATACTTGGAAACATGTCCTTACGAATGATTATGGACATAGCAACCAAAAGGAAAATGACTGTATGTCTGTTAACTCTAGCAATGATGCTTATGACTAGGGATATCAGATGAATCACTTGTGGGATCATATGTGATTAAGTGATCTTAGTAGATGATTTCTGCCTATTTGAGGATGATCGCCTGGTTGATCTGATGTAATATGGGTCTGATGATCAAATCTTGAAGAGATTATACCATTATGGTTGTACAATCTGACCAAATGGGAATATCTATATCTGACATAGAATCTGTGTGAAACTGATATAAAAATATCTTCTCGATAGAGAGCAATATCTGGAATGATATGATGATCCGATAGACGAATTAGAAAGGGAGACCATGACGATAGGACCTCCTAGATATGACTAGCCTGTTTCTGTTGATCTCATTGAGACTATACACTTTCACTCCAACTGTCATCCTTTGGAGAATTTGCAGTCAAGTGTCTTGCTCCAACCTTTAATTAGGTAGCCACCTCTCGTGTTTCTGTGAGAACATTCGATACAGTCAACATGTTTTGTTACGAGATTCAACCTTGCTTTATCTCCTACGGCATAATAAAAGCCTCATTGTGAGTTTACTGGATCTGACTTGACATCTGAAAAGTTTGGGAATTAACAACTGATGCCAATTGGAGACATGTCAGTAAAAGTGATTACAGTTAAACCTCGTAACATTTTATAGAGTTACCGAATGTTAGATTCCTTTATGAATAAACCTGACTGACAGATGACTGTTTTTCCGATATGACCAACCAAGTTTTGAGGACAAAACTTCTTTGAAGGGGGGTAGGATGTAACACCCCGACTTTGCGTAATTAATAATGAGTGTTAATTATTAATTAATAACCGGCTTATAGAATGATTAGGGAATTAATTATGATCCCGACGGTCGCCATGGACCGATTAAATAATCAAATATGTCTGGGGGAAAAGGGTATGATACCCAAACCCAATTACTGGTTAAATGGATAAAAATAATGCCGTTTTAACACCAACGGAATCCGAATTAGCTAACCCAAAAAATCCTGAATGTTTAATAAATGACACGGAACCTCTGACACTGAAGATAACTGAAATATGAAACTTCCGGAACAAACCGTGTCGAAAAAGGAGTTACGGAATGGAAGTTATGAAGGAAATACTGAAACTGAATTTCTGCGCAACCAAACGTGGCCTTAACCGAAAATATGGGAAAAATGGCCAAATGGGAGGCCAGGGGAATTGAACCCTTGACCTTTGAGTGAAAAGAAACCTCATCCAAAAAATTACCAACTGGGCTAATGGAGTCTTTCTGTACCAATGCACAATGAAATGTATATACATACAAATCTGAATAGGCCACCTCCCAAGTGACCAATGAACAAGCATGCAACACATCAGCATGCATCACCCTATGCCCCCTAGGCTATCATGCCTACACATCACATAATGACCCCTCCCCCAACCCAAATGCATGCAAGCCAATGATGGTATATCTCACAAATCAATAACCATTTCATATGTGATATATGGTGAGGGAGATCAGAAATTTGGGGGTTGGATATACTGATACAGAGAAGGTGAGAAGGTGAGAACTGATCTGTTAAGGGAGAGAAGCCATGTGAGGTCAAACATGGTGTGGAGTGTACAACTTGGTGTAAACATGCATGTGTATGTCCTCAATGCAATGCAAAAAGAGGAGGACTGAGGGCACGACTGTACTGGAAGGTCCTAGAAACTGGATCCGAACCATGGAGAGGAACAGTGGTCGTTTTATGAGGTAAACACCAAACTGCTCTGATTTTCATTTGTAAATTTTTTACTGTTTTGGAGATCTGAGCCGTATAGACAACATGCATGTAACTGAGGTATTAGGGGGAAGAAAATGGGAGAAAATAGACTAAGTTTGAACCCATTTTGGGCACTGAACCATGATAGACCGAGAGATGGAAATTTCTGTTTTTTTTAAATCTACACTAAGCTCGGTTTGATGCGTATAGGCATGACAAGCGTGGAAAATGGAACTTAACACAACTTGAACGGACCAAAATGGTCCAAAAATGAGCTAGATATGGGCAGTTGCAGGTGCGGCTGACCCAAACCGATAATCCTCCAATCGAATGGTTTTGTAGGATTTTAGCACACCAAACTGTTCCTAAGAGTTCCAAAAGGTCCCTGTGGTCGAAAACAGGGGTTAAAACAACCCAAAAACGCACGAAAATGAAACGGAAACGTCGCCGGAAAACCGGCCACCACCGGAGCCGCGACCTGTAACCCACTGTTCGACGGCTAAAACTTGACCTTGGACAGAAACCGACACCGGGGATAGAAAGATCACGGAATTTCCTTTCGAACCCAGTTGGACCGAGCCCACGAAGTCACCGGAATTATCCCACCGGTGCCGGAGAAGACCCCTATAGGTCACCGGAGAAGACAGAGACCATTTTGGTCTCGGGTGGGTCTGGATCGGACTCGGGTCGGGACCCGACCCGTTGCAAAACCGGATAAGTGGCACGTCGCCGTTTTGAAGGTTACTGTTTTGTTTTAAAATTGAATTCATCCTGTTTGGTTACAGTGATAATAAATTGAATTGGGATTTTGGGCATGACCTAAACGAGAATAGGAAGGAAATTGGGGATAACTGGATTATTATATTCCGGTTTTCTGAAGGGAATTAAACCGGTTGGTTTTTGGAGGTTTTGGACCGGTTCAATTTCTGAACCCCTGAACCCTCTGGTCTGAACCCTAATTTTCTGAATTTATATTTAACCCCCCAAATATTTCCGAAAATTTCGGATTAACCCCCACTAATTTGGGAAATTGTACTGTGGCCCAGAACATTGAGAAATTATTCATTTAAGCCCCTGAAAAATTAATTAAATAATAAAATAATTATTTAATTATTTTATTAAATAGGTAAAATTACGATTTTACCCCTGGACATTTAATATGTCAAACGGAGTCCAAATAAAGCAAATAAATAGTGTATTTCCACCATTTCAAGTATTCTGGACTCAATGGTACAGTCCAAACTGGGAAATTATGTACCAAAAAATACAGACCTGTAAGTGACAAATGACTGTACTGCCCCTGAGGGTACCCAGGCCCAAATGAAAATAAAAGACAGTCTATTTTGACTATGTCGGGCGTTCTGAACTCAACGGTGAGGTCCGTTTAACAAACTGAAGTCCCGAAAAATACAGACACATAAAGTGTAAATGACCATACTGCCCCTAATGATTCCCAGGGTCAGTTAAACATTACAGATAGTCCAACTTAATTATGTCGAACGCTCTGGACCCAATGGTGAGGTCCATTTTATGAACTGACGTGCCGAAAAATATGACACGTGAAATTACCAAATTACCCCTGATACTGTACGAAGCCCAAATGAAGTCCGATTGGGACGAAATTGATAGCGATAGAAGCCCAGACACTGGTGAGACTGTATACTTGATTAGATGACGAATCGGGGTCAGAATTACACAAAACGTAAAATGACCAAAATACCCCTGAGCACTGTAAGTGCAAAGTAGAGGTCGAATAAAGGTCAAACTGATCTGATAAATTATCATAGGGATAAATAAGACTCCGAGACAGTCAACGCGTAAAACGAGAAATGACCGATGTGTCCCGATGATCAAAAGCAGATACCAAACGAAGTCCAAAGGACTTAAGAATTTACATATGAGATATATGGGACATTCTGAGGACCACGACAGGGTCCGGGATAAGAATGGCAAAGTTACCATTTTTGCCCCTATCGTTAAAATAAGAACCTAACTGATACCGATTGGAGTCCGAAGGACGTAGAACTTTGTACTTAAGATATAAAGACTATTCCGAAAACCACGACAGGGTCCGGGACAAGAATGGTAAAGTTACCATTTTGCCCCTAAGGATGAATGAGTGCCTGACTGATAACAATTGAAGTCTAAATGACTTAGGATATAATCCTAATAACTGCTAAGCCTAATTAAAGAATAAAATAGCCCCGGATGAAACCCGATGAGAGGGCGATAGGCTACTAGGCCATCTTAGGTAGACCGATAGATGCCTAAGATGACAAATGAGACCTGAATGGATGAGTTCTGATCTGTATATGATTGATGATTATTGTTCAGGATATACATGGAGATGCCTGACGAATCTGGAGGTTATCGGATTGATTGTGCAAGGAGATAACCGTAACAGTTTGTGAGTAACCTGGAACTTCTGACTTGGTGTATAAGTACACCGTCTAGTTACTGTATTTTAAATACTGTACTGCACTGTTTTATCTGATACACTGATTTCATGCCCTTACTCAAATGCATGATTTTTACTCTGTCTGATTCCTCTGTTCTGCACTGAAATAAACCTATCACTGTTTTTACTGAAAGAACAACTGATTCTTGGTACCACCTCAGTCTTGAGCACTATATGAGCATACTGCACTATTTAATCTGTGCATACTGTACTGTTTATTCTGTTATATTGTTCTGCTCTGCTCATAACTGATCTGTTCTGTTACTCTGATGTTTTAACTGATCTGTTCTGTTACTCTGATGTTTTAACTGATCTGTTCTGTTACTCTGATGTTTTAACTGATCTGTTCTGTCACTCTGATGTTTTAACTGTACTCCTGTTTTTAAATATCGTTTCAAACGAACGTGTTTAACTAACTGTTATGTCTAATCTGTTCTGATCTGTTCTGTTGATTTGCCTGACCCGTTCTGTTCGATCTGTCCTGACCTGTTCTGTTTGATCTGTCTGACCTGTTCTGTTCGATCTGTCTGACCTGTTCTGTTTGATCTGTCCTGACCTGTTCTGTTTGATCGGTCTGACCTGTTTTGTTTGATCTGTTTTGTCCTGACCTGTTCCGTTTGATCTGTCTGATCTGTTCCGTCCTGATCCGTCCTGATTTGTTATGTCTGATCTGTTCCGTCCTGATCCGTCCTGATTTGTTATGTCTGATCTGTTCCGTCCTGATTTGTTATGTCTGATCTGTTCCGTCCTGATTTGTTATGTCTGATCTGTTCCGTCCTGATTTGTTATGTCTGATCTGTTCCGTCCTGATCCGTCCTGATTTGTTATGTCTGATCTGTTCCGTCCTGATTTGTTATATCTGATCTGTTCCGTCCTGATCCGTCCTGATTTGTTATGTCTGATCTGTTCCGTCCTGATCCGTCCTGATTTGTTATGTCTGATCTGTTCCGTCCTGATCCGTTTTGTTTCGTTATGTTTGATCTGTTCTGTCCTGATCCGTCCTGATTTGTTATGTTTGATATGTTCTGTCCTGATCCGTCCTGATTGATATTGTTTCGTTTGTTTCCGTCATGTTCAGTTCCGATATGACTTGTCCTGATTGATATTGTTTCATTTTGTTCCGTCATGTTCAGTTCCGATATGACTCGTCCTGATTGATATTGATTTGTTTCGTTCCGTTGATGATATACTTGTATCCTTGATTGATATACTGTTTCCACTCAGTTCTGTCTTGTTTCGTTCCGTTGATGATATACCTGTATCTCTGGTTGACATATTGTTTCCGCTCCGTTCTGTTATGTTCCGTTTTGTTTTATTCTGATTTGTCAAGTTTTATTCCGTTCTGTTCGGTTATGATTTGCTATGACTTATTCCGTTCTGTTCGGTTATGACTTGTTATGTTCTGTTCCGTTCCGTTCTATTATGTTTTATTGTGATCCGTTCTGACCTGTTCTAGTTCGACCCGTTTTATTTTGACCCGTTCCATTCTGACCTGCTTTGTTCTGATTTGTTGTGCTTTGTTTCGTCCTGTTCTGATTCGTTATGTCCTGCTCTGCTCGGTTCTGCTTCGTCCTGACCTGTTGTGTTCTGTTCTGTATGGTTATACTTGATATGGTCTGTTATGTTCTGTCTGTCCCGATCTATTGTTTTATTTTGTTCAGTTCTGCTTTATTCTACTGAAACTGCATTTAAAGTAGATTCATAAAACTGCTATTTTAGAAACAACTGAACTACCCTTGTGCTTTGCAAACAACAATGGTTTGAAACCCATGACAGGGAACCTGTGTTACTCATTGGGCTTTTCGAAGCTCACCCCATTCCCTAACATTTTTCAGGAATAATATCTGTTGGATCTGATGGCACTGATCCGTGGAGACTGGATTACTGAGGATTGAATCTGTTTAATCAGGTGAGTGATGTAATACGACTGACTTGACTGATATGTACTAGATATAGACATGGCTCGTGGATTTAAACGGTACTCTAGAGATTATAGTTCTGCTCTGTTGTTATATGTCAGATTATAGATATGCTCTGAGGCTAGAATTGTTAGCTGTTGGATTTTAGACTGGCTCTGTGGTACATAACCTTACAGTGAATACATGAGTTGCATTCCCTTGACAAAAAAAAAAAAGTTTTAAATTCCGCTGCATCTGACCCTACAGTCGGAGTGCAATTCACTGGAAAGTTCAGAAATTGCCTTCGGTTGGTCGCGTGGCGGCTGACTGGCATCACGTCCTCAACATCCGCGTAGGGTGGGGTTCGGGATGTGACAAGGTGGTATCAGAGCAAAGGTTGGAGATAATTAAGATTCTCATAACTGAAGTTGGTGAAATTTTGGAGATCAACTAGTATCACAGAGCAATATCAGAGCATTAGGTTATGAATTAAGGACCACAGAGTACCTGAGCCATAAATACTGAGTTCCACTTTTGGAGATCTGACGTGGAATTGTAAAAGTCTTCATAATAGACAATAGGCCTGTAATTCTGAGGTATCTGAGGACTGAATTTTCTGAATCTGATCTGAACTGGTGTGATTTGAGGTTGTAGACTCATGATACTTGGAAACATGTCCTTACGAATGATTATGGACATAGCAACCAAAAGGAAAATGACTGTATGTCTGTTAACTCTAGCAATGATGCTTATGACTAGGGATATCAGATGAATCACTTGTGGGATCATATGTGATTAAGTGATCTTAGTAGATGATTTCTGCCTATTTGAGGATGATCGCCTGGTTGATCTGATGTAATATGGGTCTGATGATCAAATCTTGAAGAGATTATACCATTATGGTTGTACAATCTGACCAAATGGGAATATCTATATCTGACATAGAATCTGTGTGAAACTGATATAAAAATATCTTCTCGATAGAGAGCAATATCTGGAATGATATGATGATCCGATAGACGAATTAGAAAGGGAGACCATGACGATAGGACCTCCTAGATATGACTAGCCTGTTTCTGTTGATCTCATTGAGACTATACACTTTCACTCCAACTGTCATCCTTTGGAGAATTTGCAGTCAAGTGTCTTGCTCCGACCTTTAATTAGGTAGCCACCTCTCGTGTTTCTGTGAGAACATTCGATACAGTCAACATGTTTTGTTACGAGATTCAACCTTGCTTTATCTCCTACGGCATAATAAAAGCCTCATTGTGAGTTTACTGGATCTGACTTGACATCTGAAAAGTTTGGGAATTAACAACTGATGCCAATTGGAGACATGTCAGTAAAAGTGATTACAGTTAAACCTCGTAACATTTTATAGAGTTACCGAATGTTAGATTCCTTTATGAATAAACCTGACTGACAGATGACTGTTTTTCCGATATGACCAACCAAGTTTTGAGGACAAAACTTCTTTGAAGGGGGGTAGGATGTAACACCCCGACTTTGCGTAATTAATAATGAGTGTTAATTATTAATTAATAACCGGCTTATAGAATGATTAGGAAATTAATTATGATCCCGACGGTCGCCATGGACCGATTAAATAATCAAATATGTCTGGGGGAAAAGGGTATGATACCCAAACCCAATTACTGGTTAAATGGATAAAATAATGCCGTTTTAACACCAACGGAATCCGAATTAGCTAACCCGAAAAATCCTGAATGTTTAATAAATGACACGGAACCTCTGACACTGAAGATAACTGAAATATGAAACTTCCGGAACAAACCGTGTCGAAAAAGGAGTTACGGAATGGAAGTTATGAAGGAAATACTGAAACTGAATTTCTGCGCAACCAAACGTGGCCTTAACCGAAAATATGGGAAAAATGGCCAAATGGGAGGCCAGGGGAATTGAACCCTTGACCTTTGAGTGAAAAGAAACCTCATCCAAAAAATTACCAACTGGGCTAATGGAGTCTTTCTGTACCAATGCACAATGAAATGTATATACATACAAATCTGAATAGGCCACCTCCCAAGTGACCAATGAACAAGCATGCAACACATCAGCATGCATCACCCTATGCCCCCTAAGCTATCATGCCTACACATCACATGATGACCCCTCCCCCAACCCAAATGCATGCAAGCCAATGATGGTATATCTCACAAATCAATAACCATTTCATATGTGATATATGGTGAGGGAGATCAGAAATTTGGGGGTTGGATATACTGATACAGAGAAGGTGAGAAGGTGAGAACTGATCTGTTAAGGGAGAGAAGCCATGTGAGGTCAAACATGGTGTGGAGTGTACAACTTGGTGTAAACATGCATGTGTATGTCCTCAATGCAATGCAAAAAGAGGAGGACTGAGGGCACGACTGTACTGGAAGGTCCTAGAAACTGGATCCGAACCATGGAGAGGAACAGTGGTCGTTTTATGAGGTAAACACCAAACTGCTCTGATTTTCATTTGTAAATTTTTTACTGTTTTGGAGATCTGAGCCGTATAGACAACATGCATGTAACTGAGGTATTAGGGGGAAGAAAATGGGAGAAAATAGACTAAGTTTGAACCCATTTTGGGCACTGAACCATGATAGACCGAGAGATGGAAATTTCTGTTTTTTTTTTAAATCTACACTAAGCTCGGTTTGATGCGTATAGGCATGACAAGCGTGGAAAATGGAACTTAACACAACTTGAACGGACCAAAATGGTCCAAAAATGAGCTAGATATGGGCAGTTGCAGGTGCGGCTGACCCAAACCGATAATCCTCCAATCGAATGGTTTTGTAGGATTTTAGCACACCAAACTGTTCCTAAGAGTTCCAAAAGGTCCCTGTGGTCGAAAACAGGGGTTAAAACAACCCAAAAACGCACGAAAATGAAACGGAAACGTCGCCGGAAAACCGGCCACCACCGGAGCCGCGACCTGTAACCCACTGTTCGACGGCTAAAACTTGACCTTGGACAGAAACCGACACCGGGGATAGAAAGATCACGGAATTTCCTTTCGAACCCAGTTGGACCGAGCCCATGAAGTCACCGGAATTATCCCACCGGTGCCGGAGAAGACCCCTATAGGTCACCGGAGAAGACAGAGACCATTTTGGTCTCGGGTGGGTCTGGATCGGACTCGGGTCGGGACCCGACCCGTTGCAAAACCGGATAAGTGGCACGTCGCCGTTTTGAAGGTTACTGTTTTGTTTTAAAATTGAATTCATCCTGTTTGGTTACAGTGATAATAAATTGAATTGGGATTTTGGGCATGACCTAAACGAGAATAGGAAGGAAATTGGGGATAACTGGATTATTATATTCCGGTTTTCTGAAGGGAATTAAACCGGTTGGTTTTTGGAGGTTTTGGACCGGTTCAATTTCTGAACCCCTGAACCCTCTGGTCTGAACCCTAATTTTCTGAATTTATATTTAACCCCCCAAATATTTCCGAAAATTTCGGATTAACCCCCACTAATTTGGGAAATTGTACTGTGGCCCAGAACATTGAGAAATTATTCATTTAAGCCCCTGAAAAATTAATTAAATAATAAAATAATTATTTAATTATTTTATTAAATAGGTAAAATTACGATTTTACCCCTGGACATTTAATATGTCAAACGGAGTCCAAATAAAGCAAATAAATAGTGTATTTCCACCATTTCAAGTATTCTGGACTCAATGGTACAGTCCAAACTGGGAAATTATGTACCAAAAAATACAGACCTGTAAGTGACAAATGACTGTACTGCCCCTGAGGGTACCCAGGCCCAAATGAAAATAAAAGACAGTCTATTTTGACTATGTCGGGCGTTCTGAACTCAACGGTGAGGTCCGTTTAACAAACTGAAGTCCCGAAAAATACAGACACATAAAGTGTAAATGACCATACTGCCCCTAATGATTCCCAGGGTCAGTTAAACATTACAGATAGTCCAACTTAATTATGTCGAACGCTCTGGACCCAATGGTGAGGTCCATTTTATGAACTGACGTGCCGAAAAATATGACACGTGAAATTACCAAATTACCCCTGATACTGTACGAAGCCCAAATGAAGTCCGATTGGGACGAAATTGATAGCGATAGAAGCCCAGACACTGGTGAGACTGTATACTTGATTAGATGACGAATCGGGGTCAGAATTACACAAAACGTAAAATGACCAAAATACCCCTGAGCACTGTAAGTGCAAAGTAGAGGTCGAATAAAGGTCAAACTGATCTGATAAATTATCATAGGGATAAATAAGACTCCGAGACAGTCAACGCGTAAAACGAGAAATGACCGATGTGTCCCGATGATCAAAAGCAGATACCAAACGAAGTCCAAAGGACTTAAGAATTTACATATGAGATATATGGGACATTCTGAGGACCACGACAGGGTCCGGGATAAGAATGGCAAAGTTACCATTTTTGCCCCTATCGTTAAAATAAGAACCTAACTGATACCGATTGGAGTCCGAAGGACGTAGAACTTTGTACTTAAGATATAAAGACTATTCCGAAAACCACGACAGGGTCCGGGACAAGAATGGTAAAGTTACCATTTTGCCCCTAAGGATGAATGAGTGCCTGACTGATAACAATTGAAGTCTAAATGACTTAGGATATAATCCTAATAACTGCTAAGCCTAATTAAAGAATAAAATAGCCCCGGATGAAACCCGATGAGAGGGCGATAGGCTACTAGGCCATCTTAGGTAGACCGATAGATGCCTAAGATGACAAATGAGACCTGAATGGATGAGTTCTGATCTGTATATGATTGATGATTATTGTTCAGGATATACATGGAGATGCCTGACGAATCTGGAGGTTATCGGATTGATTGTGCAAGGAGATAACCGTAACAGTTTGTGAGTAACCTGGAACTTCTGACTTGGTGTATAAGTACACCGTCTAGTTACTGTATTTTAAATACTGTACTGCACTGTTTTATCTGATACACTGATTTCATGCCCTTACTCAAATGCATGATTTTTACTCTGTCTGATTCCTCTGTTCTGCACTGAAATAAACCTATCACTGTTTTTACTGAAAGAACAACTGATTCTTGGTACCACCTCAGTCTTGAGCACTATATGAGCATACTGCACTATTTAATCTGTGCATACTGTACTGTTTATTCTGTTATATTGTTCTGCTCTGCTCATAACTGATCTGTTCTGTTACTCTGATGTTTTAACTGATCTGTTCTGTTACTCTGATGTTTTAACTGATCTGTTCTGTTACTCTGATGTTTTAACTGATCTGTTCTGTCACTCTGATGTTTTAACTGTACTCCTGTTTTTAAATATCGTTTCAAACGAACGTGTTTAACTAACTGTTATGTCTAATCTGTTCTGATCTGTTCTGTTGATTTGCCTGACCCGTTCTGTTCGATCTGTCCTGACCTGTTCTGTTTGATCTGTCTGACCTGTTCTGTTCGATCTGTCTGACCTGTTCTGTTTGATCTGTCCTGACCTGTTCTGTTTGATCGGTCTGACCTGTTTTGTTTGATCTGTTTTGTCCTGACCTGTTCCGTTTGATCTGTCTGATCTGTTCCGTCCTGATCCGTCCTGATTTGTTATGTCTGATCTGTTCCGTCCTGATCCGTCCTGATTTGTTATGTCTGATCTGTTCCGTCCTGATTTGTTATGTCTGATCTGTTCCGTCCTGATTTGTTATGTCTGATCTGTTCCGTCCTGATTTGTTATGTCTGATCTGTTCCGTCCTGATCCGTCCTGATTTGTTATGTCTGATCTGTTCCGTCCTGATTTGTTATATCTGATCTGTTCCGTCCTGATCCGTCCTGATTTGTTATGTCTGATCTGTTCCGTCCTGATCCGTCCTGATTTGTTATGTCTGATCTGTTCCGTCCTGATCCGTTTTGTTTCGTTATGTTTGATCTGTTCTGTCCTGATCCGTCCTGATTTGTTATGTTTGATATGTTCTGTCCTGATCCGTCCTGATTGATATTGTTTCGTTTGTTTCCGTCATGTTCAGTTCCGATATGACTTGTCCTGATTGATATTGTTTCATTTTGTTCCGTCATGTTCAGTTCCGATATGACTCGTCCTGATTGATATTGATTTGTTTCGTTCCGTTGATGATATACTTGTATCCTTGATTGATATACTGTTTCCACTCAGTTCTGTCTTGTTTCGTTCCGTTGATGATATACCTGTATCTCTGGTTGACATATTGTTTCCGCTCCGTTCTGTTATGTTCCGTTTTGTTTTATTCTGATTTGTCAAGTTTTATTCCGTTCTGTTCGGTTATGATTTGCTATGACTTATTCCGTTCTGTTCGGTTATGACTTGTTATGTTCTGTTCCGTTCCGTTCTATTATGTTTTATTGTGATCCGTTCTGATCTGTTCTATTTCGACCCGTTTTATTTTGACCCGTTCCATTCTGACCTGTTTTGTTCTGATTTGTTGTGCTTTGTTTCGTCCTGTTCTGATTCGTTATGTCCTGCTCTGCTCGGTTCTGCTTCGTCCTGACCTGTTGTGTTCTGTTCTGTATGGTTATACTTGATATGGTCTGTTATGTTCTGTCTGTCCCGATCTATTGTTTTATTTTGTTCAGTTCTGCTTTATTCTACTAAAACTGCATTTAAAGTAGATTCATAAAACTGCTATTTTAGAAACAACTGAACTACCCTTGTGCTTTGCAAACAACAATGGTTTGAAACCCATGACAGGGAACCTGTGTTACTCATTGGACTTTTCGAAGCTCACCCCATTCCCTAACATTTTTCAGGAATAATATCTGTTGGATCTGATGGCACTGATCCGTGGAGACTGGATTACTGAGGATTGAATCTGTTTAATCAGGTGAGTGATGTAATACGACTGACTTGACTGATATGTACTAGATATAGACATGGCTCGTGGATTTAAACGGTACTCTAGAGATTATAGTTCTGCTCTGTTGTTATATGTCAGATTATAGATATGCTCTGAGGTTAGAATTGTTAGCTGTTGGATTTTAGACTGGCTCTGTGGTACATAACCTTACAGTGAATACATGAGTTGCATTCCCTTGACAAAAAAAAAAAAGTTTTAAATTCCGCTGCATCTGACCCTACAATCGGAGTGCAATTCACTGGAAAGTTCAGAAATTGCCTTCGGTTGGTCGCGTGGCGGCTGACTGGCATCACGTCCTCAACATCCGCGTAGGGTGGGGTTCGGGATGTGACATTGTGATGTAGGGCTTAAGCCCGAATGACATGTTGAATGTTTTTATTGACTGTGTTTTATATGGATGCACATTGAAGGAAATGAATGTAAGTTTGGGTTGAATCCGTTAGATTGTTCTTTATTTCTTTATTATTTTATTTTCCTTTCGTCTCGTCAGTCGCGCCACGGGTTCGCTGGAATTCGGGGCGTGACAATCGAAATAAATAAATAATAATAAAATAATAAAAATATAAATAAATAAAAATAGTCAGAATATATATATATGGAAAGTAGATATAAATATATATGTATATATATAGGTGTATATATATATCAGTAAGTATATATGGTAGGTTGTACATGTGTATGTATATATATATATGTATATTTGTAACCTCCACATTAAGGGAGGGGGTGGTGGTTATGGAAGCTGAAAGAAGAAAGGTCAATGAGAGAGAGAGAGAGAGAGAGAGAGAGAGAGAAAGAGAGATTGAGGGCAACGATTATGATATAAGTTGAGCATGCCTTGCATGCGTGAAAGAAGAAAAAAACGCAGAAGAGGAAAAAAAAAAAAAAGGGAAGCTGAGGAGGGTTTGTAGAGATTTGAAAAATCAGGATAAATTTTTCATTTTTGCCAGTAGGGCACTATTCATGCACTATTTGCTGGTAGGGTGCTATACAAGCATCATTTAGGCATAAGTCATGTTTAGGAGCATAATTTGAGTATTCCATAGAAGAGAAACATGCTTAGAATGTTAAAATAAAACTCCTGTGAGAATTTGAGCCTAATCGGAGACAGTTTGAAAAATGGACCAAAAAGGGCATGTCGGGCCCGGGTAGACCCAGCAAACCTGCTAGCAGGCGAAAATAAATTTTTTTGAAAATTTTCATTAAAAATAATTTTAAGAACTTTGGTTAAAGCAAAATGTCGATTTGAGGCGTTTCGGGACGGGTTGTAGTGTAACGGAGTCTTGGACTCATTAAGGGCAAAAAAGTCTTTTCACCCCTTTGCCTCTTTAGTATAAATACAGTTCCTTAGAGATAGAAATCTAAGAAATTGGTCTGAGCAGAAGCAAAAGTCGTGCATGGAGAGAAAAGTGAAGAAAAACTTAGGGTTTTCCAAGTTTTAAGCCACCAAAACTCATCTCTAGGCTAGGATTCTCACAAGACTTCCTTCTAGGAAGTTGTTCCCCACATCAAGGAATACATTCTCACTGATTGGTTCTGCCGCACAGTGAACACAACTCCCTAGGGTTGAGAAAAACCCTTTTAGGTATGATATCTTGCCAAGTAAAGAATAGGGTTAAGTTTAGGAGTATTTTATATGTTGATTAAGTGATTTATATGTTTACTTTTTGTTAGAAAGTCACTTAGGATGTAGTTGTTTTGAAAAACCTAGAGTTGATAATTTGTATACTTGTGTGTTCTTTAAGTTCTTTAAGAATTTGTCAAAAATATGAACATGTAACTTGAATATATGTTTGATTCATTACATTATGGCTTATGTTCATGTAAATAGACCTTGTATTTGGGAAGATATGGTTGTTTAATGCATTGATGCTTTGTGTAATTATATGTTCTTTGAGAATTGGTAATATAGTGAACATGTAACATGAGCATGTGTTTAAATTGATTGTATATATCATATGTTCATGTGAAAGAAGTTGTGTGATTTCAAAGTTAGAATTTAATTTATGGATGATACATGATTTAAGGTGTATGTCATGCATTTGATAAAATGCCTAATTGAAATTGCATACAAAAATCAAGGCATATTGGCATTTGGCGATTCTTTGAAAACATAGTGTGGGTTGAGCACTTGGTGTTATGCATTATGAGGGTGTAGATCCTGCGGTGAAAAACCCAAAATTGGCCATTGCATTGGTGCCTGCTTGATCCAACAGGAGCAATCTGTGAAACAGGTGTTGGTACTTGTTGACCCAACGGGAGCGATCCATAAAACGAGACATGGGTGTGGCATAGAGTTTGCATGGGTGTCTCACGCATATTGCCATTGCATTGTATTAATGAATCGGAAGGCATGTAGATTATAAATGTACACTGGCATACGTCACGCCTTAACTTTGTTCCTTGCATTAGCATTATGTCATACCAGTGGTTGTGTTGATCCCTCGTGGGATATCATATTATAGATGAGGCTCCCGGTACTTGAGACTTGAGGAAGTCTTGAAGAATGGAAGGGATATGAACTATGAAGGATATTTGGCCCTTGGGGCATATTTTGTATGTATGAGGGCATAAGCCCTAAGACATGTGTATTTATTTGTAGAAATCTTGTATGGTATGAAAACAATGGGCAAGACCCTAAAATTGTAATGAGCATGAAGTTTGTCACATTTAAGTTTAAAGTACATGTGTATGTATGGTGGATTGTGTGTTTAAAGTAATGTATAAATATTTAGTTGAATTAAAGGATGCATTTAGGTTGTTAGTTGAGAAATGAGGGATTGTGTTGTGAAATATTAGGTGGAAAAGACTTAGAAAATAAAGGAGACCATGTTAAAATTTTGTGAAATTAAAAGGGTTGTTAGGTGTTTAAAACACTCTATATATATATGAAAAAAGTGCCAAAAGGGGAGGGTTAAAAACCTTGAGGAAGTGGGTTAAAACTTGGAAAAACTAGTTGCAGCACTTTGAAGAAAAAATCAGAAAATAAAAAATTCAGCTTGTAGCTAGCTATAGTGAACCTGCAGGAAAATTCCCCAGATCAGCAACCTGCCCAGCCAGCCGCAACCCCGCGCTCCCATGCGTGCAGGCCGTGCGTGTCACGATCCGAAACCCACCCTATGCGGATCTCGTATTGTGACCGCCACCCTTCAGCCCGGAGGCCTTAGGGCAAGGCTCACTTAAGCAACAGTATCGAATGGCGGTGCAGTCTTGGTTTACAGAAGCGTGAAAAAAAAAAATTTTCTTTTTTCTTCTTATTTAAAACTTTCGCGCATCCATCCGGTACTGCCGCTCTTCATAGCGGTGCACATGATAATACATTCAGAGCATAAGTAAAAGTTCTAAGGTTTTATACATTTTACATATTCGAATGTCTCTAGGGCTTAAGTACATATTGTCCAAAGTCTATTACATCATAATCCATCCAACTACAGATTCTAACTACTTCCAAAAGTCCATAATCCTATACAGCCATTAGTCATTATCCCAAAATGGAGCACGACTCCCACTCATCGTCAGTACCTGAAAAATGTTATGGAATGGGGTGAGCTTCGAGAAGCCCAATGAGTAATTCCTATATTTGTCATGGGTTTTCAATTGGCAGTGGTTTCGCACATGAGAGTTTATAAAATACTCACTACCAATTGCTCGTATACTTTGAACATAGAACATATGCATTATTCATAACAAATAGCTTTGAAACATTTATAGTATTCAAGCTAAATATACATTTCTTCATATAGAGTATATGCACTTCAAAAACATATAAACATGCATAATAAAAATAGGGGTAAAAACCTGCTTCCATTTTCAAAAGTGTTACTTCAAAACATATAAACATACATAGTGAAAATGGGGGTAAAAACCTGCTTCCATTTTCAAAAGTGTTACTTCAAAACATATAAACATGCATAGTGAAAATGGGGGTAAAAACATAGGTGGAATCTGTTTCGAACTAGACTCTCATTTTTCGTATACGTGGAGATATCTCATTACGTGGGGGATTAGATCCTGCTACCGTGCATTTCACATGACAGGTCAATTGAGTTCCAAAGAAACCCAAAATCCAGACTATGTGGCTTTTGACAGGTCAAGTGAGTTCCGAAGAAACCCAAAATCCTGCCTGTGTGCTTATGCATTGTTATCTTATAAAACATTTATCACATGGCTTTTTCACATAGATACTTTTCATGAGTATTTAAAACATGTAGCATATAACTTTTGCAATAGAACTTCAAATACTTGGAATAATCAAATTCAGAATATTTAAGGAAATTGGCATTTTACTCAGGCATGCTAAATATTTCGAAGAAAGAAACTGTATATAAAAACATTTAATGAGCATGTTATAAAAGAATATTTTAAAACAGGAATCGTATAAAGACTGAATTTGATATTTAAAACATTATTCAATTCCATGGAATTAAATTTCCACTTCAAATGCAAGGTTACTCACCTTATACGTCTGGGTTGGCGCTATTGATATGCTTTTCCCTTTCCTTTGTAGTTCCTAAGAATAATTCATAATAGTCCATTAACTTCACATTCACTTCAAACATCTCCTACTGATGCTTCTTAACTTATGCTTAGATCTTATTGAATCCTAAGTTTAATCTTAGGCGTTATACTTTTAAGGTATACTCTTCTAGTAGCTTTATTTACTTTAAATTAAATTTAATTACTTCACATGTCTACATGTCGTGTCTTTCTATATTTCATCTCAACATACGTGCCTTAGTTTTGTACTTCGGCAGTGTTTTAGTTTATGGTCACCTAACTGATGCTGTTCATCAAATTTTACGTCTTTTTATTTTAAGTACCTATTTTGGTCAAATAAACTCTACCATTGAGTCCGGAACGTCGAAGAAAGTCAATTTAGGCTTTCTCGGACTTTGATTAGGCTTTCGGGGTACTAGGGGTAAAATGGTAATTTTATCCCTTTACGTGTCTAATTTTATCTCATGACGTGGACCTCACCATTGGACTCGGGAGGTCCGAGATAGTAAGAATACACTAATAACTTGTCCTATTTGGACATCGGGCATATTAGAGGTAGTACAATCATTTACCATTCGAGTGTCTTTATTTTTTGAGACCCCGTCTCACAAAACGGACTTCACCGTTGGTCTCAGAATATCCACAATAGTTAAAATACACTATTCACATGTTTAATTTGGACTCTATTTGCTTCATTTATGGCCCAGGGGTAAAACAATCATTTTATCCTATTTATAAAATAATTAAATTACTTATTTAATTATTTTTCCAGGGGTGTAATTGAATTGATTTCTCAAAAATTGAGCCAAAACAGAATTTTTCATAGTTTTGGGGTCAAATCGTAAATAGTAAAAATTCTAGTTTATTTTATTTAAACAAAATCAAAGAACCAGTGGGTTTTCACCATAAAACCCTAGACTGGCTCAGGAATCCCATGAACCAGTCGGTTTACGTAACTACAGTGAACCGGGATAAAATATCCCCACTGTTCGTCCTATCCGTGTTTAGGGTAGCCTTGGATCCTGATTTCATTTCTTATTCCCGTGCCCAAATAAGACCAATTCAAGTTTTAAATATAACTTCAAAACGACACCGTCCCACTTAAACCCTTTTATGCGATGGGTTGGGTTCCGACCCGAACCCGATTTCACCCAAACCCGACCGTTCACTGTTCATCTTCTTCCTCCCTTCATCCCCGTGTTGCCCTAATTCCCGATTTCTTTTCTTTTTGATTTCGTGATATTTTGGCCACGATTTCTTACTGCTATCCATCCCAAATCGTTTCTGGATGTTAGGCCAACATTTTGGCATTAGTTTCAAGCTTCAAAATAGTGTGTAAGCTTGGTTCGAGCTCCAATAATGGCGACTGTAAATCGCCCATTGCATGCTCATTTCTGAACCTTTTCACGCGTTACTTGGTCCGTTATATTCCTTAGGTCATGGCGGTTCAAATCGTGTTCTAAAAACAAGATCTAAAGCTCCATGGGTAAAGTTGGGTCACAAACCCGTGACCTGCAACTTTTTTTTTAGGGGCCTTAACCTGAGTGTTGGGGTCGCGGTTTTGGGTTTTTAGAACCCTCTTGAGGTCTGTTTGAAGCCTTATTATACCAAACTTGGTTTGGTTGCCATGGGTTCAGACCCGCTTCAAGCAAGGTCCTCCCATGGCTATCCCTACGGGTCTCCTGTTTTTTGTTGTTCTTATGGCAAATTTTCATGCTTCATCAACTTTAAAACACATATCTAACATCATGATAATGCATACAATCTTCAATACAATTTATATTCATGCAAAATTTTAGAGAGAGAAAGTGATGGTTTCATGTATTCACACCTTTTTGGGTTGTGATTGTTGACCCTCTTCACTTCTGCTCCTTCCTCCTTCTTCTCAGAAACTCTTCTCTCTCTCTCTCTCTCTCTCTCTCTCTCTCTCTCAGTGTGATTAAATGGTGATGTGGGCAGGTGTATACAATTATGTATATATGTATATAGGTGCATACACTTGGTCATTGCAATTCTGATTTCCCCTCCAACTAGCTTTCCTCTTGCTTGTTGCAGCACTCTTAATGAATGTCCTTCATGCCACTGTTTTGGGTAGGCCATGATTTGGCCGTATGTGTGTGTGGTGTTTTGTTTTGCATATATATATATATATATATACATACAATATAACTCACACACACTAACACACATTTGGGCACACACATACAGTACCCACTTTTACACACACTAGCACACTATTCTGCACACACACACACACTCTCATACCTACATGTATGTGCACATGTATATTTATATATCTATATATATATATATAAATAAGGTAGGTTATAATATTATTTTATTCTATTTATTATAACTAAAAATTAATTTCTTATATTTAATTAATTAATTAATTTAAATTAATTAATTGTTTTCTTAAGTGTAGATATCTTTACACTAATTTTTTATAATCTCATAATGCATGCCATAGGACCCGATATCTTTGGGTCGGGGTATTACAGCACGCCCTGTTGCCTACCTGCGCACCCACGCGCGTGCTTGCAGGCCCCATGCGCGCCTAGCCCCTGCATGTCAGCCTCCTGACAGCCCCTTGACACTTGCCCTTGGCCGTCCTTTTGGGTCATGTTTGGCCACCCTTTTGAACCATGTTTAGGCACCTTTTGGGCCATGTTTGGCCACCCTATTGGGCCATGTTTGGCCACTCTTATGGGCCATGTTTGGCCACTTCCGTAGACTACCTTAGGTAGAAGTTTTGGCGTATTCTTGGCCTATGTCCTAGGACATTTGGGACCCATTTAGGCCTTTGTTCCAAGGTATACTTAGAGGGATTTTGGGACTATTTTGGAAGCCATTTTGGAACATGACTTAGACTTATTTTGACTATTGATTGGGAGAGATGCTTGAGTGACATTAGGAGACCATTTTGGTTAAGTCTAACAGCAAGTTTTCATTTCAAATTTTAGGGAAGCATGGGGGAATAAATGTGTAATCAATTAAATCCATCTTAATGGCCTTTCATTTATTTATTTTTTATTTCATTTCACTCACTCCCCGGGTTTGTGAGAATTCGGGGCGTGACAGGGTTCAGGGTGCAGAAGAGAACCAGGAGGAGAGAAGGAGAAAAGGAGAAGGAATGAGGAAAGAGGAAGCAGGAGAGAGGGGCACAGAAGGTAAAACTCCATTTTTTTGGTTCTCCGTATTTTTTTTCTTGCTTTTATATAGAGTTGCTCGAAGCTTGTTTTTTATCGTAGAATGTTGTTCTAGGGGAAAAAAATAGGAATTTTGGAAGAAAATGAGGAAAGAGGGGCACAGAAGGTAAAACTCCATTTTTTTGGTTTTCCGTATTTTTTTTCTTGCTTTTATTTAGAGTTGCTCGAAGCTTGTTTTTTATCGTAGAATGTTGTTCTAGGGAAAAAAAATAGGAATTTTGGAAGAAAATGAGAGGAAAAGAACAGTCATAGAAGGTAAGCCTCAAAAAGTCGATTCTCTGTAATTTATTCTGGGTTTTCTATAAACTTTCATGAAGCTTAGAAATATTTGTATAGTTAGATTCTATGAGAAAAATGGAATACGTAGGAAGAAACTACGAGTAAAACAGTGAAGAAATGAGGGAGAAAATGGATTTATCAGAAAGTGGAATTTTGGAAAACATTGGAATTTGAAAGTGTTTTAAAGGCTTAAAATGGTATAGAATGGTCCCAAATTGTGTTTTAGGGTGTTTAGAAATGAAAAATGGCTTTAAAACTATGGGGGAAAAAAAGGGCACGTAGTGCAGTCCGGTCACCAGCACTAGAGCAGGTGACCGGAACTGCCCTGATGGCCACCGAAATGTCGGGGGAAGAAGGAGGGGCTTTGGGTCTGGTCGGAACCTGCCCAGGCCCACTGACGACCCATCACTGTTGAAAGGCTAAGGGGCTTTTGGTTTTATTTAAAAACAAAAAGGGGTGGGAAGGTGTAACACCCCGACTTTGCGTAATTAATAATTAGTTGTTAATTATTAATTAGAACCGACTTAATGAATGATTAAGGGAATTAATCATAATCCCGACGGTCATGATAGACCGATTAAAATAATTAAATATGTCTGGAGAGAATGGTATAATACCCTAACCCGATTACTCATTAATTCGGTGAAATAACGCCGTTTTAACACCAACGGAATCCGAATTAGCTAACTCGGGAAATCCCGGATGATTAATAAATGACACGGAACCCCTGACACTGAAGATAACTGAAATATAAAACTATCGGAACAAACCGCATCGAAAAAGGTGCTACGGAATGAAAGTTATGAAGGAAACATTGAAACTGAATTACTGTGCAACCAAACGTGGCCTTAACCAAAAATGTGGAAAAAATGGCCAAATGGGAGGCCAGGGGAATTGAACCCTTGACCTTTGAGTGGAAAGAACTCTTATTGAAAAAACTAACCATGTAGGTTGCCAATGTTTTGTGTTTAGTTATACAACTAAAATGTATATATCTCTAAATTGCCCCAAGCTGCCACCCAAATTGGCCAATGGCCAAACATGCAACACATCACCCCTATGCACCCTAGCCCCCATCATCACCTACCTCAACACTTGATGACCTCTCTTCCAACCAAAATACATGCAAATTAATCATGAGGTTGGGAGATGTATTGAATAAGAAAAATCTGATTTGCATTTACAAGTCTCCATATGTGTATTGGAGGATTGAGAAATCAGAAATTGGTGCATGAGATCTGCTAGAGAGGGAGAGGGCTGTTAGAGGGAGAAAGTGAGAACTGCATGTGTATAACATGGTGAGTGTTTGTGTCCCATGGAGCTGCTCTATGAAGGAAGAACAGAGCTGAGGTGCACGATTGGGACTGAGGCACACCTGAGCTGCCAAAGGACTGAACTGAGCCATGAGAGGGAGGTATAATGGCCCGAACCAGAGGTAAACACACAAAACTGTCAAATTTTCTGTTAAAATTTTTTAGCATTGTTTCTGATAGTTTGGATCTGTACAAACTGTATATATATACTACCGTGAGACCCTAGAACTGTTCTGAGTTGATTGGGAGGGTCGGGTAAGTCTTGAAACCCAAAACTGTAACAAATCGCCATTAACGACCTTCCTGTAACAGGTCTGATTCGACCTCCATAAAACTGAAATTTGATGGTCTAGAACTGATCTAGACCCTTCTAGAACCCCATAAATACTGACCCATGACTTGGAAACACATGGAAAGCCCTCAAAACCGAACCTATTGTCTCGGCCATTGGAACCCAAACTCGTAAATAAGCTTGTAAACTGAAATCTAAAAATGGGATGTTGATCCCCATGGAATTACGGTCACAACAAGCCAAACCTCGTGCGATTTGGTTAAGAAACGGGGCTGTATGACCGAACGGTGTCCCCTCACAATAATCGGTTATACCGAGCTGGATCTTTGGATTCGAAGCTCGAAATCAATGCAAAATTGTTTGTCACATCCCCCAGACCCACCCTGTGCGGATTTGGGGTACGTGGCAAAGGCCAGTTAGGCACCCATCGGGTTTTATCAGTTTTTTTTTTTTTTTTTGTAAACAAAACCCCGACGGTAATCCTAACCAAAGGCCATTCCGATCTAAATCCCAAGCATAATGCATTCGACATATATAGTTTAAGCAGTGGAATTTTCACATGAGAATGCATACATATATACTTGGTAGAGCATTCAGGATATATCATAGTCAGTCCTATCTTAATCAAGATTACAAAACAGTTTCACTACAAAAGGTCATAATCTGTTCAGTTACACAAAAAGTACAAAAATGGTATAGATTCTCAAAAATGGGTTATCATTCTATCTGGGGGTCTCCAACATTTTCCCCCTAAGTTCTGGACCTGCTAAACCTGTCCATCTGAGGGTTCCCCTGAAATTATTAAAATAATGGAATGAGCTTTAAAAAGCCCAGTGAGTAACACAGATATCCAGGCAAGAGTTTCGAATTCAATCTTTGCTTAAATCACATGGTAATTAAATCAGTTTGGAATTAATAGTTCAATAAATCCAAGTCAAATTCAATAGATCAAAACAGATAAACGGTTCAGAGTGCTAGCATATCAATCAGAAGTATAGTTAATCATTTGAGAAACTAAAAACCATATCATCGGTGATAAAAGCATGCATTTAAAACAATTGCATTTAAAACATATGGTATTCGAAACAATTTAACAGATCAAGGAGCAGTAACTTAAACTAGTGTCAGAAGTTACTCACCTTCAATATTTGAGTTTGAAGCTATGAACGGAGCCTTCCTCTTTTTCTCTTTAAGCCTAAAACAATTTATAAAGATTTATCAACTCATGACTTAGACTGAGTAAGTCTACCCTATGATGGGTTTCATGGAACTAACTTATAGTGGTTAGTTCATAGGTCTTACCTCTTAAGCATTTGGCTTAGGGTTTCAGTGCCTTCACACGTTTATCGGTTCTGATTTTCATATTATGGACCTAACCATTGAGTTCGGAAGGTCGAAGAAAGTCAATTTAGACTCTCTCGGCTTTAAAATCTAGGTTCGGGTATGTCAGGGGTATTTTGGTCATTTTTGCCGTCACATAATTTCTGCCTCGGGTTCGTCATCTAATCATGTATACAGTCTTACAAGTGTCAGGTCTACTACTGGTATCAGTTCCGTTGAAATCGGATTTCATTTGGCCTTGTACAGGGTCAAGGGTATTATGGTAATTTCATACATCATATTTTTTTTTTGGTACCTCATTTGCAGTCACGGACCTCACCATTGGACTCAGGAGGTCCGAGACAGTAGGAATACATATATAACTTATGATTTTTGGACAACGGACTAATTTGGAGTATTTAATTTAATTAAATGATTTTAATTAAATTAATTTCAGAATATATATAATATATATATTATTTTAGGCAGAAAATGACCGGTCGAATAGGGTGGCACAGCGGACGCGTGCCACCTCCCTCTCCAATAGACACCACGTTCGAGTCCCATTAGGCGCAAAATGCGTCTTTTATTTCTGGTTTAATTTAAATATATAATATATATATATTATGTCGGATAAGATTCACACGCAGGTGCGTGGCTGAGTGGAAAGAAGGGGCGCGTGGGTTCTGGAGGTCAGGGGTTCGAAACCCCGTAGTCCCGTTTTTCCTTCCTTCCCTTTCTTTTCTTTCAAACATATCAGTTTACACATACGACGCCCAAAACGACGCCGTCCCATTTAATTCGGTGGCAGTCCCAGGTTACTCCACGTGTCCGAGTCAACCCGTCAACTCGGTTTTAAAGACACAGAGTCGACTCAGCGTCGTCTCCTTCGTTGAACCTCACACAGTGATGCCCTAAAAATCTGCAGATTTTTAATTTCTATTTCGTGAGTTTTAACACACGGTCTCTCTCTGTTTTTCATTCAGATATACTATAAATATGATTCCCATCATTTTGGCATTCATAAACCAACAAGACATCATCTCAAACAGTGGGGGTAACCTACACAAACCGTACCTGCAACTCGATACTACACCTTCGATTCTTCACCATTTCATGTGTGGTTTGAAGCTACGTGACCTACAGACCATAAGGATCAAGACCCTATCTTCATTTTTCAGTTTAGTCTCGAGTTTTAACGGATTGGATTTTAAACCCGTGGGTTCATTTCCAAATTCGTGGGGCCATATAGTGTTCTGGGGTCGCGTAGGTATATATTTGAGATCCTCTTAGGGTCTATTTCAGGTCTTGACATGCAAAGTTCCAAACGGTTAAGGTCGATTCAGACCTGGTGTTTCCAAGCTTCATCAATGGAGGTTGGTCTCGGGTTTCATGGTTCTTGACCTATCCGAGACTTCTAACACATGCTACATGTTCAGAACAATTCCTAGGATCAAGATTTAAACATGCATGCAGTCTAATTCTATCAAACCGTTCCAAAATCTACAAAACAAGAATTGAAGATAATTTAGAATTTTACCTTCAAGCAGTAGCAGTTCACACTCTTGGCTCGGTTCAGACCTTTCTAAATGTCCCTCAAGCTTCTCAGTTCATGCACTTCAACTTCAAGCCTTCACCTTTCCTCTCTAATGGCCAAATTTCTCACAACACATATGCATGCACAAGCTTCCTTTCCTCTCTCTCTCTCTCTCCCTCTCAGCCAACCCTACGTACACACAACAGAACTCACACACTCTCACTGTTTGGTATTTCAGAATTCTCTAAAGAGAGAATTGATGCAAGTTGTAGCTTATATATATTATAGCTTCATATACATATAGGGCTATACACATATACATATATGTGAGTGTATCTCTGCCCTTAGTGGGGTTAGTGGCTGCTGACCTGATGGAGGTGATGGAGGGCTATGATGAAGGGAATGCATGCAAGGCCATTGGCCAATTTGGGTGGTGGCTTGGGCAAGATTATAGGTTATATACATATATTGCTGTATATATGCACAAAGTAACCAACAGCCTAGTTGGTAACTTTTTGGGACAAATTTACTTACCTTGGTAGGTCAAGGGTTCAATTCCCCTTGGCCTCTCAAGTGACCATTTTCTCCCATTTTTCTGGTTAAGGCCCTGTTTGGTTGTCGCAGAATTCCAGTTTCACTGTTTTGGCCTTAACTCCCAATCCGTAACTCCTTTTTCAGTGCGGTTTCTTTCTGTCACTTCCTACTCAGAATATCTTTCATTGATCAAGGTCCAATGTCAGTTTTTATTTCCTCGAGTTTCTCATAATTAGCTAAATCGAGTTTTATCACTATTAAAAATAGACATTAAATTAGCTAAACCCGACATTTCATTCCCAAAACAGTTTCTCATATACAAAACATGCCAGTCAAGTAATTGGGGTGTTACATCCCCAGACCCACCCTGTGCGGATTTGGGGTACGTGGCAAAGGCCAGTTAGGCACCCATCGGGTTTTATCAGTTTTAAAAATAGACATTAAATTAGCTAAACCCGACATTTCATTCCCAAAACAGTTTCTCATATACAAAACATGCCAGTCAAGTAATTGGGGTGTTACATTGTTGGTATCACATACAGAAATGTTTTGGAATCAAAACATATCGAAAACAACCCTTGAAAACCCACGAAATTGAAGAAATAGCAAACCTGCAACTAGGGCAACGGATGAGGAAAAGATGGGGAAGATGGAGTCGACTCGGCCGAGTTGACCGAGCCAAGCCGAGCTGACTCGGACACATGTCGGCCTGTGAGGATGCCCCCGAATTATTGAAACTGCGCCGTTTTGGTGTTAAAGGTTTTAAATTAAAACCTGAATCCTGCCTGTTTGGTAACATGGTTAATAAATTGAAACTGGATTGAGGACTGTGCAAACCGAGGATAAGGGCCAAATTGGGGTTAATTGGATTATGCTATTCCGGTTCTGTGAGGTCCAGTGAACTGGTTGGTTCACCACATGCCCAATCCGGTCTAGGATTTTGAATTGAAAACCCAATGGTCCACTGCTTGAAATTGAATAATTGAACCAAAACTTTTGTAAATTAGGTTTTGACCCCAACAGTTTTGGATATTGTACTGTGGCCCAGATTTTGGAAAAATTGTACATTTAAGCCCATGGTAAATTAATTAAATAATAAAATAATTATTTTATTAAATGGATAAAATTACAATTTTACCCCTGGACATTAAATATGTCAAACGGAGTCCAAATAAATTAAATAAATAGTGTATTTTCACTATTTCAAATATTCTGGACTCAATGGTACAGTCCAAATTGGAAATTATGTACCGAAAAATACAGACCTGTAATTGACAAATGACTGTACTGCCTTTGAGGGTACCCAGGCCCAAATAAAAATAAAAGACAGTCTATTCTGATTATGTCGGGCATTCTAGACTCAACGGTGAAGTCCGTTTAATGAACTGAAGTCCCGAAAAATACAGACACATAAATTGTAAAATGACTGAATTACCCCTAAAGATACCCAGGCCCAATTAAACATAAAAGATGGTCCAAGTTAACTATGTCGGATACTCTGGACCCAATGGTGAGGTCCATTTTATGAACCGAGGTTCCGAACAGTTTGGTTATACAATATGTGAAATTACCAGAATACCCCTGATACTGTACGAAGCCCAAATAAAGTTCGAATTGAACAAAATTAATACCAATTGAAGCCCAATTACTTATGGGCTCATATATACGATTAAATTATGATTCGAAATCAGAACATCAGGAAATGTAAAATTACCAAACTGCCCCTGATGCCATACGAAACCTAAATAAAGTCTGATTCAGACGAAACTGATACCGATAGAAGCCCAGAAACCTGTGAAAGTGTATACTTGATTAAATGATGAATCAGAGTCAGAATCTTACGAAACGTAAAATGACCAAAATACCCCTGAGCACATGAAGTGCAAAATAGAGGTGGAATAAAGGTCAAACTGATCTGATAAATTATCATAAGGATAATTATGAACACTGAAGGGCTAAATAAGACTCCGGAACAATTAACGCGTAAAACGAGAAACGACTAATGTGTCCCGATGACCAAAAGCAGATACCAAACAAAGTCCAAAGGACTTAGAAAATTATATCTAAGATATGTGGACTATTCTGAGGGCCACGATAGGGTCCGGGACAAGAATGGACAAATTACCATTTTGCCCCTAAGGTTAAATAAGCACGTAACTGATAGCGATTCAAGTCTAAAAGACTTAGAACTTCATGTATACGATATATGGGATGTTCTGAGAACCACGACTGGGTCCGGGACAAGAATGGTAAAATTACCATTTTGCCCTTATGGTTAAAATGAGAACCTAACTGATACCGATTGAAGTCCAAAGGACCTAGAACTTTATATTTAAGATATAAAGACTATTCTGAGGACCTTGACAGGGCCCGGGGCAGGAGTGATAAAATGACCGTTTTGCCCCTAAGGCTGAAAAAGTAACTGACTGATAACGATTGAAGTCTAAATGACTTGGGTTATAATCCTGATGACTGCTAAGCCTAATTTAAGAATAAAATAGCCCCGGATGAAACCTGATGAGAGGGTGATAGGCTACTAGCCTATCTTAGGTAAACCGATAGACACCTAAGATGACGAATAAGGTCTGAATGGATGAATTCTGATCTGTCTGTGATTGATGATGATTATTCAGGACATACATGGAGATGCTTGACGTACTTGGAGGTTATCGGATTGTTTGTGCAGGGAGATAACCGTAACAGTTTGTGAGTAACCCTGACTCCTGAATTGGTGTATAATACATTGTATAGTTACTGTATCGTAAAATACTGTACTGTACTGTTATATCTGATACACTGATTTCATGCTCTTACCCAAATGCATGATCTTTACTCTGTCTGGCTTCTCTGTTCTGTACTGAAATCGCTGTTTTAAACTGGTTCTGAATGAACAACTGACTCCTGGTACCACCTCAGTCTTGAGCACTATATGAGCATACTGCACTGTTTAATCTGTGCATACTATACTGTTTATTCTGTTATACTATTCTGCTCTGCTTATTACTGATCTGTTCTGTTACTCTGATGTTTTAACTGATCTGTTACTCTGATGTTTTAACTGATCTGTTAGCCTGATGTTTTAACTGTATTTTCGTCTTGAATACTGTTTCAAATGAACGTATTTAACGCTGTTTTTAACTGGTTCTGAAAGAACAACTGACTCTTGGTACCACTTCAGTCTTGAGCACTATATGAGCATACCGCACTGTTTAATCTGTGCATACTGTACTGTTTATCCTGTTATACTGTTCTGCTCTGCTCATTACTGACCTGTTCTGTTACTCTGATGTTTTAACTGTACTCCTGTTTTAATACTGTTTCAAATGAATGTATTTAACGCTGTTTTTAACTGGTTCTGAAAGAACAACTGACTCTTGGTACCACTTCAATCTTGAGCACTATATGAGCATACCGCACTGTTTAATCTGTGCATACTGTTCTGTTTATACTGTTATACTGTTCTGCTCTGCTCATTATTGACATGTTCTGTTACTCTGATGTTTTAACTGTACTCATGTTTTAATACTGTTTCAAATGAACATATTTAACTGATCTGTTACGTTTGATCCGTTCTGCCCTGACCTGTTATGTTTGATCTGTCTGATCTGTTCAGTCCTGATCCGTCCTGATTTGTTATGTTTGATCTGTTCTGTCCTGACCTGTTTGCTCTGTTTCGATCTGTTCCGTTCTGTTCTGTCCCATCCTGTTCTACTCGATACTGATCTATCATGTTCTTTGATGATGTACTTGTATCTCTGACTGACATACTGTTTCCGCTCAGTTCTGTCTTGTTCCGTTCTGTTGATGATATACCTGTATCTTTGGTTGACATATTGTTTTCGCTCCATTCTGTTATGTTCTGTTCCGTTCTGTTTTATTCTGATTTGTTATATTTTATTCTGTTCTGTTCGGTTATGATTTGCTATGTCCTGTTCCGTTCTGTTCGGTTATGATTTGTTATGTTCTGTTCTGTTCCGTTCTATTATGTTTTATTTTGATCCGTTCTGACCTGTTCTATTCTGATCTGTTCTATTCTGACCCGTTTTATTCTGACCTGTTTGTCTCTGATTGATATATTGGCATCATTTACTATTCTGATCTGATTTGTTGTGCTTTGCTTCATCCTGTTCTGATTTGTTATGTCCTGCTCTGCTCGGTTCTGCTCCGTCCTAACCTGATGTGTTCTGTTTTGTACGGTTATACTTGATATGGTCTGTTATGTTCTGTCTGTCCTGATCTGTTGTTTTATTTTGTTCAGTCCTGCTTTATTCTACTGAAACTGCATTTAAAGTAGATTTATAAAACTGTTATTTCAGAAACAACTGAACTACCCTTGTGCTTTGTGAACAAGAAATGGTTTTGAAACCTTTGACAGGGATCCTGTGTTACTCATTGGGCTTTTCGAAGCTCACCTCATTCCCTAACATTTTTCAGGAATGATATCTATTGGATCTGATGGCACTGATCTGTGGAGACTGGATTATTAAGGATTGAATCTGTTTAATCAGGTGAGTGATGTACTACGACTGACTTGACTGATATGTACTAGATATAGACATGGCTCATGGATTTAAATGGTACTCTAGAGATTATAGTTCTGCTCTGTTGTTATATGTCGGATTATAGATATGCTCTGAGGTTAGAATTGTTAGCTGTTGGATTTTAGACTGGCTCTGTGGTACATAACCTTACGGTGAATACATGAGTTGCATTCCCTTAACAAAAAAAAGTTTTAAATTCCGCTGCATCTGACCCTACAGTCGGAGTGCAATTCACTGGAAAGTTCAGAGATTGTCTTCGGTTGGTCGCGTGGCGGCTGACTGGTATCACGTCCTCGACATCCGCGTAGGGTGGGGTTCGGGATGTGACAGAAGGTGCTGAGGGGAATCGAACCCCAACATGTCAGAATGAAAGACTTATATATAGCCCTTGTATCCACCACTATGCCACAAAGGCACATGTGGCTAAGTAATGAAACAATATATATAAGTGATTAATTAAATTAGTTATTAATTGAATTAGTCTCCGATGTCCAAAATTAGCAAATGAATAAAGTAAATTTATTATCTTAGACCTAATGGTAAGGTCTGTTTCACGAGACGGGGTCCCGAAGAATAAAATACCCGTAGAAATGCCAAAATGATCAAAATGCCCTTGAGTCAAACAGACTCCAATTGAACTAAGAAAATAGTGAATTTTTATTATTTCAAACATTATGGATTCAATAGTGGAGTCCAATTTGTGAAAATAGGTCTTGAGAAATAGAGACATATAAAATGACCGTTTTGCCCTTTTTAGTAAAGAAGTCCAAATTGAAAACCGTGAAAGCCTAAACTGACTTTCTTTGACATTCCTGACTCAATGATAGAGTCTAAATTAGTAAAAGGGATACTTAGAGTAATGAGATGTACAATTTGATAAATGACATTAGAACTGAGACATGTTTATTGACGTATAGGCAAGTCAAAGGGGAAAGGAGAAAATTGCAGAGTACTAAAGTAAATCATACGGATTAAAAGTAAGTAAACCCTATCTCTTACATGTGGTTTCCAGGCTACATTCCTTCTATTACTGCCAAATTTTGTACTCTTTTATGAACCAACTATTATTGTTCCACAATTGATATTGTTCTATTTTGTGGTTGTTATTGACTGTGATATCATGAATGTTGTGTTGTACTATGCCTTGAAAGGCCTACTGTTATATGTCCATTGCATGTTATTCCATGTCTATGCACTTCTTATGGAATCACAAAAGAATTATGATTTATTATGAATGCCGGAATTATACTCAGTCACAATATCCATCCGATGCTATCTGAGTTGACAAGACCTACGGGTCGAGTCCGTGAACGGACATATGGCAATGATGGCATTTTTACGCATTGAGTTATAAGGGCATTTTTATATGCATTGAGGTTAAAGGGGGTATGTCGGGCCCCAAAAGACCGAGGGTCTGCCAAACCCTGAAAAGAGTAAATGCATCACTTATGATAGACTGTTGGGTTTACGTTTATTGGATTTATAGGATGTTGTCATTTCCCTATGAATAATTCTATGTTGATAGTTCCCCCATTTGTTGGACTTGATTGTGACCGATTTATTATGGCATTATTTTTACGTTGACTATTTTATTGAGCTTTGTAGTATATTTACGTTGACTGTTTTATTGAGCTTTCCCATGTTCATTCTATACCATTACTCATATTTGTTTATTGTGAATTACTATTCATTGGCCATTGTGGCATTTTACCATTAACTGCAACTGTTTCCATGATTGGCTATCATGTTCACCCTATGAGTTCATATTTTTCTATGCTAACCCTAACCTGTGTCGAAAATGGGCTTTTATTTACTGAGCTTTGTTAGCTCATACCACTTACTTAATTTTTTCAGGTGAGAATGCTACAGAAGCATAGTAGGAGTTCAAGAGCTTAGGGAAACAGTTGAGGAGCATGATAGAAGTGAATAGAGTCTCTCCCATGTACTCACCACCTAAGAGTGGTTTTATGTTCAGTTTATATCGGTTTACATTTTTTAGATGATAAAAAATATTTTGTATTAAGACTTCTGCTAATTTACTATTAAGTTTACATTTTATATTGTTGTCATGAATACAAAGAATGAAGAAAAGTAGGGACGGCTATTGGGCCAGCCCCGCGACACGAGATCCGCATAGGGTGGGTTTCGGGTCGTGACATATATATTCATATATACACGCACCAACACTCACATAAGTGTGTGTATTAGCTTTCCTTATCATATGCAAGTCACATGATGGGCAAAATAATTTTTAATTATTTTTATCCATTTTTCCTTTATTTTCCTATATACACACACACACACACACTTGAGTGTGTATATTTGGTATTTAGTATTATGTATAGGTCATATAATACTTAAAATAATATATTATATTTTTATTTTATTTTTACCGACATTTTATGTATTTTTATTGTATTTTCTCTATTTTCTCTTAATTACTAAATATTTATTTTATTTATTAATTCACAATATTTTGTGTAATATCTCCCCCACTTTAGGTTAACGATATTGATTACTTAACCAAATTAGTTTTATTAACCTAACTTAGGTCAACTTGACCCATGGTCAGGTTAGTTTTTCAGCCTAGTTGGGGTCATGTTCCGATATAGTGTCCAATGAATTTTGAAAAGATGCTTTATTGATAAAATCTTTATTACACTGTCTTAATTACCTTATTTTAGCAGGGGTGGGTGTTACAATGCGTGCAAAATGAAACAATAGTTGAAGAGTTCACATTAGCTCAATAAAAAAAATGTGGCAAGAACATAAATCAATGTCAACTCTCTCCATATTCGACTTATAATCTTTAATGGTAAAAGATTAAGATTTTTTGACCCTATATTTATGAACAACCCTTTTGATATTAACACATGTCAACATCTCAAAAAATATTTATGGTTCTTACAAAGCCTATAAAATAGTGGATATCCTTTACTAGTTATCACTTTTAAAGAATTTGTTTTTGGTTAGATAAGTAAAGATTTTGCTAAGGAATGTTACTGCTTAAACTATTTTAGTTGTTCATAGAGCAGAAAGTCTTCATTTAGAATTGGCACATCAACTGGTGGTGTTTTGGTGAGCTGTTATATGTTATAAGTCTTTATAAATCACAAATCAAATAGTAATTTTTCAATGATTTCATTTTTCCAAACTCCACCTACTCAAATAACACAAGTTGATTAAACGCAAAATTTTGGGACCACGAAGCCAGAGCAGCTTAATATTTTAGTGTTGAGAAACCAATGTTTTTCATATCATCCTTAAAATGTATTGTATGTAAGAATGTAACTAATAATGGTGTATAAAGTACCTTACCCCTATTTTTTGTTTTTCTTCTTTGATTTCGTTTCATTTGAATGCTCCAAAGACCCCGAAGAGGTAATCATACTATGAATTTGCCTTAAATCTTGAGCAGACTGGTCTATGGACCTGGTGGCCTCATCGACATGCCTTCTATTTAGAGGCCTTGATGACTCCCTTACCTTAGACAAAGAACTTCTGTGTTTGTTACTAAGTGTGGAGGTTGTATTGCTATTTGCTGATTGTGAGTTTCGGGGCCTTAAACCTTGAGTAGGAGCCATAAAATGATGGGTAGTATTGGTCAAGGAAGTTTTAAAATACCTTTGATACATTTGCTGCTTTAGATGATCTTTTTTGTACTTTTGAAATTCGTCGGGCTCTAGGTAATTGTTAGAACCATGGGGTTTGATATTGTAATTGGCTAATCTGGTTTGACAAAACGTGTTTTGTGTGTAATCCTTATATAAGTTCTATGAATGAGTACCTCAATGCCCGTTGTTCTTCAAGTTCATCCAAGAAAATTTATCGTGCATCACTACTAGTCGACTTGGTTCTCGAAGGGTATATTAGAATTTTGTATTTGATTTGGATCTCATATACTCACATCATACATGCATTGCATAGATTTGTTATTATAACATCATGTATGTGATTGACTTGTGGTTGTTGTGAACCAATTTTTCCAAAAATGCATCTTTATAATACTTAAGGGAAAAATTCAATTCACAAGACAAGCAAGAATGAGCAACTCTCTATTGGTCGTTCGAATGAAGCCTTAACTCATTCAAAAAAATAATAGAGAAGTTCATTCTCATTTATTTTCATTCATTGGAAGGCTCTGTATCAAATGAATAGTTACAACCTTAGAGTTGTACTCGTTTGATATTCGTTCCTTATTCGTTCGAATGAACTAGTCTCATTTGAACAAATGATGGTTTGATCGAAAGAACTGTGGGCAAAAAAGAGATTTATATTTTATTTTTAAGCCAATTGGGGATTGAACAAGCTCTTTGTGAAAATACACAAAAATACAGTTGAGAATAGTCAAAAACAGAGTGAGAGAGCCTTAAATTGTGAGAGATAAATTGTTGATAGATCATGAAACTCTTATAAGAGATCATTCATACATGTCATTCATACATATCTCTACTCTTATTTATTAATTGGTTTAGATCATTTACTAGATCCAAATCAGATCTAAAACCCTCTGTTCATATTAGTTTTACCATTGACGAAAGATGGAATTCAAGCTTGAGGATTCGGTGTTGAGCAATCGGTAGACACCGAGGTTCTGAGGATTCATAATTGTTGAACAGATTGATAGGAGGATTTTGAGACCGTCAAGAATTTCAATTGTTTGAAGGTTTCGGCTATGAGATGCTTGAGGATTCAAGGGAAATTTGAAGACGTGATCATGGAGAATAAAGCTTGAGGTACTAAGCTTGTTCGTAGATACGTTGTATTTCATTTTCTATCATAGTGGAAGTCTTCTTTGAGCATTGGCCCATTTTCATAGTTTTACTCTACGGATTGTTATCCTTGGTCATTTCTCCATCATCAATCGGTTTGCAAATCTCTCAGTCTCTCTATCTCTTTCAATTTACTATTTGTTTTAATTGAATGCTTCCATTAGAATATTGAAAATGAGTTTTCATGAAATTCATAATTGTTCTTTAATTTGATTAATTAAAACCTTGATTGAGTAAATTGAATGAAATCATAAATTGATCACTTAGTCAAATTTGATTTGAATTGATAAAATTCCATATCTAATTAAGCTAGATTGATCAATTTGGTGAAGGTTGATGTCACGACTCGAAACCCACCCTATGCGGATTGGGGATCGCGAGGCCGGCCCTTTGGCCGTCCCTCTTTTTTTCTTTCTTTTGACTGTATCAGTGATAACAATGTGTAATATAAAAACTTAAATAGTTATACAACAGAAGTCTTAAATAGCAATAATAAGGTTCTACATATATCAAAATAGGAACCAACATTACATCACCCTTAGGTGATGAATACATGGGAGAACTACATCATTTCTAGTACATTTTTCAAAATGCTCTCCTATGCTCTTAAGCTCCTACTGCTATCTTGCAGCGTCCCTTCCTGAAATAATAAGTAAGTCTGAATGAGCTAACAAAGCTCAGTAAGTAAATTTCCTTCTCTCTGTCATGGGTTAGGGTCAATATAAAAAAGAACGTAATCCAAGATAAACAAAGATATGATAATAGGATAGCCAATCAAGAAATAGGATGCCATAATAGCCAATCAGGAGAATAGAGATCACAATAACCAGTCAATAATAAGTGAATAAATGGTACAAGGTATATGAATCATTAATAGGGGTCTGTCAAACAATAGTTACACTACCACAATCAATAGGTAACCAATCAATCATAAACTAATGGATAAACTTTCAACATATGACCATTCATGGTGAGAATATGATCATTCTATGAGTTCAATAAAAGATATGATATCAATAAACTTTTTGATGCATATTACTGTTAGGGTTTGTCATATCCTTTTCCTTTGTCATTGCGTATACAATGCCACACGTCCATTCATGGACACTGTCACCTATTTCCACATCTAAGGTTCCAAAGGTCCAGCCTCACCGAACTAGTGAATAGCCTCGTGGACTTTGACCCCTAGGTCCAGTAACATCTCAATAACCAACCTATTCAGTAAAAGCATCAGATGGACATTGTGACTGAGCATAACTCCGGGTACTCATAACGTATCATAACTATCATAATTCCACGAAGAGTGTATATATATGTGGAATATCATTTTTCTCAGTAGCGAGAACATATTTGTTGGCCTTTCAAGGCATGGTACAAAGTGTACAATCAATCATAAATGTAACACTCAATATTGTCCACAAGATAAAACAAGTATCGCATTGTGGAAACAATAAGGATCGAGTATGTATAAGAGTACAACTTTGGTAAGTAGAAAGAATAACAATGGCTGAGAATACCACATGCAAGAGATTAGGTTTTACTTACAGTAAGAACATCTCAATCTGTCTTTCAAGACATGGTACAAGATGTACTAACAATCATGATCTACGTATAGCAATTCAATCCTCAATAATTCCTATAATATAAAACATGTATCCAACTGTAAATATCAAGTCCATAGTCTAGCTATAGCAATTCAATTCTCAATAATTCTTATAAGATAGAACAATCATCCAATTATAAACCAATAGATATCAGGTACGTATTTCTATAAGATAGAGCAATCATCAGTTTGTGGGATCAATAAGGTCAAATAGGTATAAGAGTACAATTGGGCAATATCAAGAATAATATTGACATGGCTAAGAAATATCGCATATTAGAGATCCAAGATTTACTTACCTTTAACACAGTTCCATTCAACTATCAATTAGGTTGCTTTCCCTTTTCCTTTTGAAGTCCCTATAAATCAGTAGACGTATCTCAACTCAATACTATGTATAGCCTAACCCCCTTAAAATTATTCAATTTCATACATTAATGTTATAGATGTCTTATTTGGAAAAACAGACTCTACCGTTGAGTCTAGAACGTCAAAGAAAATAGGTTTAGACTTTTACGGATTTCAGTTTAGCTTTGGGCATCACTAGGGGCAATATGGTAATTTGGCACTTTTACGGGTCTTAATTTTTCGGGACCCCGTCTCATGAAACGAACCCTTCCATTGGCTTTAGAATGCCCAAAACATTAAGAATACACTATTCATTACTTTAATTGGACATCGAAAAATAATACAATATTGAGTTCAATTTTTTAATTTATTTTAAATTAATATTTTTTTATTAATTTCGGTGAAATAAGGACACACGTGCCTTAGTGGCACAGTGGTCTAGCGTGTGGGGCATAAGTTCCCACACGCTTGGAGGTTATGTCTTCAAATCCTGGGGGCAGTAGCCCCCTTTTTATTTTTCAATGAATTTCCAAACAGCGGATAGGGAATTTAAATGAGGACAAGATATTCTTGTTCCCATTACATATATATTGGGGTTTTGTAAAGTAAATTCATTTGATTTGTGGTGCTTTCCTTGTCAACAAATTTATATGTATCTCTTTACTAATTTATTTCTTTATTTCATATACTGTGATTACACATACGAAAACCTAAAAATGCACATAATCGAACTGACAATTCAATCACACTGAAGTAGATTAAAACTTAGACAAGATAATTTTTAATTTTCTATATAGACCTATTCACCTCCCTCTTTTAGGTCTATTTTATAACATATACATACATATAGGGTCATTCAATTTAGCCAAGTCATAATGAGAAGAGGCTAAAGTGTATGTCTTATTTTAAATGACCAAAAAACATAGTCCATTAATACTCCGTGAAGCACAGATACCCTCTTTCTCCTTCCCCCTAACCACCACCCACCCACTTCATGTCTGCCATTGAAAATTTTGACTAAGACATCCACCAGTGGAACCCACAACATGTTAAAATTGAAATTTAAGCCAGAGTCGTTTGAGTTATTTGGTTACGAATGTCATTGGACCATGCCTCATTTAGAGAAAAGTAAACATGTCCCAAGTCATGTTTAAAATGATTATTGACAAGTTCGGTAGATCTGTGGGGATGATTCAGGCAACAACCAGAATTTCTTCAAATGTATTAATTTTTTCTCCAATTTTTCTAAGATATTATTCTTAATTGGACCTCTTGATCACAATGCTGATTTTTACAACCCTGCATGCGTCTAAACATACGTGAATATCAAATGGAAACAAAGGAGAGCCAATCACCATACTGCCCGAATATCCTTCCTAACCCAGAAACCCTTCCAATGAAGAAGCACCTTGTGCACATGAGCTGACATTACCCATTAACACCCAAACAATGAAAAACAAAGTTTCAACAATCCCTTGTCACAGAATAATTAATTAGGAGATGGTCAATAGATTGAGCCGTTTCTTCGCACAAACAACATTTACTAACCAAGTGGAAACCTCTCTACTGTAAATTATCCAAAGTCAATTGTGAGCCCAAAAAAAAAAAAATGCCTACAAAGCGCTTTTGAGCATCAAATATCTTCAATAGAAATTAGCTCTCCCTCCGGCCTCCAAGCCTTCTATAGTATTGTTAGGACCAAGGGTCCTTTATTGTAATTGGCTAATCCTATTAACAAAATTGTTTTGTTGTAATTGTAACTTAGTCATAGGCTTAGATTCTCTGAAGCCCTATTTCTCACTCAAAAAGACTCATGCCTCATTGTCATACTCATCTACTAGTCTTCTTTGTCTATGAGAGGTATATTGGACTTTGTTATAATTTGGATCTCATACACTCACACATCATGCATTGCACATTTACTTTTTTCCACTTGTATGTTTTGTTCTTAGTTTGTGAAAAACATTGCCCAGGGCTTATTTGAAAAATCATGTTTTTACATTTTGATTCGGGGATGATGCTTCTTCATAATTCAAGGCCTCTGGACTTTCAAGTGTTCATTCAATTGGTCATTCTAACAAAGACCCTTATTATAAAGAACTATAGAAAGTGCTCATTTGACCCTTATTCGATTGAGAAAGTCTACTCATTCCCACGAGTGTTCCAATAAGGTTTTGTTCGATCCTTGTTTAAAAAAATTGATAGGCTCATGCCCACGCAAATTGCAGTAGCCTCATCAATTTTGGTTGTTCGATTAGTTGTTCGAATGAAGGCCAATTCGTTCAGACGAACAAGCCCTCATTCAAACAAGTCGTGCATCAAAATAGTTCCTTTTCTGTTTTGAATGCCTTTTGAGATTTGCGAAGTTGTGTCAAAATATCCAGAATTTTATTCTGGGATCTAATTCAATTAGAGAGTGCTCTTGAGGGTTTCTCTTATCTTCTCTATATTGTATTCCCATGATTTGGATTAGCATTCACACTTAATTCAAATCATGGATACAACTTGAATATCATATCTACCACCATCAGAGACCATTCTTGTGGAGTTCAAGTATCAGACGATCGACGGAGTTCTAGATTGCGTGGAGTTTGTGATTGTATTGGAGTTTCCACCTAAGAAACAACCTTATGGATTCAAGACTGATCCGAATCGAAAAGGATGAATAGGGCTAAAGCGAGTTAGGTCTGTGTCTTTTCGAAGTTGTATTAGATCAAAGCTTTATTGTGGATTCTTCACTGGGTAAAGCACCTTGGAGTTTTCCATTACAAATCATTATTTTTGATGGTTTTTTAGTCACCATCTCTATATGTACATCTCTTTACCCTTTACTTGTTTTCAATTTAGAAATCAATTGATACATGATTGCTTCCATTTAATTTGAATAAATTAACGTGTTAATTGGTTAATTGCATTGTTTAATTGATTTGAATTGATGGCATATATGTTTTAGTTGGTAGAGTCGTGGAAGAGAATTGATATAACCTATTCACCCCCAATCTAAGTTGTATTTCTCGTCAAGAATCACGCTAGGGTCCCCTTTAAGTATGATTTGACTGAGAAGATCACTTGACTACTAATGGACCAAACTAAGAAATTGTTCCTATCCAAGTTAGTTTTGTACCTAGATAACCCATCCATCAAAGTCGTTACCTCTCCATTCCCCTAGTCATGGAAGTTCCTTTTAAAACACGAACTCCACATCACCTCCCTTCCCTCATTCAAACAATAATCAGCCACCATCACATCTTTGCTAGAAGCCAAGCTATACAAATGAGGAAACTTCTCCCTCAACACCGTATCTCCACACCATAAATCATCCAATAATCTCACCCTACATCCTCAACCAACCCCAACCAAACTAGTCTCCTAAAATTATCTGAACCCCTCATTTGAATGAATTTCTATAACCCACACCCCACCAGCCTTGCCACCTCATTAGGAACCACCAACCCCCCCTCATAACTATATTTTTCACCTCTAACTCCTTCCATATGTACCAAATCTCCAAAGCCACTTACCTAATAAGACTTTATTGAAGACTGCTAATTTTTTTTTTATCCCCAAACCCCCTTCTTGAATAGGAGATATTACACTACTCCAACAAATTAAGTGAATCTTCTTTTCAACCCATTTTCTACCTCAAAGAAAGTTCCTATAAAAATTTTTCAACCATTTTCCATTGTTCTCGGAATCAAGAAAAGGGACATAAAATATGTTGGAAGGTTTGTAAAAGTACCCTTGATCAATGTAACCTTACCACCCTTGGAAAGTACCTCTCTTTCCACCCCATGAGCCTTCTTTAAAATGTCTTTACATCTGGATTCCAAATAGCAAAAGACCTTAGAGAAGCCCCTAGTCCCTAGAGGAAAGCCCAAATATGTAGTAGATAGAGACCCCATCGTACACCCTAAAGTCCAAGCTAGCTGATAAGCATCTCTAACTTTGCCAATTGAGATAATCTCAATCTTGTTTAGGTTCACCCGAAGTCTAGAGATATCCTCAAAACAAAAAAATATGCACTGAAAAATCTAAAGTCGTCTCTCTTTTGCTTCATAGAGGATGATCATATCATTTATAAACAAAAGATGTGTGACATCTGCTTTCCTTCCCCTACCATCCTCCACTCCAAAACCCTTCAAGGAATGAAACGAAAATAGAAGGATAGAGAGGAAGGGGCTTAAAATCTCATTTTTCTCACCTTTTAAAAGTAAAAGGAGACATAGGAAAATGATTAGAGTTGGTAATTACTTGTTTGTCCTTATTTTTTCTAAGAAAAATACACTAACCTCGTTAGTGTTATTTGACAAATACATTACACTCCCCTTACACTTTTGAAATTACACTTCACTTCTTTACTTTCTCTAACAAACTACATTGACCTCCCTAATTTGACGACGTTACGTAGGTTAATGAAAATTTAAAACGTCAGCAACAATAGTTTTTATAAATGTCAAGAATACCCTTAAGTGAGGTGCAAAGACTAAAATGCCCCTATATAGTATATTGAATAGATAAATATATCCATGTTAAAATTACAAAACAAGCCACTAAATTTAATTGTCCACAATCTTATTTAAATATCAGTTAATTTGTTTCTCTCTTCCAAATTCATATTTTTTAAAACTTTATCTAAGATATTTCTTAAATTAATTTCTTTCCCAAAAAAATTTTTAAAATAATTTTTTCTTTAAATTATATATTTGTTCTCTTCTAAAGTACTATCTCTCTCTCTAAAACTTTCTTTCTTCGCTCTTTAAATTTATCTAAAACATCTCTCAAAAATATATTTCTAAAATCACATGTCACTCTCTCTAAAAATCTCACATATTTTAACCATCTCATTAAAATAATCTCTTTCTATATATATATATATATATAAAACTCTCTCCCTAAACTCATCTCTAACAATTTCGATATAAAACTCTCTCCCCAATCTCATCTCTAACAATTTCATCTCTCTGAAATCTCAAACACTTTTCTCTATCAATCTGATCTCTCTCAAACTCATAAAAAATACGAAAATGTCGAATGGTATGCAACCTGGATACTCTATGCAGGTAAAGGCCCATGATATATCTTTGGTTTAATTGTGAATTTTTCAAGTTAAACATTGAGAAATCAATCCACATAGTCGGGTTAGTTGTATGGGAAATGGTATTTTGAAAAGTTTGTGGAGTATTTGATGAACCAGTGAAGATACCTTTAGTTTACATTTGGTTAAAGCTTGATATGGTGGTAAGAATTTGTTTCGCAGTGGTAGGGTAAGGTTTGGTAGGAATGGTGGCCGTCGAGATGGTCATCAATTTTGTGCCATCGTAGGGGATATGGAGATTGAGAGAGTCAGCGTCGGAGAGAGAGAAAAAATTTCTCTCAAGCTTCATCAATGGAGGTTTGATTCAAATAGTGAAAGAGCAGGGGATGCTGGGTCATTTGATTGAAAAGGAAAAGCAACAGGTTAATTTTGGGTTTGCTGTTAGGTTTATGTTAATTTGTAAGAAATTCATGAATAAATCAAAAATATTAGGCAGGGGGCGAGGATTGTATTGGGTATCTAGATTTGGTTTTGGCATATATATATATATATATGTTGTTTTGAGAATTTTGTATAAAATGATCCAATATAGATATATATTACTAGTACATGGTACATACAAAGATAATACAGAGAGAGAAAAGGAGAGAAAGAAAAGATATATTTATAATAAGGGCAATTTTATCTTTTTAATGTATTGACTTTGAACAATAAAAATTTGACATAATTGATAAACATTTGGAAAGGTTAAAAATGTAATTTAAGTACATTTTGTTACCTCTGTCTCCGGACGAATTAGAGACTTAATAATTACTCATTTAATCTTATTTTCTTTTTAAATGATCTTTTTTTTTTTTTTATCATTCCTATTCACAGAATAAATCATTCTAATTCTTTTACATCTTTTATTTTAAAATAAAATAAAAAAATTATACTATCGTCCCATTTCCTATCTACTCTTTAATTTTATAGGGATAGAATAATTATTACTTTTTCTCCTCCTCTCACCATCTCGTCCTTCCTTTCCCTTCACCCATTCTAACGAAGTGGAAAATAAAATTTATCCGTATAAATTGAAAGGAATGTAATTTCCACAAAAAAACAAAAAGAAAAACATTATGAATCTACCTGTGGATCAAAATTGATCGAACGGCTAAAACAACATTTACAATTGAGAAACTAGGTCTTCATAAAAGCTTGCAGTCGGAAAAGCCTGGTCTTCGCGGGTGCTCAATCGCTGACGGCACACGGGTCTCCACCGTCCATTCTTGAACCGAAACAAAACGAAGATCAATAACAGAGAAGATATTAAGGTCAAAACAGGCTGAGATTTATTGAATATAGAGTGAGTTTTTCTTGGCATCTCTCTAAAATATATTTTTTTTGGGGTAAAAATTAGGAAATTTGGTTCTCCATGGATTATTTAGTAAAATATTGAACAATGTGCCGTTTTGTTTGATTGGAATCGATTGAATTATCAATTTTTGTAAATCTTGATTAATTTATTGGGGTTTTCTCAAAATTTTCCCAAATTATTTGATGTTAAATGGATTCAAATTCGGATAATTTCGCCTGGTCCTTTGAAAACAGTTGGCAGTTGAAGGGTGTTGAGAAATGGAAGTGGATAGGATGGAGCAATTGAAGAATCAAATACTGCACTGGAAGAATCAGATACGGCCATGGTTACATCAAGGGGAAGAATTGATTCATCAGATACCTCCAACTCAGCTCTATGCCGCAATTGGAGCCGTGTTATTGACAACCTTCTTCCTCTTATTATGTAATTCACTCCTTTCCTTTACACTTCAATATTTCGACTTCTTTAGTATCACATTGTAATAAAAGTTTGCTGAATAATTGTTTTATCTATAAATTAGTCCAGTTTTTCGTTGCTGGGTTCTGCAATTATATATACAATGTGTTATTTTTGTGAATTAGCATTTTTCATTTCCTGGCAAAATTTCATAGCACCAAATGAGATTAATAAGACATTTCATTGCAATTATAAATCCAACGGATCAAACATGCACTCATAAACTTCATCCCTAGAGCATTAGCAGATGTTTTTCATTCTTCACTTGGTCCTTCGTACTGTTTCGAAAGTCTACATAACGAGTTACCTTTGGAAACAAGCTAAAACAGGCCTATATGTTTGCCAAAAATTGAAAGTTTAAAGCAATATCATTTTCTCGTTTGCTTATTCATTTACCTGTGCGTGATTCTACATGCATTAACATTAGGGAAAAGAGGTCTTAAATCGTACTTGGTTATTAACCCCAGGGGGTTGGCTCAGTGGTAAAGTCACTTGGCCGGCACTGGTGCCTCATGAAGCATTAAGTCTGGGGTTTGACTCCCACTAGAGTGTTATCAATTTTTTTGGGCCATGGCCGCGGGTGCAAGCACGAGGTTAACTGATCCGTTTGAGGGGGCGCTTGGTGTGCGTCTTGGGATTAATCGGTACAATTGTGTCGGACACCCAATTATAAAAAAAAATCGTACTTGGTTATTAAAAGAAAATGTAATTCTTGTATGCCTTAACTTCTGAGTTGTCTGGTCATAGAATATTGTACCATGTACATGTACTCTCACCAGAGTATAAGTTAGTGTTTTTGTTTCTAGTTCATTCCATATAAATTAATAAATTAACATATAATTATTTATTTATCCAGAAGTACACCATTAGGATGTCAACGGGGTTACATTATTTTTACTTATGTTCATGTTCACATGTCTGACATATGGTGAAAATGTTTGATTTTTTCAAATCGCCAGCTAGTTTTCCACATCTCTTTTAAGTTTCTTTTGAGGTTGTAACCTTAATTGCAAAATCTAGGATCACTTGGTTCCAAAGATTGGTTGATACTTCTTTAAAGTAGTGGAAGGAACTGTGTGCTCACTTTATTGCCAGCTTGTGAGAAAGAGATTCGTTTGGTTAAAAATGAAAAACGAAAAATTATTTTTATTATGGATAGTGGTTTCGCATAAAATTGAATAATCTCTCTATTCTTTGGTTTGTTGATTCCATTGTTTGGAGTAGAAGACTTCATATTCTGTATTATTGCCTAATAATTTGTTTTTCAATAGTAGGTTAAAAGATTGACTTTCAACTATTAATTCTTTCGTCGGGCTTTACTTCGCAGTTCGTTTGTTCAAGCGCACAAAATTCAATACAATTGTACTTGCAGGGCTTAGTGGAAGTGGGAAAACTGTTCTCTTCTACCAAGTAAGCATTCACAATAATGGTTGTGTTACCTAATTGCAAACATATTGATATGCAAGGATCAAAATTTCATTTTTTTTCCATCAAAACGGCCGAAACGTTTTCGTTTCTTAGGGAACCGAAATGAAACACTAGTGGAATATCGAAATTCACATGTTTCCATGGAAACATATCGAAACTAGTAGAAACATACCGAATCAGAAGAAACATTTCTTTTGTATCAACAATAATTCTAGAAGTTAGTAAAAAAATAATATTCATTTCTATTTGTTTTACTTTTTATTTTATATGTAACTTGTATCAAAATATCTAATTCGTGGATATTACATAGTATATATCTATTATGTCATTTATCATGAAGTAGTGTCATTTATCATGAATATAATGTATATGCCTTAAACATGCACAAATATTCAATAAATAGGCTTATTTGTATAAATAAATAAATTTTAAGTTATATTTCCACATGTTTCCAATTTTTTCTCCGTTTTTATTATGTTTCCTAAACGTTTCCAAAACATTTCTATTTCTGGACAGACCGAAACTATACATCGAAACGATATTTTAATCCTTGTTGATATGTAAGCCAATGATTATCATATAATTAAATGAGTGAAGTTGTATATTGCATGAAAAAACTAGGACAAACTACTCCATTGCAGCATTATTTGAACCACATTTTGTTAACATACTGCACCAGTGACACCCGTAATTGGATCAAATTTTTGTCAGTAGAGCACTTGAGCTGTATCAACCGAAAGCTAATATTGTATTTCATGACAAGAGTCCAAAATTTCAGTTTAGTAGAAGCTAATAGTTTGGACATATGGTGACATCTTATTTATTTTGTATATTTGTTTTCTCTTTCTTTTTCTTTTTTTGGTTTTTTTTTTTTGGGGGGGGGGGGGGGGGGGTGTTTAAGAAAACCTTAGATATTAATAATGAACTTGATGCCCATCTGAGTTAAATGCCTGAAAATGGTCGGGGAAGTGAGAGGCATTAAACCTTAGATATTAATACTGAACTTGATGCCCATCTGAGTTAAATGCCTGAAAATGGTCGGGGAAGTGAGGGGCATTATGCATGATGGCCTAAGTCTAGATATTATTTGTTAATCTAAAGTGTTAATGATGAACTTTTTGGGCATCTGGGAAGCGGGAGGCTTTATGTATTATTGTCTAAGTCAAGATGTTGCTTGTTAGTTGTTATGTTCCTTATCTACTCTTGTAATTTGACAGATAATTACCCGTATGCTACTTTTTTGAGTGCTTATTGTTCTCTACTTTCACACATTTCATTCAGAAGGTAAAGAAAAAAAATCTGATATGTGACTTTTGGATATTTATTCAACTGCTTCCCAGCTTCGAGATGGCTCTTCCCATCAGGGTACTGTGACATCGATGGAACCAAATGAAGGCACTTTTGTTCTACATTCTGAAATTACTAAGGTAATATACATGTTGAAGCATATAGAAGGACAAGCATACTCTTGTAAATTTTAGAAATCTCAATTTCATAAAATAATGTGTTGTTGCCTTTATAAAAGAGAGAATACCATAGCCTCTGTTTATCTGCAAACCTTGTTATTACATATTTGAAATTGTTACCAATTGCAGTCTATTTTTCGGCCATCTTCTTCTTGTCTGTGTGCAGGTTGGTAAATTACAGGTTTGATTCTTTTTTTTTGCATTATTGACAGAAGGGCAAGATAAAGCCTATTCACATTGTTGATGTTCCTGGACATTCTCGTCTTCGGCCCAAACTAGATGAGTTCTTGCCTCGGGCAGCTGGCGTAGTTTTCGTAGTGGATGCACTGGAATTCTTGCCCAACTGTCGTGCAGCTTCGGAGTACCTACATTATACTATATATCGTTTATGGATTTACATGAAACACAGGGGTTTTTGTTATATGAGTTCTAACTTCTGACGTTTTGTGTGCAAAGGTACCTCTATGATATTTTGACTAGGGTTAGTTTTGTCAAGAAGAAAACTCCAGTACTCATCCTCTGCAACAAAGTGGATAAGGTGACTGCACATACCAAGGAGTTCATCCGAAAACAACTGGAAAAGGAAATGTATGACACTAAATTCAATGGTCATTACACTCTTGATTTTTGAATGATTACTGTTTAGTGTTTGTTCCCCTTTGAGGGTTTGTTGGATCATATAGCCACTGGGGCTGTCAAATAACCACCCTATGAGCAAGTGGTGATAGATTAGAAGAGATACTTGTGATTAGGAAGATGACCTAGTCCATAATGTAACCTTTAATAACACTTCAATTCTTTAGTCTTTACAGTTGCCTTGACTTCCATCAGCGCGGCCCATCTAATACAGCTCTGTATGGATGTTTTGGGTGACTTCTAGCAACTTTTTGCTTTCACGGGGTATTTTGATATCAAATGATGCTCATTATGATGCATCATACTATCACTTAAAAATGTTTTTAGTTTATATTAATGTGAAGTGAAATTATCTGTTTGCAAATATTATTAATATATATATATATATATATATATATATATTTTGATCCATTTGTTTTCTTTATCATTTTACAGTGACAAGTTCCGGGCATCAAGAACTGCTATATCAGATGCGGATGTTGCTAACGAGTATACACTTGGGGTACCTGGAGAAGCCTTTGCATTCTCTCAGTGCCATAACAAGGTGACTGTTGCTGAGGCGTCTGGTTTGACTGGTGACATATCTCAGTTAGAGCAGTTCATTAGGGAATATGTGAAATCCTAAATGAAATCCGGATTTTGTGACGTTATTGTTGGAGAAGGAATTGTTCTTACCTAATTGCTGGAGTGATTCAAGGGTAAGAAGCCAATTGAATTGTGAAAGAGGAAGGAGGGAGAAGAAATGCAGAGGTCCTTTTTCTGGGTTTTAGCTGGTTGAGTTGATGTTGATTTGAAAAAATGGACGGTCGTCAATTACAGATTTCATCGCAAATGCAAATTTTATTCTGATAGTTCATGATCAGCAGATAATTGACATGAGTTTTAATTTGGCTAAATCCTCACTCAGTTTTGCTATAGAAGTATGTTAGATGGAGGCATTTAATGTGACTTGATGGATAATTTGAATAGCTTTCAACGAAAGTATAAAAAAATTTGTGTCGATGGCAGCCAATTGCGAGCGAGCTCTTATGCAAGCTGGGAGCTGAGCATTAGTTTGGGTCTATCTGATGAAATGTTGTCTTATCTCTGGTTTTTTATGTTTTGTTTCGCAGGCTGTTAGTGGCTTGGCTGGTGTTCTGCCCTCTGGCTTTTGCTGTTGTTTCCGGGGGTCTCCCTTTTCTTCTTGTATAGTTTTTCCTTAATAACAAAACCATAGGCAGATGGATCAATCTTATAACTAGTAGATAGATGAGATCTGAAAACACCACTTGCATTCTTCATGGTCTCTGATATATAGAACTAGTAGTCAAGGTCTGATCGGTGTTTATTAGGAAAAGGGCACTGCTATAGAAAGTTTGTTAGGGTATTTCAATTCATAAATTTATCGATTCGACAAAAATAAGAACAAAATAATGCTATTATAATTTTATCCTTCCGACAAATTACATTTGCCATCGATGCCTCCAAATATTACAAAAGAAAAATAATTGAAGAAATAAACATAAATATAGTGATTTAATCTAACCTAGAGGTGAAGGAAATCCACAATATTTAAGTAGCAATGTAAGAAGCAAAAGAATAAAAAGGAAAAAAATAGAAACTTGTCAATGTTTCAAAGTACCGTTGACTCTCTAGTAACTAATAGTTTTAGAGATTTAAAAACTATTAATTGATAAATTATTAAATATCTTTACAATTTTTATTAATTAAAGGTTTTTGTACAAGTATACAATTTTCAAAAAAATTGTATATATATATATATATATATATATATATTTCTAAAGATAATAATTTTTTTTATATAAAAATGTATTATATCTAATTTAAGTTAAAATAAATCTCTTAATCTCTTTTATTTATTTATTATTATTTAGGAGGATTTAGTGAGGTGTGTGTTTATTTGCATGATATAGTAGATTCACTTTTCTTGATTCATCAGATCATTGTATTTAGTATGGTATTATTTGATAAAATGCTATGTTCTTGCATTATTTATATTCCATTCCAGCTAGATACAAATGGGTCCCTCAAAGTGGTATCAAAACAAAAAATTTAGGCAATGGATTGATCCTAATTTTTGTCTAAATAGATAGTTTTGTGAAGGCATTCTGTAACCCGACCACCATTTTTTGATGACTCTAATTATGTCCTATTGAAAAGCAAGAATGAAAATATTTCTTAGGTTTATAGATGAGCGTATTTGGTTGTTAAGAATGGTTGGACTCCTCTAGTAACCATAGCCACTATTGAAACTCTCTCAACCTCAAAACCTATAGCTACTTGGGATGAAACTAAACTTAGAATGAATAAGTATAATACTAAGGGGTTGAACATCATCTTCAATGCTGTCACAGTTGAGGAGTTTCGACGTATCATAACGTGTAAAACATTTAAGGAAGCTTGGGATATTTTGTAGACTACCCACAAAGGTAAATTGTTGTGAAGAGGCCCAAACTTTAAATGTTGATTTAAGTTTGAACACTTAGGATGGAAGAATTTGAAACATTCTCTGAATTTTATACCAAACTAAGTGATGTGGTTAATTCTTCATTTAATCTTGGAGAAAGGATAGAGGAACTAAAAATTGTAAGAAATTTTTTGAAATCTATACTTGAAAGGTTTTAACTAAAAATTACTGAATATTGAAGAGAGTAAGAGTGTTAACTCTCTCAAAGTTGATGAATTAGTAAGGTCTCTTCAAACTCATGAGTTGACATGTAGACAACCCAAAAAATAGAAAAGTCTTGCACTTAAGTTAGTCCAAAGAGAGGCGAAGCTCTAACACCGACTCAACACCTCTCAGTGAGAATGAGCTTGTTAAGTACGTTACAAGATTTAAAAAATTTTGAAAGAACAATAGATCAAATTCTAAAAATCATGGAAGCTCATCTAAAATTCCCACATCTAGTTTTGCTAAATTAAAGGGCAAATGTTAGGACCATAGGATCCGATATTGTAATTGGCTAATCCAGTTAGACAAAACATGCTTTGTGTGTAATTCTTACATAAGTTCTTCGAGTGAGTACCTCGATGCTCATTCTTTCTCATGTTTATACAAAAGACATTACCGTGTATCACTACAGGTCGACTTGGTTCTCAAAGGGTAAATGATCTTTTGTATTTGATTCATATCTCACACACTCACATCATGCATGCATTGCATATAGATTTTATCTTATCATCTTATATACGATTGACTTGTAGTTGTGAAATAATTCTCCCAAAATGCATCTTGAAAACATTTATGGGAAAAACTCAGTTCACAAAACAAGCAATGAATGAGGAACTCACTATTGCTCGTTTGAACGAAGCTTGGCTCGTTCGAACGAACAACGGAGACTTTCGTTCTCATTCATTTTCATTCGTTTGAACCTCTATATCAAATGAGTTGATGCAACCTCAGAGTTGTACTTGTTTGATATTTGTTCCTTGTTCGTTTGAACGAGTAAGTGCTCGTTCGAACGAATGATGTTTCGTTCAAACGAACCTTAGGCGACAAATAAATTTATAATATGATTTCGAGTCATTTGGGGATCAATCAAGCTCTTTGTAAAAATAGGCAAAAATACGTTTAAGAGCAGCCAAAAATAAAGTGAGAGAGTCTCAATTTGTGAGAGCTAATTTGTTGATAGATCTTGAAGCTCTTGTGAGAGATTGTTCATACATGACATGCATACTCATCTCTACTCGTTTTTATTGATCAAACTTGATCAAACCATATGATCCAATCAGATCTAAAGAGCCTTGGTTCACGTCAAACTCACCATTGACAATAGATGGAATTCAAGCACGAGAATTCGGCGTTGAGCAATCGGTGGACATCGAGGTCATGAGGATTTGCGATTGTTGAGCGGCTTTATCGGAGGAGTCCGAGACCATAGAGGAGTCCGGTTGTTTAAAGGATTGGCTATGAGAAGCTTGAGGATTCGAGGAAAATTTGAAGACGTAATCGGGGAGAACGTAGCTAGAGGTACTCAGCTCATTCAGAGATTCGTTGTATTTCACTTTCCATCGTAGTGCATTCCTTCCATGAGCATTGGCCCGACTCTGGAGTTTTACTCCAAGGATTGCTGTCCTTGGTAGTTTTCTCCATCATCAATCGGTTTGCAATCTCTCTCTTTCTCCATCTCTTTCAATTTACTATGTGCTTAATTGAATTGCTTCTAGCTTAATTACAAAAATTGAGTTTTTCACGTTCTTCATAATTATGCATCAAATTGAGATATTGAAAAACCTAATTTAGTAAATTGATTGAAATCAAAATTGATAACTTAGTTGATTTTGCTTTGAATTGTGAAAATTTCTATAAAATCAATCTAGTTGATCAATTAGGTGAAGTTTGAATAGGTTGGTGAATTGGTTGATTCTTGGTGGATTCATTGGTGAAATGGCATAACTATTGGATTAATCACGTTGAGTGATTTGTTGTTGATTGTGTCATCTTTGCAATTAACAAAAAATTAGAATTAACTTGAAAGAAATTTTTAATTCAAGTCCTTATTCAAACCCTCCTTTTAGGTAATTCACGCTTTAGGACCTTGAGTGATATCCTTGTGGTATCCCTACACACAAACAACAAAGATTTCAAATCTTCCTTAAGTAGTGATTGGGAAAGGTCCTCTAATCACCCGTTTAATCAGACCTCTAATATCAAATACTATGATTGTTAGAACTTTGGACACATAACAACTAGTTTCCTAAACAAGAGGAATAATAGAAAGAACAATAATCCAGCATTGGAATCCACCTTAATGGATGATGAAAGTGAGAAAGATGATGGGATTGAAGGCAATGATGCTAGTGAAGAACATTAGTTCTTAGCCTTCATAGTCATCACTAATAATCAAGATAGTTCACTACTCCCTATTGGTAGTGAACAAAATGGAGATAGTGATAAGACAGAAGAGAGTGAGATACAAATTTCTTATAAGAAATTATACTTATAAGCATTCAAGCTAATGTAACACCCCGACCCAATGAATTGGGTAACTTCCTACAAGGCATCAGCTACAAAAAAATGTTTAATACGTAATTATTAAATAATGCGTAAAGAATACATAAAAATATATACATTCATAAGTATACAAAAATGCAATTGATACATCGCAGACGCGATAGGCCTAGTGTGCGAAGGATACATATACCCATGCTCGTATATACACTTGAATTTAAGATATACGTAAACATATCTATGCATGTGAGAATATATATGTGTGTGTGTATACATACTGAAAAGAAGTAGGTGCACATGTGAATGTGTGTGTGTAAATTGGTGTGAGAGTAAGGTGTGTAGTGTATGTGATGTGTGTGAGTGCCATTGGAGTATAGGAAGGCAAAGGTGGGCTGTCGTTGTAGCGTGAAGGAGAAGAGAGGCTGCAGCACTGAGCTACCGCCCTAAATAGAAGTAGGGGATTGGAGAAAAGAAAGGTGGAGAGAGAGAGGCGGTGCAAACACTGTGCAGTCGTGTATATATATATATATATGCATAGTAAACCCTAAAGAAGGCTTAGCAAGAGGCAAACGTGAGAAGAGGGAGGGAGGGAGAGTTGCGGCTAAGGGTAGAACTAGAATCGAAGAGAGAGAAGAAGACTGGCGATTTTTCTCTCTAAAGAAGTTTAAGTTTTTCCTTAGTTTGTTTAGATTTAAATTGCTTATAAGAAATCCTATATTAATATCCAATAGTATAAAGGCTTAAACAAGGTTGAGAGACCTCCAAAATAGTAGAAACCAAAAAGTCTGTCATTGTTGGACCTTCAAACTAGGTCTGAACCAACTGAAACCAAACAGGTTTCTATAGTGAAGGGTTTAAACTAGAAGCTTCTAGGGTTACTAATCCATAAAAACTATGAGAAAAGGATTAGAAATGAAAGAGATAATTGGAGTTACAAGTCACGGTCACAAATCAAACTTTGAGGATCAAGCACCGAGCTTAATTTTTGGAACGTGATTTGAATCTACATAACCTAAGGATCACAACAAGCCAAAATCCATCGCTTTTAGTAAAGAAATGAGCATTTACCGAAGAATTATTTAGATCGGCCATGGAGGCTCGATCGAACTTTTGAGCCTACTTTGACCCCCCAAGCCAACGATAAAATGTTTTCTAGGGTTCCAAAAATGTTTTGGATATGACTTCTGAGCCTACTTCGACCCCCCAAACCGACACTGTTACTCAGACAGGCCGTACAAAATTAAATGAATTACACAAGAGTGATAATATATATATTTTTGATATTAAATGCGGGAGCTACACATATGAAACTCATCTGATAGCCAATTCATCACCAACCATTTATAAAAGATACTCAAGGCAAGATCATCGTGATCACTATCATCAACATGATTCGTCAACATTTATATATACATCTTATATGTATCCACAAAAGTACAAAATATAAATTCCCAATAGTCCAGGTTGTCATCATCCCTAAAAATACATCATATGATTACCCAAAAGATTCTATGTCACATCTAACCTAGATCCTAGTACAAAAGATCCATTGCATTCATGCTCTCAGTTATTCCGCATGGACTTGCTACCTCCTTGCTAAATCAGTTACTTGAAATATATTGGATAAATCCATATGAGCTTTACTAAGCTCGTGAGTAATTCCTGCATCTTATCACAGGTTTTGCAAGACAGAGTTTTGCACAAAATACCATGGGCACCAAGTTTTCTTCAAACAGATATCACATACACAAGAATATCTTAAAACATGCTTTCAAAATGGATCACGTATAAAGCATACTGAAGGTTCAAGCAGATACAACAAAAGCATTTTTAAAACACGTTATTTTCAATAACACAGTTCGAATATCAAGTTACAAAGTAGATAATGAAGAGTTGTTCACAAAACGTATGATAGCATATGTATTTCTTAAAATATGATTCAGATAATTAATTACGGAACATATAACATAATAACAAATGACAAATATACATGAGAAGGTATTTTTAAAATCTAATTTTGAATAACGGATAACATGAGATAGATGACAGACACATATTACACACATCAAAGATTCACATGTTAAGTCGGAGCACTATGTGGGTAAGTCTCGTCAAGAGTCGGAGTGCCATGTGGGTAAGTCTCATTAAGAGTCAGAGCGCCACATGGCTAAACCTCGTGTAGACACAATAATCGAGTCAGAGCGCCATGTAGGTAAGTCTCATCAAGAGTCGGAGTGCCACATAGGTAAGCCTCGAATAAACACAAGAATCGAGTCAGAGCACTATGTGGGTAAGTCTCATCAAGAGTCGGAGCGCCACATGGGTAGGCCTTGTCACGCCCCGAATTCCAGCGAACCCGAGGCGCGAGTAACGAGACAGAAAGAAATAAAATAATAAGGAAATAAAAGATAATAATGACATTCTCATACATTTTGTAAGCTGTTCTGATACATACATATGGTCTGGTCCATTTCTTCACCACATACAAAATAAAATACAGTCGCGGGCTTATGCCCTTACACAATATCAAAAGCGCCCCTTGGGCCTAGCATGGTCCCTAATCAACTCATCTCCACGTCTCGCACAGCTGGGACGTCATCTGAAATGTTTGCCCCACTAAAGGGGTCAGCTCAACATGCTGGTACAATATAATGCTAATGCAAGAAACAGAACTAAGGTCGTGGCATGTGCAAGTGTACAGTTATTTCTATATGGCATTCGATATCATGATGGCAGCATATAAACAATATGCAGTATATGAGCTGTATGCGTGACACACCCATGCAACTCTATGCCACCCATGTCTCATGATACGGTTATTCTCCGCTGGCATGAGTACCGCCGCGTATGTCTCGCTTCACGGTCCGGAATCCGTCAGGCAGGCAAGTACCTATTGGCCGATTTTGGGTTTTTTACCACAGGATCTGCACCCTCATAATGCAAAGCACCAAGTGCTTACCCACGCCATGTCCAAAGAATCACACTATGCCAATATGCTCTGATTCCATCATGTCATAATGTAATCTCAATGATGCATCTCATTCATACATAAAGCATGCCTTCAAGTACACAATTCATAATATCAACAGTTCTTCAAAGCATATGATTCACACACTACACTAACACATGCAATATACCCATAATCATCATCCAACTTAACAAGATAGCACGTAGCACATAAGCATGTGAACACTCAAGCAAACATGTGAACAATCAATGCAGCAAAGCAAGTATTCCTAATCTCAATTCTATTTCTTACTTAGCACAATATATCGTACCTGATAATCGATCTCAACTCAAGAAGGTGTACTCGAAGTATGGTAAAATCACAGTGAAAATGTCGAAGGTCAGATCCCCTTCTCCTTGCCCTCTCGTGTCCCTAAAATCATAACAGGTAATTCAGTTCATTGTCATTCGAATTTATTCTATTCATCAAATTTTTATGTCTTTAATTCATAAGTTTCTATTTTGTTAATTTAGACTCCACTATTGAGTCCGGGACGTCGAAGAAACTAAGTTTAGGCTTTCGTAGAATTCAATTCGGACACCTGGGTTAAAAAGGGCAAAACAGTCATTTTGCACTTTACACGGGTCCTTACATTTTGTGACCTCTTTTCACAAATCGGACTCCACGGTTGAGTCCGGAATGCTCGAGATAATAAAGTTTCACTATTTGTTTACCTAATTCGGAGTTCATTTGACTGTATTTCAATTCAGGGGTATTTTGGTAATTTTATATGTTGCTACGTGTCTTTTATTTTTTGGGATCCCGTCTCGTAAAACGGACCTCACCATTGGTCTCAGAATGATCGAGATAGTCAAAATACACTAATGACTTGTCCCATTTGGACTCCGGGATATTTTTGAATATTTAATTAATTAATTAATTAATTAATAAATTAATTTAATTAATAATTTATTAATAAATTAATTTAATTAATAATTTATTAATATCTTATTCATGGGGGGTCAAACATAATTAATCAAAGTTCTGGGGTTCAAAATCAGATTTCTTAAGGTTCTGGGTTAAGGTTCAATTTGTAAAAGGTTCAAGGTTCAAATTGAAATTAGTTTAATTTACTATTCCTAATCAGGTTAACCAAACAGAGACTTATCTAGAACGGGGATAGGATATCCCTGTTCCTATTCCAATTTAAATCTTTTAATTTCTTATACTTGCAACCAAACGGGCCAAATCCCATTTTAATTTAAAACACCCACGCGACACGTGGCAGGGGCGGTCCACACCTGCCCGAACCGGACCCGACCCGGACCCGGGACCCGACCCGGTCAGTCCCTTCTTCCCCCCCGTTTTTCCGGCGAAGCTCCGGTCGCCTTCTCCGGCGCCGGTGGCCGGAATTGCAGAAAATCAAATTTTCAAAATTGATTTTCTTGGTGTTTTCGAAGCCTCTTTCAATTCCAAATCATTCTAAAACCTTTTTGGAACTTTTTAACAATGTTTTGAAGCTCCCAATCACAATGAAAAGCCTAGACTCCCCCCCCATGGCCGTGACCTGCATATCCCTTTTTCTCCCTCATCTTTCAACCGTTTTCTATCATTCTTGTTGCGTTTGAAAGCTAAAATCATGCTTTATAAAACCCTATGATCTAAACCAAACGAATCATGCTTTTGAAATTTAAAACAGAAGCACCCACTTAACTAAATTTTCGGTTGTTTCTCTCTCTAGCCGTGCCCTCTTCCACCTTTCTGGTTTCTCCTCGAGCTTCCTTTCCTTTTCACAGTCCAGAACTCTTTCTCTCTCTGTTTCTCTCTTCTTTCTCTTTCTTTCCCAATCGAGACACACAATATTACATACAAGGTCCACTCTCTCTCCCTATCATTTCTCTCTCTCTCTCCCTAAGACTAAACCTAACCCTACTGCTCAGAACTGCCCCTCCCATGCTCTGAATTCTCCCTCAACACTCCACCAGCCATACCTGCCACACCATCCCTCATTGAGTGTGTAACACTCAACACATGCACACACACGGCACACACAGTGCACTGTTTTATATATATATATATATATATATATAAATATACACATATTCTCAAATTCAGATTTTTAATTATATATATATTATACATACATGCACATACACCATACACATAGTTATACACATACAATACACACATTGCACCCCACACACATTAAAATTTAATAATAATAATCATAATAATAATAATAATAAAAATAATAATAACAACTTGAAAATTTTATTTATTAAAAAAAAATTTTTCAGGTTGTTATAGGCCTTGGACAAACACATGATTGGATTCAAAACAAGTATAATTCAAGTTGCGTAGTCGAATTGGTTCACACAAATTATTTATTTCTCATTGAAAGGGTGCTATGGTTTACAAACATTTTTCAAATCAGTACACATGAATGTCATTTCGAAATATAGTCATAAAGATCATAGTTCTCGAATATTTCACAAAGTGCAGAAAGACATTTGAGTAGATATAGAAATTCATAAGATAGGCATTTGAACATGATATAAAACATTTAGGCCTTTTTCAAATAGGAGATAAAACACTTAGGTATTTTTCAAATAGGAGATAAACATCACTGATTGAAAATGCAAGATTACTCACCAAAACAAATTTAGCATTTGTCAGATAGAAGATAAAATATCTCTGATCCATGGTACGAGATTACTCACCTCAAACTTTCAGTTCGTTTTGTTAATCTCATTTCCTTTGTCTTTAGTTCCTAGATCCATAAGTCAAATGCACATAACTATGTATTAGAACATAATTGAGGCATTTCTATCGGCCACTCATTATTTTTGTAATTAAATCTTCCTTAACGAATTGTATTCATTGGTCTAGTAGCCTTAGACTTTAAGTTAGGTCCCGCCCTCTTTTTCTAAATTCATTTTATAGCTAACTTAATGCTTGAGACGTAATGGGTATTACCTCATTTGTTGTTCCATATTTTTTAGAATTTAATTGGGCTTAATGGACCTCACCATTGAGTCCGAAACATCCAAAATAGTTAAGATAGACTACTTTTTATATTTAATTGGCTCCGGGCATTATTAGTGGTAAAATGATAATTTTACATTTTACGTGTCTTAATTTTTTGGATTTAATTTCACAAATCAGACTTGCCGTTGAGTCCGGAATGCCCAAAAATTTTGAGTTACACTATCTTTTTATTTTATTTGGGCATCGGAAACATTTTACCAAATTAAATTAATTTAATTCTTTTATTTTATATTATATATATTTAGTCCATAATGTTCACTTGTGTGAAGCTGGCACAGTGGCGACATGCTTGGGGTTAGGTTTCACACATGCGCAGGTCAGGAGTTCAAAACTTGGGGAGCTACGGCTCCCCTTTTATTTTTTGATTTTCTGATTACCAAACAGTGGACAAGGAGCTAAATAGGGATAAGATATCCTAGGTCTGAACAAGGGTATTAAATCAAAGCTTTTCCCTGTTGCCAAACACCCTGATTCTGATTTAAATTAAAACCCTTAAGCCTAAAAGATGTAGTTTCACTTACCCATATATGCGACTGGGAGGGTTCTGACTCGAACCCAAACTTGAACCGGCCCATTCCTGTTCATCTTCTACCTTATCTCTCTCGCCTGTTGCCCTAGTTGCAAGATTTTTAAAATCCTATTTCATGGGATTCTAGTGGGTTTTTTTACCTGCTTTCTGTTCCTATGGGTTCTTGGAAGATTGAGGATCATTTTGGCGTTGTTTTAGGGGTTCGAATTGAGCTCGAAAGCTCAGTTGGACTCTCATGGTATTTTTTGAATATCACTCGATACCTGCTCATTTCGACACCAAAATCCATGGGGTTCATTTCCTTATGATTGCCTCACCATGGGGTTCAAATCCTTGTTCATAAATCGGGTTATGATGTGGGTTTCACAAGGCTCGGTTTCAAAATTGAAACTTGCAACTGCACTTTCGGGGTCATCCCTCTTGGCTTTTTGGTCGCGGTTTGATGGGTTTGTGGTCACTTTGAGGTCTAGGTTTAGTCTTAATTAATAAAATTGAGTTTAATGAAGGTTGGTTCAGGTCTGCTTCTTTGAAGGTCCATCAATGGCAAGTTCCCCTTTTTCTAAGGTATTTTAACTCAGTTTTTCTCATAAATTTATGTAATACACACACACACACATATATATATATATCATTATATGCACATGAATGTGCTTTATTTTCATTCAAAAGTGAGTTAAAACAAATTGTTTTAGAGAGAAAAATTTTAGGTTTTGGTATTTTACCTTCGTACAGTGGGTTTCTCCCTCTTCTGTACTTCATTCTGGGCTTCCCAAGCTTTTTGGGTTTTGATCAAGGCTGCATGCAAGTTCCCTTCCTTCCCCCTCTCTCTCTCTCTCTCTCTCTCTCTCTCTCTCTCTCTCTCTTCTTTTTCTTCTTCTTCTTCTTCTTCTTGTTTCTCTCTCTCCCTCTAGCTGCACACACACACACACACTTCTGTTTTCTTCTTTGTACACATAGCACACACACACATACATATATATATATATATATCTATATACGTATATATTCATATATAATATTATGGATAAGGTTTTGCATGAAACTTGATTGGGTGTGGGGGGTGGTGGAATGGGGTTTTATATAGTTTATATATATATATATATATCTAGTTGGATATATAGCACAAAAGTGCTGTAGCCAAGTTGGCTAATTTTTTGGACATAGGTTATTTCCCACTTTTTGGTCTTGGGATCAAACTTTTGGGCCAACACTTTTGGCCTATTTTCCTCCATTTTTCATTTTTATACCTTATTTGGCATTTTTATATTTTACCCCATTTTTGTTTTCGCATTATTTTTATTTTTCTTCTCATGTACTTATATTTTTATTCACTTCCTTCATGCATCGATTTCATAAATTGAAGTCTTGCAATTTTGTTTATTTTCTTCATGTGTCGACTTCGTTGATCACGGTCCTATTATTTCGTAGCATTTATTTTTCTTGGTCTAGTTTTCTTAATTATTATTTTGCTTCTTAAAGTCTCTAATATTTAAATTAGTGACTTAATTTTCAATAATCGGGCCGCGGTGTTATAATATGTGTTGAAAAATAATATTTAAATATTTCCTATTTGCGAACTGGTAACGCAAGATAAATAGTGCATAAGCACTCTTGTTTAGTGTTTCCTTCGGGACTCATTCATGTAATGCCCATGAGAAGGCCATAGATCGCTCTTGTTTAGGTCATGTATAATGTATTGACCTCCTGTTAAGCTTAGTGTCTAGATCGATACAGGACTCTCGTGTTAAGAGAAAAGATGCAACATTGTGAAATGGTATAAGGTTTTTAACCCCCATTGCTTTGAAAATGATTTATATCCTTATATTTCATAATTAAGGGATTTATGCTTCTGATTGTATTTAAAGAATTGAATCCTCCTGCTCTGTATTTGAGAAATTAAATGCTTTACTTGAATGTCTTGAAATGCTTAATGTTTTATGATTCGATGATTTTGTATTCTGTGTTTTAAATTATGCGAACAATTGATAGTGATTTTGTCATGACCCGAAACCCACCCTGTATGGATCTCGCATCGCGACCGCCACCCTCAGGCCCGTGGACCTTTGGGCGAAGGCTCGCATAAGCAGCGGTATCGAATAGACGTGCGACACATGATTGCGGAAGCGTGAAAAAATTTTTCGTTTCTTTTCTTATTTTTAAATTACGCACATCCGTCCGGTACTGCCGCTCTTTACATAGGATACATGATTTAACATTCAGAGTATAACTAAAAACTTAAAGACTTATAAATAATACATGTTTAGTTGCCCTGTGGGCCTTATACATAACAGGGTACCACTTACTAATACAAGATTTCACACTTAATGTTCGTAGTGCTAAACAAAAACTACTTGAACATAACTTCCAAAAACAGCAGATTCATCATCATCGTCCTCAAGTCAAGACTGCTGCTAATCACCTGAAAAGGGGATCCGAACAAAGTTCGGGTAAGCTAATCTAAGCTTGTGAGCAATTCCAGTATTCGTCATGGGGTTTTCAATTAGTAGTGGTTTTTAGTACATAAAAGTTTGTAAAACACTCACTGCCAATTGCTCGTATACTTGAACATAGAACATATGCATTTCTTAAAACAGATAGCTTTGAAGCATTTAAAGTATTCAAGCTAAACTTGTACTTTGTCAAATAGAGTATTTAACTCGAAACATATGCATTTCATAAAACAGATAGCTTTGAAACATTTAAAGTATTCAAGCTAAATTCGTACTTCGTCAAATAGAGTATGAAAACTCGAAACATATACATTTCTTAAACATATAGCTTTGAAACAATTAAAATGTTCAAGCTAAACTCATACTTCTTTAAATAAAGTATATAAAATTTAAAACACATAAATATTTACTGTGAAAATGTGGGTAAAACCTGCTTCCATTTCCAATACATTTTCTTATCACTTTTCATTAATGGAATCCGTTTTGAACCAGATTCCCACTTTACGTTTCGTGAAGGTATCTTATGCCCGGGGGATTAGATCCTGCTACCTGGCAGTTGACAGTCAATTGAGCTCCATACAACTTAATATCCCATCAGATTTCAGATTAATTTAATTCCGAAAAAACTCATAGAATCCGTGGTGCTTATGCTCAACTTTTCTTACATTCAAATACATTTGACTTCTTCAAATAGGTGCTTTTCATGATCATTTAAAACATCATGTACATAATTTCATAATAAATCCTTTAAACAATTGATATAACAAATTCAGAACACTTTACATAATTTGTCATTTAAAACTTTAGACATGCCGAAATATGTTTTAAGAAAACTGTGATAGAAACCATTCACTAAGCATGTCATAATAGAGTTTTTAAAGATAGAGCAATTAAAACTGAATCATGTAAATACTGAATTCGGAATTTCAAACATTTCATATCTTTGCATTTAAAACCTTTTCAAATCCATGGAGTTAAATCTCCACTTCAAATACAGGGTTACTTACCTTGGTCCTTTAGGGTTAGTGCTAATTATGCGCTTTCCCACTTTCCATGTATTCCTAAGAACAATTCATAAATATCTCATCAACTTCACATTCATTGTAATATCATTTCGATATTCCTCAACTTATGCTTAAATCGTATTAGATCCTAAAACGATCTCATAATTTCATATGTACTTAACTTAACTCGTACTCTTAACCTATGACACAATTAATGTGTTAGGAATTGAATTTATTTCAATTTATACTCTTCTGGTAGCTCCATAAACTTTAATTTAAAGTTATTTATTTGACATGTTTACGTGTCGTGTCTTTTCGTATTTCATTTCTCCTACTTGCCTCAGTTTAGTTCTTTAGCAATATTTCAGTTCATAGTCATCTAACAAATGCTATTCATCAAATTTTATGTCTTTTTATTTAGACATTTCTTTTTGGTCGAATAGACTCTACCATTAAGTCCGGAGCGTCGAAGAAAGTCGGTTTAGGCTATCCTAACATTTAATTCAGACTGTTATATGTAAAAGGACAAAATGGTCATTTATCGATTTACGTGTCTCATTTTTCTGTACTTCGTTTCGTAATTTGGACTCCATTATTGAGTCCAGGATGTCAAAGAAAGTCAATTTAGACCTTCCCTGGTTTTAATTTGGCTTTTGAGGTACTAGGGGTAATTTGGTCTTTTTACCCTCTTACGTGTCTTTATGTTCGGGACCTCATCTCGTGTCGTGGACCTCACCATTGGACTCAGAAGGTCCGAGATAGTAAGAATACACTAATAACTTGTTAATTTTGGACAAGGGGTATTTTGGTCATTTACCCCTTTACGTGTCTTTATTTTTCGGGCCTCGTCTTGTAAAACGGACCCTACCATTAGTCTCAGAATATCCAAAACAGTAAGGATACACTATTCATATGTTTAATTTGGACTTCATTTGCTTCATATATGACCCAAGGGTAAAATAGTAATTTTACTTATTTATTAAATAATTAAATTAATTATTTAATTATTTTTTTCAGGGGCATAATTGCATAATTTTTCCCCCCAGTTGGGCCACAGTAGGATTTTCCAGAATTTCTGGGGTCAATCCGCAAATACTGAAAGTATTGGTTTATTTAATTTTTAATTAAATTATAAAACCAATGGGTTCGGTCCAAATCCAAGTGAACCGGTCCGGTTCACTTACAAACCAACCGGGTTAGCTAGTTTTACACGTAATGCTGACGTCAGGATGACGTCAGCCCTAATGTTTTAATTTTAAAAATTAAAACGTTGCCGTTTAAGTAAACTTGACCCGGACCCGTAACCGAATCCGACCCGACCCGAACAGTGTCATCTTCCCCACGATGTCGACACTGTTCACACCGAACCCTAATTTTTACAGTTTGAATTTCGTGGCATTTTAGGGACTCTTTTCTTCTGTTTTCTTTTCCAAACATCTCCTAGAACTTTATGGCATATTTTTACATCGATTTAGAGCTTCGAATGTAGCTCTATGTCGCAGTTTGGGGGTTGATAGGCCGAACCTGCAACTAGCTTGTTCATGCTTATTTCTTGATAATTTTTCATGGGGTTTAGCTTGTTTTGATCCCCTCTTTATGAGGATTCTGTTACCATTCATAAGAGTGGATTTAACAAAGAGTTTAGAGGTTTGGGTTCCAAACCCGTAGCCTGCAACTCACCATATGGGGTCCATTTCTTGAGCTTTATGATCGCAGTCATATGTTTTTAAATTGCTCGTAGTGTCTACTTTAGGTTTTGATAAACCAAACAAGGTTTTGTTCACATGATTTCAGACCTGCTTCAAGCAAGGTCTTTATTGGCGGCTGCTTATGGGTTTCATGCTTTTAACTGTTTCCAAGTTCTAATTTCATGCTTGATAAAATTCTTAGACATATATATAACATCCTACGTATATAAACAACTCAAAAACAGTTCCTATCAATCAAAATTCTGGAGAGAGAAAATGATAACTTTGAACATTTCTCACCTTTTGCTATGGTTTGATCCTCCTTCACCTCTGATTTTCTCCCTTAGCCTCCTAGTTCTTCTTCTGATTCACTTCTTAAGAAGCAAGCATGCTTGCATGCTTTGCTTTTAAAGAGAGGCAACCGACCTCTCTCTCTCTCTCTCTCTCTCTCTCTTCTCTCTCTCTTCCCCCCATGACCTCACGGCCGAAACCCTTCACTTTTCAATTAATTTCCTTACACAAATTTAATTTTACTTTTTCCCATTCAGCTTTCTCTTTGATTTTTGCAAGATATTTTGTATATATATACATATAATATAACACACACAGTTACACATAGAGACACACACACTGCCGACACACACACACCTTGTACACTATTCACACTTTACACATATGTATATATATATATATATAAATTTATATATAAATTACATTTAATGTATCTATGTACAGACATGCATACATGCTTGATTACATAAATATATATATATATATATATGCCTTCCATGTAATGTGTATTTATAATATATTTAATTATAAATAAAATAATTATTTCATATGAATAATTAATTATTTTTGTAAATAATTAATTATTGCTTTGATTGTAATAATTTTTATACTCATTTTTCTTGGCCTCGTAATGCGTGCCATATGACCCGGTATCCCGGGTCGGGATATTACAGATTTCTTTTATAAACTCTTTCATACTTAAAACCGCTATTAGTTGAAAGCTCATGACAAGGTACTGGAATTACTCACAAGCTTTTCATAAAGCCCACCTGGATTTTACCCATGAATTTTCAAGTAATGATGACAAGTGAGAGCCTTACCCGTACTAGTGAAAGGTGTCTACAACTTCACTCTTTTGGTACCATTTTTGTTGTAAGATAGTTAGCTGGAGTAAGATATTTAGTAAGCAGGATCTTGGAATGTCAAGACATGTAGATCATCCACATTTTTTTAGTAATGTTGTGGGACAATATATGTAGCTTAATTTTGTGGAGACAATGGCTATGTAATTTGAATATATGTTTAAGTTTTTTTTAAAAAAATATTTAGCATGTTTAGAAGCTCTGGTTGGATGGTTGTGTATTTGTCTTAATGCTTCCGCTTCTTATTTATTTATTTGTATTGTTGCACTGTTGCCCGACTTCGTTATAGGCCCCGGGTCGAGTCGCGTCACTCAATTTGCACAGGGTGGGTCGGGAGATGTGACAACTAATTTGAGTTTAGCTACAAAACTCAAATTGTGCGAAAAAAGAGAAGAGTGCAACGGAAGCTGATGAGACACTCTTAAGTCAGCTTAAGGCTCACAAAGTAACTCTACTTGAGAAGATCAATGTTGTGGAGCAAGAGTAAAATTCCTTAGTTGGGGAGGTTGAGAATCTAAAGAATAGTCAATTTTCTAGTGATATTGAGAAGAAAAACCTCGAAGCAAAATTTCAATACCTTGAACTAGAGCTAAAGAAAACTAGGGAAGTTAACGTCACTCTTGAAGACATGTCTAATGAATTAGGTATGATTTGAACACTGTCAGCTATGACACTTTCAAAGATTTAAAAAGGCCTACGACAACCAATTAATCAAATCAGGCTACCTTCAACCTGTTATGTTTGTCCCTCCAAAGCAAAAGGCTAAGGAGATACCTCAACCAAAGGCATATACTATTGTAGAGAATTTATGAAGAAAAAAAGTCATCAAGTGCCTAATATGCCAAAGTCTCAATTTTCAATCATAAAATGAAATAATAATTGAATATATTAGTTCAAAATTCTAAGAGTTTAGCAGAAAAGTTATTCAAATGATTAATGCAACAAAGTCTAGAAATAACTCCCAGATTGAAACTAAGCAAGACAAGACCAAGCCTTTAAAAGTTGAACCTAACCAAGTTCACTTAAAAAGATTATGCAAATTTGGGTTAGAAATGATAAATTGAAGGATCTTGAAATTCATACTACTACTAATGCTCATAACACTAATCAATCCAATGTTGATAGTGGTTGTTCTAGGCACATTCCTCAATTTGATTCTTCTTCTAGAGAAGTAAATCTCTCACTTATGTGATTAGGTAGAAGTCTAGTAGTTTAGGGTTCATGTTCTTTATGCTTATCTTGTATTGCCTTATGAACTACTTTGTATCTATTTGCTTTAGATTTTTTTCTAAGTTTTATTTTCTTTGTCTTATATAGAAATTTTTGAAAATTTCCTAAATAATCTTTTTATACATTCATAACCTAGGGTGTGCTTCATTGTCTTATTCTGTTCCTAGGTTTATGACTTGCATTTATAATTTCTTGTTTTAGTTCTTAAATTAGTTTACTTTTCTTTGTTTTCTCAAAACAAAAAATTCAAAAATATTTTTCTTTTAAGTTGCTTTGTTATTTAATATCCCTTGTTCTTTTAAAATAAAAAGCTTTGGTTTGTGCATATTGAGTATTAGAGACTATGATTCATTATCTTAAATTTTTATGCTTCACATATACTCTTTATTCTTAATTACATTCAATCTTTCAAGCAACACATTATCTCATTGCACTTAAACATGCACATTTATTTCATGAGATAGGACTTGTTAAAATGATGGATCAAAACAGTTTTATATTTAACTTACAATCAGTCTATGGCTAGAAAGATTAACTTAGGTTGATAGTCAAAAAAATAAAAAATTGCACAAAAGAGAAAAGTGTTAAATTTTTAGTATACAAGGAAAGGGCTATGAGATAGTGCGTATGCTATCAAAGGGGTGCACCTTTGAAAAGAGTTACCTACTTAGTAGTGTGAAAACTACCTTGAAAAATGTAGAGGTTAAAATTCTAAAGATTTATGAAGGTTTGGAAAAATTGAGGGGAGCTTGGTTAGTTGAAAGGGTCTAACATCCCTTAGGTTGATTCACTATAGTTGTTTATTCTTTTTATTTGTTAAATTATTCAATATTGTAATGAATACATTGAGACAAGGATATCTCATGGAATAAATTTAAATTTCAAATCTCAATTCACCATGAGGAAATGAGGAAGTGTGTTGAGGGAGAGTTTTAGTGTGATTATGTATTCTAGAATTAATCGTGAAAAGTGAGAAATTCAAGAACATAAATCATTGCCTCTAATACAATTGTGTTTGAAAAATTTTGGTTTGATGAAATAGAAAATTTTCTATTGAAATTAAAGGGGATATTGCATAGCATTGTAATTTTTTTTAAAAAATTTATTGATGCCACAAAAATTTCAAAATTTGCAAGACAGAGAGTGAGGAATGAGTATTTTGTTTTGGTCGTTCGAACGAACACCAACATTTATGAATGGTAATTCGTAGTGGAGCTTATTCGAACAAGCTACCGCTTTGTTCAAACGACCGCACAAAAACTTAAGTGACTATTCATCTTTGTTTGAATGTGCGATTATTTTACATTCCCTTCAAATTTGTTTCTCATTTCTCTCGCGTTCTTTCTATTTCTCTCCTATTCCCGTGAATTTTTCTAGTCTGTGGTTTCTATTTCTTCTATTTTGTTCTGATTAAAATCTTGTGCACGTTGAGTGGAACGTTCTCACCGTTCAATTTTAGGTTTGGGTATTCTATCTATAACACACCGACCCAATTAAGCAAAGCAATTAACAATAATGACAATTATCATAAGTTAATTTGCTTAATAACTATGGGTGATGCTAAATATGACTAATGACTTGGAATACGAAAGCAAAGGCATGAATGATGAAAATAATCAATTATTAATTAGAGACGATCGATGTGAGAATGCAATGTAATGCCGAGGGCCATGATTTGATAGAGGTATGACAAGTGCTACTCAAGGAGTAACACACAAGTGAATGTGAGAAATTAGTGCACATAAGCAAGTTTAGCATAATTCACAAAGGGAGCGAATTTAATCAGAATTCTTTCGATAATTATGATGGACTCTTAAAATAATTAAAAATAGATTTAAATACATCAAGATGAGACAATGAAGGCCATGGAAGCTGATAAAATCTCGATTTACGGAATTGATACACGGAGAGGAAAATGGAAATAAAGCAAAAGGGGGAAATAGAATAATGCCAAACAAGGCATAAAGAGAAAAAGAATTGAAAAATGGCCAAAAGTGTTGGCCAAGGGATTTGATCCTGAGACCAAAAATGTGAGAACACTTATATCTAAAAATTAAAACACTTGGTCTACAAGCACATTTGTGACATATATCTCACAAGATATATATATATATATATATATATATATTATATGCTATATAAAATGTTAAGTTTGCATGCTTAGGGCTGAGGTGTCAACCCCTTGTTGGGCCACTCTCCCCACCAATCAGATTACATGCAAGAATTTAAAATCTATAAAAATATATGTATACATGTTTTATATATATATATATATATATATATAGCTGATTCATATAGATATGTGGACAACTGTGCGTGTGTGAGTGTTGTGTGTGACACGTGCTGTGAGAGGTGGTTATACATCAATCGACCAAGAGAGTGGGTGCTGTATATGTAAGGATATATACTAACTGACTGAGTTGTGGGTGAGTTATATGTGTTGTTCATCTGCGGTTAAAGAGAGAGAATAGAAAGATTGAAACAAAAATAGAGAAGGAAGAAAGTGAAGAAGAAAAACTGAAGAAAAAAAATTCAAAAATCAACTTAACCAGGTAACAAAACTCAGCCTTCTTGATTTATTTTAATTTCTGAGTAAGCTTTATAATGTTAGAATGATTGTTGAATGATCAGGTTTCCAAAAATGTAAGGAAACTGAACAATCCTGCCATTGAAGGACCTTAAAATATAGGTTTGAATCAAGTTAAATCAAACAGGTTTTGATGCATAGGGGCTTAAATTAGAAACTAAAGGGAACCCAAACCCATACAAAATTAAACCCAAAATGTTAAAGGAGAGAGACAAATCTTGAGTTATAGGTCGCGGGTTCAATATGGAACTTCGCCAAATGAGTTTTAATCCTAGCTTTGTGAACGAAATAATGATCCATATGATTATATGGTGACAACAAGCTAAAAATCATTGTTTTTGGTGAAGAAATAAGGGTGTATAGACTGAATATTCAGTCGGCCATTAACGGTTGCATCAAGCTTTTGAGCTTGTTTCAAGAAATGAAACAAATGCCAAAATGTTTATTAAATTTCTAGAATTACATTGGAATAAAAAATAGTGAGAATCCATGGCCAAAAACTCACGAATTTGATTTTAAAATTTTTCAACTTTTAGGGTTACTGTTCATCGTCATGGGGAAGATGATAAACAGTATCGAAAACGGGTCGGGTTTACTTGGGTTTGGATCAGGTCAACCCGGTTTGGCACATATGGGTCTTTAAACGCAGTCGTTCAACTAGTGAAAAAAAAAAGAAGAAAAAGAGAAGAATTTTGCTCCGAGGTTACGAATCGTGATGTACAGTAACCACTAACCCAAATTTACCACTAAGCCACATTGTTACATGTGACATATATGGGCTGAATATATATATATATATATATATATATATATATATTTTGTCACATCCCGAACCCCACCCTACGCGGATGTCGAGGACGTGATGCCAGTCAGCCGCCACGCGACCAACCGAAGGCAATTTCTGAACTTTCCAGTGAATTGCACTCCGACTGTAGGGTCAGATGCAGCGGAATTTAAAACTTTTTTTTTTTTTTGTTTTGTCAAGGGAATGCAACTCATGTATTCACTGTAAGGTTATGTACCACAGAGCCAGTCTAAAATCCAACAGCTAACAATTCTAACCTCAGAGCATATCTATACTTCGACATATAACAACAGAGCAGAACTATAATCTCTAGAGTACCATTTAAATCCATGAGCCATATCTATATTTAGTACATATCAGTCAAGTCAGTCATAGTACATCACTCACCTGATTAAATAGATTCAATCCTCAATAATCCAGTCTCCACAGATCAGTGCCATCAGATCCAATAGATATCGTTCCTGAAAAATGTTAGGGAAATGGGGTGAGCTTCGAAAAGCCCAATGAGTAACACAGGTTCCCTGTCAAGGGTTTCAAATCCATTTCTTGTTTACAAAGCACAAGGGTAGTTCAGTTGTTTCTGAAATAGCAGCTTTATAAATCTATTTTAAATACAGTTTCAGTAGAATAAAGCAGAACTAAACAAAATAAAACAACCGATGAGGACAGACAGAACATAACAGACTATATCAAGTATAACCGTATAGAACAGAACACAATAGGTTAGAACGGAGCAGAACCGAGCAGAGCAGGACATAACAAATCAGAACAGGATGAAGCAAAGCACAACAAATCAGAACAGAGTAGGTCAGAATGGAACGGGTCAGAATAAAACGGGTCGAAATAGAACAGGTCAGAACGGATCACAATAAAACATAATAGAACGGAACGGAACAGAACATAACAAGTCATAACCGAACAGAACGGAATAAGTCATAGCAAATCATAACCGAACAGAACGGAATAAAACATAACAAATCATAACCGAACAGAACGGAATAAAACTTGACAAATCAGAATAAAACAGAACGGAACATAACAGAATGGAGTGGAAACAATATGTCAACCAGAGATACAGGTATATCATCAACAAAACGGAACAAGACAAAACTGAGTGGAAACAGTATATCAATCAAGGATACAGGTATATCATCAACGGAACGAAATAAGACAGAACTGAGTGGAAACAGTATATCAATCAAGGATACAGGTATATCATCAACGGAACGAAACAAGACAGAACTGAGTGGAAACAGTATATCAATCAAGGATACAAGTATATCATCAACGGAACGAAACAAGACAGAACTGAGTGGAAACAGTATATCAATCAAGGATACAAGTATATCATCAACGGAACGAAATAAGACAAAACTGAGTGGAAACAGTATGTCAGTCAGAGATACAGGTACATCATCAAAGAACATGATAGATCAGTATTGAGCAGAACAGGACGGGACAGAACAGAACGGAACAGATCGAAACAGAGCAAACAGGTTAGGACGGAACAGATCAGACATAACAAATCAGGACGGATCAGGACGGAACAGATCAGACATAACAAATCAGGACGGAACAGATCAGACATAACAAATCAGGACGGAACAGATCAGACAGATCAAACGGAACAGGTCAGGACAAAACAGATCAAACAAAACAGGTCAGACAGATCAAACAGAACAGGTCAGGACAGATCAAACAGAACAGGTCAGACAGATCAAACAGAACAGGTCAGGACAGATCAAACAGAACATGTCAGTGTTGAGCGGAACAGAACAGAACAGATGAAACATAACAGATAGTTAAACACGTTCATTTGAAACAGTATTAAAAACAAGAGTACAGTTAAAACATCAGAGTAACAGAACAGATCAGTTAAAATATCAGAGTAATAGAACAGATCAGTAATGAGCAGAGCAGAACAGTATAACAGAATAAACAGTACAGTATGCACAGATTAAATAATGCGGTATGCTCATGTAGTGCTCAAGACTGAAGTGGTACCAAGAGTCAGTTGTTCTTTCAGTAAAAACAGTGATAGGTTTATTGCAGTACAGAACAAAGGAATCAGACAGTAAAAATCATGCATTTGAATAAGGGCATGAAATCAGTGTATCAGGTAAAACAGTACAGTACAGTATTTAAAATACAGTAACTAGACGGTGTGCTTATACACCAATTCAGGAGTCAGGGTTACTCACAACTGTTACAGTCATCTCCTTGCATAAACAATCTGATAACCTCCAAGTACGTCAGGCATGACCATGTATATCCTGAACAATCATCATCAATCACAGACAGATCAGAATTTATTCATTCAGGTCTTATTCGTCATCTTAGGTGTCTATCGGATTACCTAAGATAACCTAGTAGCCTATCGCCCTCTCATCGGGTTTCATCCGGGGCTATTTTATTCTTAAATTAGGCTTAGCAGTCATCAGGATTATAACCTAAGTCATTGGACTTCAATCGTTATCAGTCAGTTACTTATTCAGTCTTAGGGGCAAAACGGTCATTTGTCACTTTTGCCCCGGACCCCTATCAAGGTCTTCAGAATGGTCTTTATATCTTAAATATAAAGTCATACGTCTTTTAGACTCCAATCAGTATCGGTTAGGTTCTTATTTTAACCATAGGGGCAAAATGGTAATTTTGTCATTCTTGCCCTGGACCTTGTCATGGTCCTCAGAATAGTCCACATATCTTAGATATAATTTTCTAAGTCCTTTGGACTTCGTTTGGTATCTGCTTTTGGTCATCGGGACACATTAGTCATTTCTCGTTTTACGCGTTAACTGTTCCGGAGTCTTATTTAGCCCTTCAGTGTTCATAAGTATCCTTATGATAATTTATCAGATCAGTTTGACCTTTATTTGACCTCTACTTTGCACTTATTGTGCTCAGGGGTATTTTGGTCATTTTATGTTTTGTAAGATTCTGACCCCAGTTCGTCATTTATTCGGGTATATAGTTTCACCAGTGTTCGGGTTTCTATCGGTATCAGTTTCGTTCCAATCGGGCTTCATTTGGGCTTCGTATAGTATCAGGGGTAATTTGGTAATTTCACATGTAGTGTAACCAAATTGTTCAGGACTCCAGTTCATAAAATGGACCTTACCATTGGGTCCAGAGCGTCCGACATAGTTAAGTTGGACTATCTTTTATGTTTAATCTGCCCTGGGTATCACTAGGGGTAGTTCAGTCATTTTACAATTTATGTGTGTGTATTTTTTTTTTTTTTTTTTTTCGGGACTTCAGTTCATTAAACGGACCTCACCGTTGAGTCCGGAATGCCCGACATAGTCAAAATAGGCTGTCTTTTATTTTTTAGTTGGCCTGGGTACCATCAGGGGCAGTACAATAATTTACACCTACATGTCTGTATTTTTTGGTACATAATTTCCCAATTTGGACTGTACCATTGAGTCCAGAATGCTTGAAATAGTGAAAATACACTATTTATTTGCTTTATTTGGACTCCGTTTGACATGATTAATGTCCAGGGGTAAAATCGAAATTTTACCTATTTAATAAAATAATTAAATAAATAATTTATTATTTAATTAATTTTTCAGGGGCTTGATTGCACAAAATTTCATAAATCAGGGCCACTGTGCAATATTCAGAACTATCAGGGGTAAATCCGTAATTTTCAGAAACATTTGGGGGGGTTAAATATAAATTCAAAAAATTAGGGTTCAAACCAGAGGGTTTAGGGGTTCAGAAATTGAACCGGTCCAAAACTCAGAAAACCAACCGGTTCAGTTACTTTCAGAAAACCGGAATAGCATATTCCAGTTAACCCTAAATTGCCCTTATCTGTGTTCAGGTTATCCTTATAACCTGATTTTAATTTCTTATCACTGCGTCCAAACAGGTGGAATTCAACTTTAAAATCAAAACAGTAAACTTCAAAACGGCGACGTGCCACTTATCCGGTTTTGCAACGGGTCGGGTCCCGACCCGAGTCCGATCCAGGACCCACCCGAGACCAAATGGTCTCTGTCTTCTCCGGTGAGCTGCAGGGGTCTTCTCCGGCGTCGGTGGGGCAATTCCGGTGACTTCGTGGGTTCGGTCCAACGGGGTTTGAAAGGGATTTCCGTGATCTTTCCATCCCCGGTGTCGGTTTCCGTCCCGACCAAGTTTTAGCCGTCGAACAGCGGATTACAGGTCGCGGCTCCGGTGAGGCCGGTTTTTCGGCGACGCTTCTAATTCCGTTTTTTCACCATTTCCAATCGGTTTTCGACCCCTCTTTCGGATCAGAGAGACCATCTAGGACCCTTAGGGAGTATTTGGTGCATTTAAAACTCACGAATCAGTTGGGTTGGGGAGATTATCATTTCGGCCAACCGAACCTGCAACCGCCTCTTCCTCATTGGTTTTTGGACCATTTCGGTCCATTCAACTTGAAAATGAATCCCCTTGGTGTCTAGATTATGCCCCAAGGGTCAGAAGTCTATTTTATGATAGTTGTTTAAAACCTTCACTTTTGAGATCATCCATGGTGGCTGTTCACGGGTTTTGGGTGTTTCTACCTTATTCGACACTCCCAATCAATTCGGAACAGTTCTAAAGTCTCACAGAAGCTCACATATGCAGTCTATATGGCTCAATAAAGTCAAAACCGTAGTAAAAATCCAAACAGAAAATTTTAACAGTTTTTTGTGTTTACCTTATAAAACGACCACTGTTCCTCTCCATGGTTCGGATCCAGTTTCTGGGACCTTCCAGTACAGTCGTGCCCTCAGTCCTCCTCTTTTTGCATCGCATTGAGGACATACACATGCATGTTTACACCAAGTTGTACACACCACACCATGTGTGACCTCACATGGCTTCTCTCTCTTAACAGATCAGTTCTCACCTTATCACCTTCTCTGTATCAGTATATCAAACCCCCAAATTTCTGATCTCACCCTCACCATATATCACATATGAAATGGTTATTGATTTGTGAGATATACCATCATTAGCTTGCATGCATTTGGGTTGGGGGAGGGGTCATCATGTGATGTGTAGGCATGATAGCCTAGGGGGCATAGGGTGATGCATGCTGATGTGTTGCATGCTTGTTCATTGGTCACTTGGGAGGTGGCCTATTCAGATTTGTATGTTTATACATTTCATTGTATATATGGTCACAAAGATGCCACTAGCCCAGTTGGTTATTTTTTGGATGAGGTTTCTTTTCACTCAAAGGTCAAGGGTTCAATTCCCTTGGCCTCCCATTTGGTCATTTTTCCCATATTTTCGGTTAAGGCCACGTTTGGTTGCGCAGAAATTCAGTTTCAGTATTTCCTTCATAACTTTCATTCCGTAACTCCTTTTTCGACACGGTTTGTTCCGGGAGTTTCATATTTCAGTTATCTTCAGTGTCAGAGGTTCCGTGTCATTTATTAAACATTCGGTATTTTTCAGGTTAGCTAATTCGGATTTCGTTAGTGTTAAAGCGGTGTTATTTCGTCGAATTAATCAGTAATTAGGGTTCGGGTATTTTACCCTTTTCCTCCAGACATATTTAGTTATTTTATCGGTCTATCATGACCGCCGGGATTATGATTAATTTCCCTAGATCATTCTATAAGCCAGTATTAATTAATAATTAATAACTAATTATTAATTACACAAAGTCGGGGTGTTACATATTTAGTATCATTTAAAAGAGTAAATTAAATTAATAAAATGGCTCTGATGTCCAAATAAAATAAAAAGATAGTGTAACCCAATGTTTTTGGGCATTCTGGACTCAACGCTGGATTCCGATTTATGAGATTTAGTTTCGGAAATTAAGACACGTAAAATATAAAATTACCATTTTACCCCTAAAAATATCAAGGGCCAATTAAATATAAAAGGTAGCCAAATTTGACTATTTTGGACCTTCTAGACCCAATGATGGGGTCCGTTTTACGAAATATGACTCTGAAAAAGATGACACGTAAAAGTATAAAATTACGAAAATGCTGTAAGCCACAAATAAGCTAATTAAGATTCAAAAAAAAAACCTAAATTAATTATATTTAATATTCTAAACCTGATGGTAATGTTCTGATGGAGGAAAAATAAGACCCGGTAACAAACTAAAAAATGGTGAATACGTCCGTAGGACTTAATGAACTTACCAGAAGTATAAAAATGAAATGAATACTAATTCAATATGTTCCAGACCTAACGGTAACATCCTGATTGAGGGAAAATAAGACCCGATAACCAATTAAAAAATGATGAATACGTTCGTAGGACTTAATGAACTTACTAGAAGTACAAAAATGAAATGAATACTGATTCAATATGTTATATATTTTGATCCATGATTATAGGATCACCTCAAACAATGGGAAATTGAAAGAGAGATATGGGATAGATATCATGGTAACTGCATGGGAATGTAATGCTAAGAACCCAATGTAAGTAAACCCGAACTCTAGTATGTGGTATTCCTAACCATGTCAGTTTATTTCCTTGATGTTGCCAATTTGTAATCCATGCATACCTGATATGTTGATCTCCATAATTTGATGCTTGTTCTATTTGTGGATTTTTTGAGAAATTGATTGCTAATATCCCATACAATTATTTGTCCATTTCTATACTTGCTTGGATATTAGAAAATTGTTATGTCTCTCACTGCTGAGAATTTTCTATTCCACAAATATGTACATCGCCTGTGGAATCATGATGATCATGATATTTTTATGAGTGCCAGAGTTGTGATCAGTCACAACATCCATCTGATTCATGGATGCTTGATTGGTGTTTGGGAGTGAGCCCAACACCTAGTCCTTAGAGGACATGATATATGTAAAAGAGTTCTAGTGCTATCCAGTGGTATGAAGGGGAAGTGGACCTCGATGTGCTATTTTGAGAGTATGTCGGGCCCTATATATGTCGACATCTGTTCTGTTAGTATCTCATCTCGTTTATTGATATTCTGTTGTTGCACTCATGAAGTATTGATATGCTTGCAAGCCTACGTTTATAATGTGTTATTGATTCCAGATACGCCACGTTGAGATGGTCCGTGGTTTATCTGTGGACATGTTATCTAATTGTTGATATGCTTGCCTTTTATCTTTGGATTTGGATTGTTATCCTGTTATTGTGGCAGTAATTTATTGTGCTGGCTGATCCCTACTATTGATTTGTCATTCTATTATGGGTTGTTCCTTTGGGAGCTACTGTAGAGATCTGAAAAATGAGGATAAATTTTTCGTTTTTACCGATAGGGCATTATTCATGCACCATTTGCCAATAAGACACTACATATGCATCATTTAGCTATAAGTCATGTTTAGAAGTATATTTTGAATATGACATAGAAGAAAAATATGCTTATAATGTTTAAAAACACCTCTAAAAATTTGAGCCTGTTCGGAGATAGTTTCAAAAATTGAACCAAAAGGGCATCCCGGGTGGTCCAGGTGGAAGCAACCAAACCCGGCCGCAGGCGAAAATAAATTTTTTGGAAAATTCTCATTTAAAATAATTTTAAGAACTTTGGTTAAAGAAAAATGTCGAATTGAGGCGTTTCGGGACGGGTTGTAGTGTAACGGGGCCTCGGATTCAATAAGGGCAAAAATGTCATTTTGTCCCTTTTCCCCTTTAGAATAAATACAACCCTTAGAGTTAAAATTTCATTATTTTGGTCTGAGATACAGAGCATAACTCAGTGCATGGGAGAAAAGTGAAGAAAAACCCTAGTTTCCCCAAGCTTCAAGCCACCAAAACACAGTCCCAGGCCAAGATTCTTGCAAGACTTCCTTCTAGGAAGTTGTTCCTCTCATCAAGGGCTATATTCTCACTGATCAGTTCGGATGTGCAGCGAACACAACTCCCTGGGGTTGAGAAAAACCATTTTAGGTATGATATCTTGCTAAGTTAGGAATAGATTTAAGTTTCTTTGCCTTTCTATATGTTGATTGAATGATTTATATGTTTATTTGTTGTTATAAAGTCACTTAGGATGTAGTTGCTTTGAAAACCTAGAGTTGGTTGTTTAGGTACTTATGCATTCTTTGGGAATTTGGAAAAGTGATAAACATGAACCATGACTATAAGTGAAATTCATTGTATTCTAACTTATGTTCATGTAGACAAAATCTTGTAGTTGGAAAGTTATGATTTATTCAAGGTGTTGGTGCTTTATGTATTTTGTAATCTTAGAGAATTTTTCAAAGTGATAAACATGTAACTTGTTTATATGTTTGATTCATTGCATTCTAGCTTATGTTCATGTAGAGAAACTCTTGTGGTTTGAGAGTTATGATTTATTCCATGTGTTGGTACTTTATGTATTTTATGATCTTTAAGAAATTGTTAAGGTTGTGAATATGTAATGTGTTTATATGTGAAATTGATTGGATTACATATTAGGTTCACGTAGATAAAGTTTTGTGATATAAAAGTTATAGCTGCTTTAAGTACATTGCATTATTTAAAGCATGCTCCATGTGTTTGATAAAATACTTCATCGAGATTGCATTATTGTATGGTGAAATCAAAGCATATTGGCATGGTGTGATTCCTTGAAAATATAGTGTGGGTTAAGCACTTGGTGCTATGCATTATGAGGGTGTATATCTTGTGGTGAAAAACCCAAAATTGGCCATTGTATTGGTGCCTGATTGACCCAACGGGAGCGATCCGAGAAAAGAGACATGGGTGTGGCATAGAGTTTGCATGGGTGTGTCACGCATATTGCCATTGCATGGTGTTGATAAATTGGAAGGCATGTAGATTATAAATGTACACTTGCACATACCACGCCTTAATTTTGTTCCTTGCATTAGCATTATGTCTTACCAGCAGTTGAGCTGACCCCTCGTGGGACATCATATTTCAGATGAGGTTCTGGGTACTTGAGACTTGTTGAAGTCTTGAAGAAAGGAAGGAAAATGGACCATAAAGAATATTTGGCCCTTGGGGCATATTTTGTGTGCATAAGGGCATTACTTTGGAATAGTGGATGGGGTTTAGACTTTAGGTTAGTTGGGCTAGTTGAGTGCTAGCATGACTTGGACATATGTATATTGTATTACTTAATGAATTTTTTTTTTTTTTTGAGAAAGACTGTGTTAGAACTCAGGTATTATTTGTTTATTGTAAACAATGGATGGAGGTGGTTGACGTGAGTTTTATAAATCATGATTAAGCAAGTGTGTTATAACATATTATATTTGCTACTTGTGAAGTGTGAATGTTGACAAGTACATGCTTAGTATTCTTTTAACACCTATGTCTAATGTGAAAAGGGGTATTAATTTTCCTTCTTGGACTTGTAGACACATTTCCCCAAAGAGAAACCCTGCGAAACTAGCACTACCTAGGCGTGGTGGGCCCCGAGTTGCTGCTTTTGCTCACAGCGTAGCAGAAGAGGCCGTTACTCCTACACCTACCCCGGCGTACACTGGTAGGAGACCACAGAAGAGGTACCTAGCTCGTACTTCTTCTGCACAGACACCTACACCTGCCCCGGCATACATTGGTAGGAGACCACTGAAGAGGTACTGAGCTCGTACTTTTTCTGCACAGACACCTATATTTGCCCTGATATACACTGGTAGGAGACTACTGGAGAGGTACCGAGCTAGTACTTCTTCTGTACAGATGCCATAGAGGCCCCTGAATTGTTATCATTGTGGATAGCCTGGTCACAAGATGGCCATTTGCCCTCAGAAGGACCCTAGCCAAGGACAGGGGGTTGGATCTAGCTAAAGATCATTTTCGCCTCCCGTACTGGGCCAAGGGTGGAGAGCACCTCAGCTTTGTTATACCTGCCATCAGACGGGCCATGTTAGGGCCAACTGTCCTTAAGGGTAGACTTCACAGGGCTCGTAGAGACCGTATTACTATCAGCTCATTCAGCCACCTTTGCCACAGCCACTGTTAGGCCATAGGCCTCCAGCGCCACCTTTGCCACAACCACTGTTAGGCCATAGACCTCCAGCACCATATTTTCAGTCGGCACCCTCCTCATAGAATATTAGAGCTTCCAGTCAGAAGGGTGGAAATCAGTAGGGATCGAGAGGGGGAGGTAGACAGAGCCAGACCACTCAAGGTCATGCTCATACGGTGGCTACACCAGAGGTATCTACTTCTGGACCTTTAGTGGTTCGAGGTACATTCCTTGTGTTTAGTTCATGGGCCAGCGTACTGATAGATTCTGGTGCATCGCATTCATTCATGTTTACCATGCTTGCCATGACATTGGAGTTAGAAATAGATCGGCTAGATCTGCCATTGCATGTTGACATACTAGTTGGAGTAGCCAGATTTTGAGAGTCTTAGAAATGATGCTAGTAGGATGGTGTCAGTAGTGTTACTACCAGTTGTAAGTGAGTTTCAGGGATCTTTCTAGAAGACTTGATAAAGTTTGTATAGTTGGTTTAATCATGATGCATGTTGTGTGTTTATATCTGTTGGTAAGCCTAACTACTTGAGGAAGTGAATAAAATGCCTAATAGGGTAGTTATGTGTATAAATTACGTAATATGCTTAACATGTGCAGTGTGTTCTTGAATTACTTGGAAAAATGATAAGATTATGAGGACATAAATAGTGGATTGGAAAACTTATATATATACATGAAGTATATGTTGAGTACATTCTTATTTATAATATATATAAAGAGTGTTGTAATTAGTATACATGATTACATGGTTAGGATCTATTCTTTCATGATTATATAGTATGTAATAACCATGTTATGTATATATAAATGATTGAATAAATGTTACCTGTTATGGACATATGATATAAAAAAAAATGTATATCCTAGGTTATAAACCCATATGGTTAGGATCACTTATAATTGTACTATGAATATATCGAATTGGTAGCAGGTTTTGAGTTACAAGTGTATGGACTGGCCAATCCATCACCCAGTAACAAAAAGAGCTGTGATCAATGAAGGGTTATTACCTAGTTATATACAGGAAAAAAGAAAAAGATACCTAATAATACGATTGAAGGCAACAAGAAAAATGAATTAACTAAGGTGAACTTACGTGAGTATGTACTAATTTCATGATGGAGACGTAATGCATCTTTAGTATTTGTCATGGCTTGATTGGCTTGTTATATGTGTTAAGTATAAGGTTTTTTTTCTTAATGTATGTGTAAGGTATGTGGATATAAATAGAGTATGTTAATTTCTTTGATGTGTAAGACACATGTAGTGCATATTTTTTTTTATAAGACACCTATGGATTTGGTACATAGGTGCTTGTATGGTTATGTTGCATTTTGGAACATATCATTGGATAATGCATGGAATTGAAAGCTTGAAAGCTTAGAAAGATGAAGAGGGAAAACTTTTAACGATATGTGGTATAAATGGAAAAGGAATTATAATAAGATGAAATAGCTGAGATGAATAAGAAAAGGGTAGAGATGAGCACTTGGCATTACTTTGTATATGTGGAAGTGTGTATAGAATATACCTTGGATATAGAGTAAAAGATTTTAATTTACCTTTGATGAATTAAATTACTGAATTAATAGTTGATGAAAAAAAAAATGATCGTGTTGTTGATATAGAGAATGAATTGTGAATGGCATGGTTAGATCAAGCTTGTGGTGAGTATGATTTCAAAATTTTGCTTAACTTGTAAATTGGGAATGAAAATTTTAATTTGAAAATGGGATGATCTCGTGAAAGTTCAATGACTTGTGAATAGAAATGGTAAATTATTGATAATATTAGGGTTATGATTTACTACAAATATTGGTGGATACTCTTGGATAGTAAGATTAGTTAGAGATAGTATGTCTCGGGGATGAAGTGAATTGTAGATATGCATATTGAACTGTGGTTGACTATTGATAATTATAATAGTACATTTGAAGGCTTTTGATCTTTAGTGGAGTATGAAAATGTTATGAATTTTGTCATGACTATTCCTGTTATGGCCACATGGTGGTTGGATTGATCTTCAAGGGGTGAGGTTTTCTATTATATTTCTTTGATGATAGAAGTCATTTTATTAGAAAGGCCTGTGCGTGCCTGTTTTGTTTTTCCCAAGTTGATGGATGATAGATTATAATCATAAATTTACATGATGAGTGAACACTAATAGTGATGAATTAGTTTGGGACATTCTGATGCTTTACTTGGGGAAATTACTATTGTAGGGAGAGTGAATTCTCCATAGAATGGTTTGATAATGTATCTTGTGATGATTGTGAAATTATATGAGTTGACAACTCAATTTGAGGACTTATGACGAAGTGACTAAATGATCAATCTAATATGTAGGAGGGTTTCTAATTATGTTGATTATAGTGACAAAATTAAGTTAGATTTAGAACTAATGTGATAACATGAATGTTATAGATACTTACAAGATCTTGATTATTAAAAGTAGTGGAGAGGTAACCTATCAATTGGCGCAACCGCCACAGTTATTTGGGGTTCATGAAGTCTTTCATGTATTGATGTTGAGGGAGTATGAGCCTGACTCTTCATATGTACTAGATTGGGTCGATCTTGAAATGAAAGGTGATGTTTCTTATGATGATAGGCCTGTAGAGATATTGGACTTGAGAAACCAGGTTTTGCAGGGCAAGACCATCCCTTTGGTCAAGGTTCTTTAGAGCCATCACGGGGTCGAGGAGGCTAGTTGGGATTGTGAGGCTGAAGTCCACACTAGGTATCCATAATTGTTTATTCATAGAGGTACACTCCTAAATTTTGATATGAAATTTATTTAAGGGAGGAAGGATGTAGAGATCTGAAAAATGAGAATAAATTTTTCGTTTTTGCCGGTAGGGCTCATGCACCATTTGCGTGTAGGGCACTACATATGCAGTATTTAGCTACAAGTCATGTTTAGAAGCATATTTTGAATATTACATAGAATAAAAATATGCTTATAATGTTAAAATACACCTCCTGTGAAAATTTGAGCCTGTTCAGAGACAGTTTCAAACATTAGACCAAAAGGGCATCCCGGGTGGTCCGGGTGGAAGCGGCCAAACCTGGCCGCAGGAGAAAATAAATTTTTTGGAAAATTTTTATTTAAAATAATTTTAAGAACTTCGGTTAAAGAAAAATGTCGAATTGAGGCATTTCGGGACGAGTTGTAGTGTAATGGGGCCCTGGATTCATTAAGGGTAAAAATGTCATTTTGCCCCTTTGCCCCTTTAGTATAAATATAGCCCTTAGAGTTAAAATTTCATTATTTTGGTCTGAGATATAGAGCAGAACTCGTGCATGAGAGAAAAGTCAAGAAAAACCCTAGGTTATCCAAGCTTCAAGCCACCAAAACACACTTTTAGGCCAAGATTCTTGCAAGACTTCCTTCTAGGAAGTTGTTCCTCTCATCAAGGGCTATATTCTCACTTATCGGTTCGGCTGCACAGTGAACACAACTCTCTCAGGTTGAGAAAAACCATTTTAGGTATGATATCTTGCTAAGTTAGGAATAGATTTAAGTTTCTTTGCGTTTCTTTATGTTGATTGAATGATTTATATGTTTATTTGTTGTTAGAAAGTCACTTAGGATGTAGTTGCTTTGAAAACCTAGAGTTGGTTGTTTAGGTACTTATGCATTCTTTGGGAATTCAGAAAAGTGATAAACATGAACTATGACTATAAGTGAAATTCATTGTATTCTAGCTTATGTTCATGTAGACAAAATCTTGTAGTTGGAAAGTTATGATTTATTAAAGGTGTTGGTGCTTTATGTATTTTGTAATCTTAGAGAATTTTTCAGAGTGACGAACATGTAACTTATTTATATGTTTGATTCATTGCATTCTAGCTAATGTTCATGTAGAGACACTCTTGTGGTTTGAGAGTTATGATTTATTCCATGTGTTGGTACTTTATATATTTTATGATCTCTGAGAAATTATTAAGGTTGTGAATATGTAATGTGTTTATATGTGAAATTGATTGGATTACATGTTAGGTTCATGTAGACAAAGTTTTGTGATATAAAAGTTATAGTTGCTTTAAGTACATTGCATTATTTAAAGCATGCTCCATTTATTTGATAAAATGTTTCGTTGAGATTGCATTATTGCATAGTGAAATCAAAGCATATTGGCATGGAGTGATTCCTTGAAAACATAGTGCGGGTTGAGCACTTGGTGCTATGAATTATGAGGGTGTAGATCTTGTGGTGAAAAACCCAAAATTGGCCATTGCATTGGTGCCTGATTGACCTAACAGGAGCGATCCGTGAAACAGGTAGTGGTACTCAATTGACCCAACGGAAGCGATTCGTGAAAGGAGACATGGGTGTGGCATAGAGTTTACATGGGTGTGTCATGAATATTGCCATTGCATGGTGTTGATAAATTGGAAGGCATGTAGATTATAAATGTACACTTGCACATGCCACTCCTTAATTTTGTTCCTTGCATTAGCATTATGTCGTACCAGCAGTTGAGCTGACCCCTCATGAGACATCATATTTTAGATGAGGCTCCAGGTACCTGAGACTTGTTGAAGTCTTAAAGAAAGGAAGGAAAATGGACCATGAAGAATATTTGGCCCTTGGGGCATATTTTGTGTGCATAAGGGCATAGGCCCTAAGACATGTATATTATATTATGAGAAACTTGTATATTATGAAAACTATGGGCAAGGCCCTATAATTGTAATAAATATGAAGTTAGTGACTTTTAAGTTCAAGTTAATGTGTATGTATGGTGAATTGTATAATTAAATGATGTATATTTAATTTCCATGAGATTGTGGCCATCGAGTAAGGATGGAATGTGCAAGCCCTTAATTATATGAAGTGTTATGAATATTAGGTGGGAAAAATGCTTAGAAAACAAATGAGGTTATGTCAAAAACTTTATGAAATTAAGAGAAAATGAAGTGTGTAAAACACCATTTAAATAGGTGAGAAAAGTGCCCAAAATGGGAGGTTAAAACCTTAAAGAAGTGGACTAAAAATGGGGAAAAAGTAGCCTTCAAAACTTGGAAAACAAATTATGGAAATAGAGAAGTTTAGTTGCAGCCGCTACAGTGAAAATGCAAGAAAATGGAAAAATCAGCCTCAATTGTTACAAGTGCACAGCCTGCAGCCCGACCAGACTAGCCTGCCGCGCCCCCCGCTCCCTATGCGCCTGCACCGCACGCGCCCTACGTGCCTGCCGCTTGCTGCTTGCCCTTGCGCACGCGTGTGCCAGTGCCTGTTGCCCTACTGTCCTGTGCCATTTTGCACTGCTGCCTGACAGCCCCTTGACACCACCCCTTAGCTACCTTTTTGAGCCATGTTTGGCCACCCTTTTGAACTATGTTTGGACATCCTTTTGGGCCATGTTTGGCCAATCCTTAGGCCATGTCTGGCCACCATTTTGAGCCATGTTTGGCCACTTACTTGAACCACTTTAGGTAGACTTTTTGACCTATTCTTGGCCTATGCCTTAAGGCATTTTGGGGTCACTATTCCAAGGCATATTTAAAGACATTTTAGGGCCATCATGGTGACTACACTTGAACATGACTTAGACTAATTTTGGCCATTGGTTGGAGTGATTTGTGACTACCATTGGTAACCTATCTTAGGGTAAGCCTTGTATCCGATTTTTCATTTTCATTTTGGGGAAACTTGGGGAAATAAAAAGGGGAATTCAACTAAATCTATTTAATTATTATTTATTAATTCTTTTTCATTCCTTTTCACTCACCCTCGGGTTTATGGAAATTCAGGTCATGATACCTACGGGTCGTATTATTGATTCACATTCTTGGTGACTGACTATTGTGACATTTTATCCTTCACATGCTATTAAGATATTATTCTTTGCTTGCTATTGTCCATTACCTTTCTTTTGGACTAACCTTGACCCATGGCAGAGCGAGGAAATTTACTTACTGAGCTAAGTTAGCTCACTCCATATTTACATCTATTTTTCTGGTAGCTCTATAAAAGAGGGAACAAAATGGGGTGACTAGTGGAGCTAGTGGCCAGCCTGTGAACAATATTGATGATGTGAACTCCAAGTTACGATTTGATTGCGTACTCTGTAAGGTTGATGAGATAACAGGTATTTTTTATATTGTATCATTGATAGAGATGTTAAATTTGATTAGTGAATCATGATGAACAAAATAGTACTTGGAGATATTTGATTGATGGTTGTTGGAGTTGGGTTTATGATCTGATGAATTGCATTTGGTATAGCTTTTGCATTAAATGTTTTAATGATTTCTGATTTATTGATATGATTTATCATTCTATGTGATTCATTTAATTTCGTACGGCCTATCCGAGTGGCAGTGTTGGTCTTTGCCCCTAATCTGTGTAGGGTGGGTTTGGGGTCGCGACAGAGTGGTATCAGAGCAAAGGTTAATGGTCTTTAGGGAAGACCAAGTCATGATTGAAGTTGATGATCTTGAGAATTCGAGGACTATATCAGAGCTTTAGGTTAATGATTCTTTGGGAAAAATCATACCAACATTGGATTTGAGGATTGGATGATTCAGACGATTGAATGATCGGTGGCTTTTGGAGGACAGTAGCATGTTTAGATACTAAGGTTAATGGTCTTTGGGAAAGTCTATGCTACGACTGAAATTGATGATTCTTGGACGATTGAGATGATCAAATGAATAGTGACTTTTGGGAGATAGTAGTTTGCTTAAGGGCAAAGGTTAAGGATTCTTAGGAAGAATCGTACCAGTGTTGAGGTTGATGATTCTTAGGTCATTAAACTGTAAATTGATCAGTGGATTGGGGGAAACTATCATTTGAACGAGGGCAATTGTAATAACCCAGAAAATTTTTTTTTTTAAATATAAAATTTTCTTGGTTATTAAATTAATTTTTTTTTTTATGTTATGGTCATTTTATTATTATTATTATTATTGTGTGAATGTAATGTGTGTATGATTATGTGTAAATGTATATATATATATATGTGTGGTGTGTGTGTATTAAACATGTGTGTGTGTAATTATATGTATATATGTATACATATATATATATATATATATAAATCAGGTGGTGCAAGTGGGTGTGTGTGTACGGGTGAGTGTGTGGATGAGGGTGTGTGTAGAGATTGAGTGTTGCACACTAAATAGGGCATAGAGTAGCTGGCAGTATGTTGGTGGGGTGTGTAAGAAGGTTATCAGAGGGTGCACAGGTCTGGTAGAGAGAGAGAGTAGAGAGACAAATAATGGAGAGAGAGAGAGAACCGTCAAATGGTGTATACATGTATATATGTATACACTGCATAAAGTTGAAATAAAATCAGAGGGAAAGAGAGAAAATGAGGGACTTGGGAGCTTAAACCAGAGGTGGAGCGAAAGAGAGAAAGAAGGTTCGGCACTGAGAAAATCAGCCAACAAAGGTGAGTGGGTTCGGTTTGATTTCTCATTTCTTTGCATGATTAATTGCTTTGAGCTTAGGGCCTTGTAGTGTATGAAATGTGAATTTTTTTACAAGAAGAACGATTGAAAAATGTTGAGAAATCAGTTAGAAATTCAAAGTTGCAGGTTGTTAGAGATAATCGGAACCCTATTATTTTATGTGTAAACCTTGAAACAAATGATGGGGAAGAGTTTCTGTGTGGTGCAGAAAACCAAGGGAAAAAGAAATGGTGAAAAACAGTAGAGAAATAAGTGCGAAATCAAAAAAATTACAGTTGGCCGGAGATTCGGCCATGGGCCTTTGGGCCCTATTTCGTGAAGATCTAGTGGTTTAAATCAAAAACTAAACCTAGATATGAAACCCTTGGGAGAAAATGAAGAAAACTGCATTTTGAAACCTTGAAAATATCGCCGGAAAACAGTCGCCGGCGCCGGAGAAGGCGCCGGAGCCCTACCGGAGGTTCGCCGAAAAAACGGGGAAGAAGGGGACTGTGCGGGTCGGGTTCCGGGTTCGGGTCGGGTCGGGTTCGGGCGAGGCTGAACCGCCCCTGCCACGTGTCGCGCTGGTGTTTTAAATTAAAAAGGGATCGGGTCTGTTTGGTTACGGACTTAAGAAATCAAAAATTTAAATTGAAATAGGAACAGGGATATCCTATCCCTGTTCTGGATAAGTCCCTTGTTTGGGTAACCGAATAGGGAATAGTAAATTTTGATTAATTACAATTTTGACCTTGAACCTTTTGAAAATTGAACCTTAACCCAGAACTTTAAGAAATCTGATTTTGAACCCCAGAACTTTGATTAATTATGTTTGACCCCCCATGAATAAAATATTAATAAATTATTAATTAAATTAATTAATTAATTAATTAATTAATTTAATATTCAAAAATATCCCGGAGTCCAAATGGGACAAGTCATTAGTGTATTTTGACTATCTCGACCATTCTGAGACCAATGGTGAGGTCCGTTTTATGAGACAGGGTCCCGAAAAATAAAAGACCCGCACAAACCTTTAAAATTACCAAAATGCCCCTGAATTGAAGTGCAGTCAAACGAACTCCGAATTAGGTAAACAAATAGTGAAACTTTATTATCTCGAACATTTCGGACTCAACCGTGGAGTCCGATTTGTGAAAAGAGGTCACGAAATGTAAGGACACGTGTAAAGTGCAAAATGACTGTTTTGCCCTTTTGAACCCCGGTGTCCGGATTGAGTTCTACGAAAACCTAAATTTATTTTCTTCAACGTCCTAGAACCAATGGTAGAGTTTAATTTAACAGAATAGAAACCTATGAATTAAAGGCATAAAATTTGATGAATAGCATAAATTCAGATGACAATAGACTGAGCTGTGATTTATGCTTTTAGGGACACCGACAGGCAAGGAGAAGACAGTCTGATCTTTCCACATTCTCACTACGTTACGAGTGCAGTTTGCTTGGGTTGTGACTGACCCGTCAGGTATGGTGTTTTGCTAATGTTAGAAATGAAGTTAAGTTAGGAATATTTGTGAATGACTGGAATGACTTATGTACTTATGTGGAATGTGTTTACTTGATGATTTAGGGTTGATTGCTCACATGCTTGCATGTCACTTGTACTTTATGAAAATTTAGTGAATGATGAATGTGAATCATGACATGTGTTTAAGTTGATAAGATGAGATATGCTTGCATATGGAACTGACTGATGATTTATATGTTATTGTTCGAGCATGCTATATTATTGATAAACATGTTCATTGAGATTGCATTGGCATATTGGCATATGATGAATCCTTTGAGAACATAGTGTGGGTTGAGCATTGCATTATGAGGGTGTAGATCCTGTGGTGAAAAACTCAAAATTGGCCATTGCATCGGGGAGTACCCGGAAAAGAGACATGGGTGTGGCATAGAGTTGTGCATGGGTGCGTCATGCATACCATTCATATATTACTGCGATGTTTTGAATGACATTTAGAGATAAATGTACACTTTGCACATGCCACGCCTTAGCTTTATTTCTTGCATTAGCACTTCATCATACCAACAGTTGAGCTGACCCATTCGTGGGCAACATTTTCAGATGAGGACCCTCCAGCTACTTGAGACCCAGTGATGCTTTGATAGGAGGAGACACTTGTTATATTTTGGTCCGTGGGACCTATGTTTTGTAATGTAAGGGCTTAAGCCCGAATGACCTATGAACGATGTATTCATGTTATCTTATGTATTGATGGGGATGGACTCATGTTTAGTGGATTTATTTACCTTGTCCCTTTATTTATTTTATTTTCTGTCTCGTCAGTCGCGCCTCGGGTTTGGTCAGAATTCGGGGCATGACAACAATGGTTAATGCTCTTTTGGAAGATATAGGGTGACATGGAGTTGGGATTGTGAAATCTCAGGAAATCGGTGGATTCGACAACAAATCTATATGAAAGAAAGTCTGAGAAAGACTTAATGAATAGTAACATGAGGAGTTTGAGACTCCAGATGGATTGATGACAATATCAGAAATGTGAGGATTCTTGAGTGAGTCATAGATAGAACCTGATAGGGTAAAGACAAATAGATCATTGGGAGGCAAATACTGATTGAACGAGACTATCAAAGTGAACATTATGAAATGTGATCGTTCTAAAAGGAGACTGACACGTGATGAATGATCATTGGGGAAAATTCAATGGATCTTGTTGAAATAGGTGACAATATGACCCAATTGTGGGCGGTGCTTTATTGACTTAGCTGAATCTATTTCAGAAGGTAAATGATTGATGACTCTAAATGACTTTTGAGGATCAATGTGATCTGACAATTAAAGAGATGAAAATTGTGGCATAATTTTTAGAAAAACTGGTGAGCACAAGAACTATGATAAAGTGATACATAATTCTTTGAGATACTATGAGAACAATTGTGATTAAGGTAGAAAGTAAGAATAACTAAACCTATAATACTAAGGAAGTTGAGAACTTCCATGGTGGGGAAAAACTTGACATAATCTTGATAAACTTTGAATGTCAAATGTAACGATAAAATGATGGGATAATTAATTGATTTAAACAATCTTGAAATATGATATGAAGTCCAGAATGGACAAGATTGTAAATAACAATACTTGTAAATGAATAAGTGCTAATATGCTATTAAATCTTTAGTTACGGATGAGACTAATCACTTCACTGTATGGCTCTGAAGTCACAGAATGTACAAGAAACTCCCTATATGGTTGAATAAGTTCTCTAAGAGAACAAATGTGTTAAAATTGAATAACGATTGGGAAAATATGTAACATATGATGAAAAAATGAATATGATGATGAGCATAAGAAATGAGACATCTGAACAACCTTTCTGAGCAAAGGTAAGGGAAACTAAAATAATGGTTATAAATTAAAAATTCATAAGACTTTGAGATTTGAACTGATCAAATGACGTGGAAGGTTCAAGGTGAACCAATTATGATATCACAATTAAGAACACTTCGAAGTAGGCTGTCATATGAAGAATTGATAACTGAGGTAAAAGACTACCCTAAAAATTTTTAATAAGTCTATCAAGACCTAAAGAAGAAATGAACTAAGTATATGTACTATACTTTAATCCATGAAAGAATGGGAAATCAAAATCTGTGAAAAGCTCAATTGTGAGCAAGAAATAAAAGACCTTCGTACCACTCCATAATTTAAGAGAAATGGAGGAACTAAATTTCCTCAACCTATCTAATTCATAAAAATATGAATGCACACGAATTCAAAAACAAAGGCAGGTATGCCAATGAGTTAGTACAAAAAAAAAATAATGTATACAATGAGACGAAAGAGGATTGATAAATCTTTAACTTGAGTAACCTTCAGAGATGGACACGTGATTGAGAATCAGAAATGAATATCATGGGAAAAAATAATGTAATGCAAAGAGAATGCGAGTAAACCGTTCTGGCACGAACTAAAAAAAAAAAACTGTTCATGGACACAAAAGGAAATATGACGTTGAAAATGCTAAAAGGAAATATGATAATTGTCATAATCAAATAAAGTCTAATAGATAAAAAGAGACTTAAACGAGTGATGTTGCAATCACGCAACCAAACGTATGTAGTGAATCTAAGGTAGGATTCGTGACAAAAAGAAAAAGGAAGGGAATTGAAAAGAAAATGGCCAGAGAGGAAAGAAGCTGTGTATAAGCTTCAGGAAGGTGAAACTCTGATCTTTTCCTCCTTGATCATTATTCTAAGCCTCCATATGAAATCAAGAGGAATAATGTAAATCAATCAAAGACTCTATCCTTAGCAAAAACTAAAGTACTTGAATGAGAAATCTAATACACTCTAAACGATGGAAGTGGTGGTCTAGTTACAGCGCTGACTTCCTATGACCACTACCAAAGCAACCGATTGAAAAGAAAAGACCAAGATACCAGATACCTTTACCTGACACATGATGTGCCATACGACGACTAGACGTGGAACTAATCACAATGAAAGGACAGTGTGGGAATAGACAAGTAACTAAAAAGATGACACCGAGTGACTGATAAAAGTATAATGGACCCATAACCACAGGTCCGAGAATTAAAGAAATAAGCTCCGAAACGTTTACACTAGAATTTGTAGACTTTAAGTGCAAAGTCTCGAGGAAGGTGAAAGAAAAATATATGACTTTCAAGATCACTATTAAAATGAAACAAATTGGAGTATGAAAGGATTATGAACCTTCTATGAAAATCTTCTTGCTTGAGGATATAAAAGACAACTATGATGATGAAATTGGCATGAGAAGATAATAGAGCTTCCTAGATATGAATGTCCGAGTTTTGAGGACAAAACTCATTTTAAAGGGGATAGAATGTAACACTCTGACCCAATTATGCAAAGCAATTAACAATAGTGACAATTATCATAAGTTAATTTACTTAATAACTATGGGTGATGCTAGATATGACTAATGACTCGGAATACGGAAGCAAAGACATGACTAATGAAAATAATCAATTATTAATTAGAGACGATTGATGTAAGAAGGCAATGTAATGCTGAGGGCCATGATTTGATAGAGGTATGGCAAGTGTTACTCGAGGAGTAACATACAAGTGAATGCGAGAAATTAGTGCACGTAAGCAAGTTTAGCATAACGCACAAAGAGAGTGTGTTTAATCGGAATTATTCTGATAATTATGATGGACTCTTAAAATAATTAACAATACATTTAAATACATCGAGATGAGACAATGAAGGCCATGGAAGCCGATAAAATCTCGATTTACAAAATTGATACACGAAGAGGAAAATGGAAATAAAGCAAAAGGGGGAAATAGAATAATGCCAAACAAGGCATAAAGAGAAAAAGAATTGAAAAAGGGCTAAAAGTGTTGGCCAAGGGATTTGATCCCAAGACCAAAAATGTGAGAAAACTTATATCTAAAAATTAAACCACTTGGGCTACAAGCATAGTTGTGTCATATATCTCACAAGATATGTATATATATATATATATATGCTATATAAAATGTTAAGTTTGAATGCTTAGGGCTAAGGTGTCAACCCCTTATTGGGCCACTCTCTCCTCCAATCAGATTACATGCAAGAATTTAAAATATATAAAAATATATGTATACGTGTTGTATATATATATATATATATATATATAGTTGATTCATATAGATATGTGGACAACTGTGCGTGTGTGAGTGTTGTGTGTGACACGTGTTGTGAGAGGTGGCTATATATCAACCAACCGAGAGAGTGTGTGCTGTATATGTGAGGATACATACTAACCGGTTGAGTTATAGATGAGTTATATGTGTTGTTCATTTGTGGTTAAAGAGAGAGAATAGAGAGAGAGAGAGAGAGAGAGAGAGAGAAAAAAAAAGTAAGTGAAGAAGAAAAGTTGAAGAAGAAAATTCAAAAATCAACTTAACCAGGTAACAAAACTCAACCTTCTTGATTTATTTTAATTTCTGAATAAGCTTTATAGTGTTAGAATGATTGCTGAATGATCAGGTTTCTAAAATTGTAAGGAAACTAAACAACCCGCCATTGAAAGGCCTTAAAATATAGGTTTGAATCAAGTTAAATCAAACAAGTTTTGATGCATAGGAGCTTAAACTAGAAACTAAAGGGAACCCAAACCCATAAAAATTAAACCCAAAACGTTAAAGGAGAGAGACAAATATTGAGTTACAGGTCGCGGGTTCAACATAGAACTTCGCCAAATGAGTATTAATCTCAGCTTTGTGAACGGAATAATGATCCTTATGATTTTATGGTGACAACAAGCTAAAAATCATTATTTTCGGTGAAGAAATAAGGGTGTATGGACTAAAGATTCAGTCGGCCATTAACGGTTGAATCAAGCTTTTGAGCTTGTTTCAAGCAATGAAACAAATGCCAAAATGCTTATTAAGTTTCCAGAATTACATTAGAATAAAAAACAGTGAGAATCCATGGCCAAAAACTCATGAAATTGATTTTAAAATATTTCAGCTTTAAGGGTTACTGTTCATCGTCGGGAGAAAAATGATGAACAGTACCAAAAATAGGTCGGGTCGACTTGGGTTTGGATCGGGTCAACCTAGTTTGGCCGCACATATAGGTCTTTAAACGCAGTCATTTAACTAGTGAAAAAAAAAGAAGAAAAAGAGAAGAATGTTGCTCCGAGGTTTTGAACCGTGATGTACAGTAACCACTAACCCAAATTTACCAGTAAGCCACATTGTTACATGTGACATATATGGGCTGAATATATATATATATATATATATATTTAATATCATTTAAAAGAATAAATTAAATTAATTTAATAAAATGGCTCTGATGTCAAAATAAAATAAAAGGATAGTGTAACCCAATGTTTTTGGGCATTCTGGACTCAACGGCGGAGTCCGATTTGTGAGATGTAATTCCGTAAATTAAGACATGTAAAATGTAAAACTATCATTTTATCCCTAAAAATATCCAGGGCCAATTAAATATAAAAGGCAGCCAAATTTGAGTATTTTAGACCTTTTGGACCCAATGAGGGGGTCCGTTTTATGAAATATGACTCCAAAAAATAGAACACGTAAAAGCATAAAATTACAAAAATGCCCCTAGGCTTAATGTAGGCCACAAATGAGCTAATTAAGATTCAATAAAAAACCTAAATTAATTATGTTCAATATTACGGATGTAACGGCAACGTCCCGATTGAGGAAAAATAAGACCCGGTAACAAACTGAAAAATGATGAATATGTTCGTAAGACTTAATGAAGTTACCAAAAGTATAAAAATGAAATGAATATTGATTCAATATGTTATGTATTTTGATCCATGATTATAGGATCACCCCAAACGATGGGAAATGGAAAAACAGCTATGGGATAACTATCATGGTAACTGCATGGGAATGCAATGCTAATAACCCAATGTAAGTAAACCCAACTTTAGCATGTGGTATTTCTAGCCATGTCAGTTTATTTCCCTGATGCTGCCAATTGTAATCCATGCATACCTGATATGTTGATCTCTATAATTTGATGCTTGTTCTATACTGTAGATTTGTTAAGAAATTGATTGCCAATATCCCGTATGATTATTTATCTATTTCTATACTTGCTTGGATATTAGAAAATTGTTATGTCTCTCACTGTTGAGAAGAGCCCTAGTGCTATCCAGTGGGTCGAAGGGGGTATGGACCTGGATATGCACTTTTGAGGGTATGCCAAGCCCTATATGTCTCAGCATCTGTTCTATTAGTATCTCATATTGTTTATTGATATTTTGTTGTTACACTCATGAATTATTGATATGCTTGTAGGCTTACGTTTATGATGTGCTTTTGATTCCAGATACGCCACGTTGAGATGGTCCGTGGTTTATCTATTAATTCCAGATATGCCACGTTGAGATGGTCCGTGATTTATCTATTGATATACTTTTGATCCCAGATACGCCACGTTGAGATGGTCCGTGGTTTATTTGTGGCACTTATTATCTAATTGTTGATATGCTTGCTTGCTTATATTTGGATTTGGATTATTATCTTGTTATTGTGGTAGTTATTTATTGTACAGGCCGATCCCTACTATTGATTTGTTGTTCTACTATGGGTTGTGCCTTTGGGACCTACGGGTCGTGTCACGACCCGAAACCCACCCTGTGCGGATCTCGCATCGCGACCGCCACCCTCAGGCCCGAGGACCCTTGGGCGAAGGCTCACATAGGCAGCGGTATCGAATAGATGTGCGACATGCGTTTTGCGGAAGCGTGAAAAACTTTTTCTTTTCTTTTCTTATTTTAAATTACGCACATCCGTCCAGTACTGCTGCTCCATACATAGCATATATGGTTACACGTTCAGAGTATAACTAAAGCTTAAGGACTTGTAACATTAATACAATACATGTTCAGTTGCCCTGAGGGCTTAATACATATTCTTACATTGTCTACTAATACAAAATGTACTACTAGAGTTTATAGGTTTCTCAAAAGAAACTACTTAAACATATCTTCCCAAGAACAGCTAGACACATCACCATCGTCCTCAAGACCCTGTCTGCTGTGAATCACCTGAAAGGGGGATTCGAACAAAGTCCGGGTAAGCTAATCTAAGCTTGTGAGCGATTCTAGTATTCGTCATGGGGTTTTCAATTAGCAGTGGTTTTTTGTACATAAGAGTTTGTAAAATAATCACCGCCAATTGTTCGTATACTTTGAATACAGAATATATGCATTCCTTAAAACAGATAGCTTTGAAACATTTAAAGTATTCAAGCTAAACTCATACTTCGTCAAATAGAGTATATAACTCAAAACATATGCATTTCATAAAACAGATAGCTTTGAAACATTTAAAGTATTCTAGCTATACTTATACTCATGAACTTCAAAACATATAACATAACATGTATTTCTTAAATAGAGTATATAAAACTCAAAACATATGCATATTGAAAATGAGGGTAAAACCTGCTTCCATTCTCAAAACATAACATCTTATCACTTCTCTTAGTGGAATCTGTTTCGAACCAGACTCCCATATTACGTATAAATGGAGATATCTCATTTGCCTAGGGGATTAGATCCTGCTACCGGGCATTTCACATGATAGGTCCGTTGGGTTCCGTACAACCCTCCTCACTACCTATGTGCTTATTATTTATCTTGCATTTCAAATACATTTAACATATGAGTATGTCAAATAGATATTTCTTGTGAGTACTTTAAAACATAACATTTAATACATGATTTCTTCAAATAGGTGCTTCTCATGAACATTTAAAACATTATGTACATAATTTCATAACAAATGCTTTAAATATTTGATATAACAAATTCAGAACACTTTACATAATTTGGCATTTAAAACTTTAGACATGCTGAAATATGTTTGAAGAAAACTATGGTAGAATCCATTCACTAAGCATGCCATAATAGAGTTTATAAAACAGAACATTTTAAAATTGAATCATGTAAATACTGAATTCAGAATTTCAAACACTTTATATCTTTGCATTTAAAACCTTTTCAAATCCATGGAGTTAAATCTCCACTTCAAATACAGGGTTACTCACCTCACGTGTCTGGGTCGGCTCTATAGAGGCGCCTTCCCTTTACCCTTCTCCTTCCTTAGCCTGCGACGCATTTCAGCTAAGGTTTCAGTGTTCTCTCTTTCCTCTTCTTTCAGCTGCGCCTCAGCAAGTCTCCTTGCTGCTGCCTCCTCGGCGTGTCTACCAATTGGGATAATTGGTTCCCAATGGATGAAAGGTATGAGGGACTTAATCTCACAGTATTTGGCAATCCTCAATTTATTGTGGATCACCCGGTGTTGTAGATCTAATTCGTCCAGAAAAGCTTGCTACTTCTCACCCTTAATTATGGTTTGCGGCTTAATCATTCTGAATTAGCTGAAACTGACCTACACAAATTAACATATTAGGAACTTACTTTGTTCTAAACTATACTCTTCTGGTAACTCTATTAACTTTAATTTAATTTATTTACTTCACATGTTTACGTGTCGTGTCTTTTCATACTTTATTTCTTCGTACTTGCCTTAGTTTAATACTTCGGCAATATTTCAGTCCATAGTCATCTGACAGATGCTATTCATCAAATTTTATGTCTTTTTATTTAGACACTTCTTTTGGTTGAATAGACTCTATTATTGAGTCCAGAGCGTCGAAGAAAGTTGGTTTAGGCTTTCTTAGAATTTAATTCAGACTTTTATATGTAAAAGGGCAAAATGGTCATTTACCGTTTTACATGTCATATTTTTTTGTACCTCGTTTCGTAATTTGGACTCTATTTTTGAGTCCGGGATGTCAAAGAAAGTCAACTTAGACCTTCTCTGGTTTTATTTTGGCTTTAGGGGTTCCAGGGGTATTTTGGTCATTTTACCTCCTTACGCGTCTTTATTTTTCGGGACCTCATCTCGTGTTGTGGACCACACCATTGGACTCAGAAGGTCCGAGATAGTAAGAATACACTAATAACTTGTTAATTTTTGGGCAAGGGGTATTTTGGTCATTTACCTCTTTACGTGTCTTTATTTTTCGGGCCCTGTCTCGTAAAACGGACCCTACCATTAGTCTCAGAACATCCAAAATAGTTAAAATTCACTATTCACATGTTCAATTTGGATTTCATTTGCTCTATTTATGACCTAGGGGTAAAATAGTAATTTAACTTTATTTATTAAATAATTAAATTTATTATTTAATTATTTTTCCAGGGGTCTAATTGCATAAAATTTCCCTCAGTTGGGCCATAGTAGAATTTCTTAGAAATTCTGGTGTAATACCCCGACCCAACGAAATATTATAACAAATACTTAAACATTTTTGTAAACGAATTAAATAATGATAAAAATAACATAATAATACAAAAAAAAAAAAAATTAAAAATAGACATATAAATGTGTATATATATATATATATACATCAATATGTAAATACTGAAATAATGTGTAAATATAAAGATTAATGTAACTTAATCTAGGGTATGCAATATATATGTATATAGATACAAGTGTACGGCTGCTATATATATATATATATGTTAATATATAATTAAACTATGGAACACAAGAGGAAATGTCTTGGATTAAAGGAAAGAAAGTCTGTGGGCTGCTTGCAACTATTACTCAAAACTGGTGGCAGCCATGTGGTTCCAAGAATCGTGAGGTGTTCTTCATGCAAACAACAGCCATATAATAAAGACAAGTGTTCTCATGGAATCAACAGGTGGCAATGCCACTAACTGCATGAGCGTTGATAGGAAATAAAAGAGGATGACAGTCTGAGGAATCTAGAGAGAGAAAGTGAGACCTTGTGTGTGAGTTTGGCCATTGAAGAAGCAAGGGAAGGGAACTGAGGACTGGAAGTACACGGTTGGAACAAGCCAAACCACTGAGGTCTCTGCTTAAGCCACGAACAAGGAGGGAGAAGCTGCTGTTTGGAGGTATAACCTCAAAACTGCCCCATTCTTGGTTTTAAGTTTTGATACTGTTTTAACATTGTAGAGCCAGTTAGATCGCATGCATGCACCTTAAAACATCTTGTCATTGAATTAGGCATGAAAATCTGAGACCGAGGCAGTTTAAAACCCTAAAACCGTACACAACCCACCATGGAAGGACCTTGACTGAGATGGGTCTGAATCAACCCACACCAAACCCATTTTGGTTGCTTTATACTAAAACTAGACACTTCTAGCATTTCAAAAACCGACATGCGCGACCCTAAATACTTGGAATCGACCACCAAACCGTTAGTTGCAGGTTTTATTATTTAAACCCAGTTTCAGTTTTAGAGTTCTAAACTCGGTTTTAAGAATAGGAATCAAACCCTTTGGCCATAGGGATCACGTCGCACCAAACCACACTAAAAATGGTTTCGAAATGGGGATTTATGGCTGAATTATTCAGTTCGGCTACCATGGCTCAAACCGAACATTAGGTTACCTATATGACCTCAAATGAATGCCAAGATGATCTCTATGATGACAGAAACACTTTAGGTTGAAAACAGTAGCAAATACTGGAACAAAAGTCTACGAAATTGAAGAAATAAAACCCAGAAAATTAGGGTTGACAGTGGGTGAATCGGGGAAGACGATGTACAGTTCGGGTCATGGGTCAGACCTCGGGTCGGGTCCTGACCCGATGTTTTAAAACAGGGTCGGATCAAACTACGTCGTTTAACTAAGTGATATTTAAAATTCAAATTTAGGGCTGACGTCATCATGACGTCAGCACTACGTGTCAAACCAGCTGGTCCAATTAACATTGGACCGGTTCAGTTGAAACAGAACTGAACCGGTTGGTCCAGACCGACAGTTTGTATAATCACACTTTGACCCCAGAACTTTTATGAAATTCCACTGTGGCCCACTTTAAAATAAATTAATATTAAATTAATAATATTTAAATACCAAAATTACGAAATTGCCTCTAGTCCAAAGACCAGTTAAACGAAGTCCAAATAAAGTAAATGAATAGTATATTTTACTATTTTGGACATTCTGAACCCAACGGTGGGGTCCGTTTCACGAGATGGGACCCCAAAAAATTAAGACACGATAAAGTATAAATTACCAAATTGCCCCTAATGTAGCCGACGTCCAAAGAAGACAAGTTATTAGTGTATTCTTATTTTCTTGGGCCTTCTGAGATCAACAGTGGGGTCCGATTCATGAGACGGGACTTCAAAAAATATGACACGTGAAATGACCAAAATACCCCCAAGGTACCCGAAGCCAAATAAAAAGCTAAGAGGGTCTAAATTGACTTTCTTCAACGTTTCGAACTCAACGGTGAGGTCCGTATTATGAAATAAAGTACAAAAAAATATGATGCGTCAATAAAATCAGACTCACGATAAGACATTAGGACATAATACGATTTAAGCATAATTAGAAACATCAATAGGAGATATTTGAAGTACATTGAAGTTAATAGATTATTGTGAATTGTTTCTAGGAACTACAAAGGGAAGGGAACAACCAACTAACAGTGCAAACCCAGGGAATCAAGGTGAGTAACCCTGCATTTGAAGTGGAGATTTTAACTCCACGATTTAAATGATGTCTTAAACTTCAAAATATCTAAAGCATGAGATGTTAAAATCTATATTTCATGACTCCTGTTTTGAAATATTCTGCTTTTATAATTCTCTTATGACATGTTCAGTAAATGATCTTTGTTACAGTTCTTTTTGAAAGTGTTTAACATGTCATTTGTTCTGAAATGTTATTTCAACTATGTGAAGATCCTATCATGAACATCATGTTTGTTTTAAATGCTCATAAAAGCATTTCTTGAAGAAGTCATGTTTAAATGCTTATAAAAAGTATTTCTTGAAGAAGCTAACGTTTTGTAAGATAATAATGATGCATAAGCATCACCAGTTATTGAGCACCCTTTGGGTTCTCAATTCAGAAAAATGCCCGGCAGTAGGATCTAATCCCCCAGGCAACGAGATCTCTCAGAAGTAAGACTAGGGTCTGGTTCGAAACGGATCCTTCAGTTAAAAAGTGAAAAGATGATAAATGATTTTAGAAATGAAAGCAGGTTTTATCCTCATTTTTATGCCTCTTTATATGCTTGAAATGCATATACTCTATTTGACGAAATGCTTATTTAGCCTTGAATACTTTAATTGTTTCAGAGCTATTCGTTATGAAAAATACATGTACTTTGTGTACTCTGTGTTTAAATTATACGAACAATTGGTAGTGTGCATTTTATAAACTCTCATGTGCGAAACCACTGCCAATTGAAAACCCATGACAGATGCAGGAATTACTCATTGGGCTTTTCGAAGCTCACCCCATTCCCTAAATTTTTTTTCAGGTAACGATGACGAGTGGGAGCCTTGCTCCATTTGGGGATGATGATTAGTGGCTTTAATATGATCAAGGACTTTTTGGAAGTACTAAGGACTCGTAGATAGTCGAATTTTGAAGTGTACTAGATTTAGGAAAATTATGTACTTAAGCCCGAGGGGCAACTGGATATGTCATGTATATATAAAACCTTAAGTTTTAGTATGCTCTGATTATTATTATTATGTGTACTGCTATGAAGAGCGGCAGTACCGGATGGATGTGCGACAGATTTTAAAAAGAAAAGAAAAAGTTTTTCTTTCATGCTTCCGCAACCACAGGCCGCATCGCCATCCGATACTGTTGCTTATGTGAGCCTTGCCCTAAGGCCTTCGGGCCTGAAGGCGGCGGTCGTGATCCGAGATCCGCACTAGGATGGGTTTCGGGTCGTGACATCTGGGGTTAATCCGTAAATAACAAAAGCTTTGGTTTATTTAATTTTAAATAATTTAGAAAACCAGTGGGTTTGGTTTAATTCCAAGTGAACCGGTCCGGTCCGTTTACAAACCAATCGGTTTAGTCGGTTTGATGACGTCAGCCCTAATGTTTTAAAATTAAAACCAAAACATTACCGTTTAAATAAACATGACCCGTTGGATCTGGTTCGACCCGGACCCGTAACCGAATCCGACCCGACTCGAACAGTGTCATCTTCCCCACGAAGTCGACACTGTTCACTACAAAACCCTAGATTTTTCTAGTCCAGCTTCATGATGTTTTGAGGGTCCATTTCGTCTGTTTTCTTTTCCAATAAACTCCTAATATCTTAATACATGTTTTTGTATCGATTTAGGGCTTCGAATATGGTTCAAATGTTCGGTTTAAACCACGATAACCAGACCTGTAACCTCATAGTTCATGCTTATTTCTTGATGGTTTCTCATGGGGTTTCGTTTGTTATGATCCCCTCTTCATGGAGTTTCATTTCCCATTCAGAAAAATGGATTTAAATGAAAGTTCGTGAGGTTGGGGTTTTGAACCCGTACCTGCAAGTGAATGTTTGGAGGGTTTTTCTTGAGTTTTATAATCGTGGGTATAGGTTTTTAGTACCCTCATGGTCTCATCTCGAAGCCTTGGTAAGCCAAAAATGGTTTGGAATAAGTTGGTTCAGACCTGCTTCAAGCAAGGTCATCAATAGCCGTAGCTTCTGGGTCTTGTGTTTTTAGGTGTTTTCAAGGCAACATTTCTTGCTAAATGAACTTGTAAACATATATTTAACATCCTACATATATAAACTACTCAAAACAGTTTATATTCATGCTTAATTTTTAGAGAGAGAAAATACAGATTTTGTGTTTCCTCACCTCTTTCCTTCGGTTTCCTTCCTTTCTTCTTGCTTTAAATCCTTCCTTAGCTTCTCAGTCTCTTACTCGTTCAGTTTTTCTTTTTGGAGATAGCATGCATTGCATGCTTGTTTCTTTTAAAGAAGAGAGAACCGACCTCTCTCTCTCTCTCTCTATAGCCCTACATTAGCCTTCACATCTCATCAATTTAAATTTTCATCCAATTAATTCTTGCTCTTCCCCATTTTTGCTTTATCACCAAGTGGGTTTGACCTTTGTATATGATGTATATATATATATATATATATAATACAACACACACAACACATGAGAACACACACTACCGACACACACACACTGTGCACTGTTCACAATAGATATTTATTTTAATATACTTTTATAATTTGAATAATATGTTAATTATTTACATATACATACTTATACATGTACATGTGCATATATATATATATATATATATATATATATATATCCATGCACACATTTGGCTCATATACACTCACATATAGACATTTATATACTAAATATATTTTATCTTGGGTATATGTATTTATAGTTATACATATACTCACTTTTATACACTTTATAACATACACACACAATGCACCATAAGGTGTGTGTGTTGTGTGTTCAAATTATTTAATTATAAATATTAATTAATGATTTCATATAAATAAATAATTATTTATTTATTTAATTAATTATTCTCTTTGAGTGTAATTATTTTTACACTAATTTTCTTTAATTTCGTAATACGTGTCACATGATCCGGTATCCCGGGTCGGGATATTACAGGTCGTATTATTGATTCACATTCTTGGTGACTGGCTACTGTGACATTTTATCCTTCACATGCTATTGAGATATTATTCTTTGCTTGCTATTGTCCATTACCTTTGTTTTGGACTAACCTTGACCCATGACAGAGTGAGAAAATTTACTTACTGAGCTAAGTTAGCTCACTCCATATTTACATCTATTTTCAGGTAGCTCTATAAGAGAAGGAACAAAATGGGGCGACTAGTAGAGCTAGTGGCGAGGTTGTGAATAATATTGATGATGTGAACTCCACGTTATGATTTGAATGCGTACTCTGTAAGGCTGATCAGGTAATAAGTATTTGTGATATTGTATCATTGATAGAGGTGTTAAATTTGATTAGTGAATCATGATGAACAAAATGGTACTTGGACATATTTGATTGATGGTTGTTTGAGTTGGGTTTATGATAAGATGAATTGCATTTGGTGTAGCTTCCACATTAAATGTTTTAATGATTTCTGATTTATCAATATGATTTATCATTCTATGCGATTCATTTGATTTTGTATGGCCTGTCCAAGTGGCAATGTCGATCGTTGCCCCTAATTCACGTAGGGTGGGTTTGGGGTTGCGACACTGTCTCTTTTCAGTGAGTTTTTTGAATGTTATCTTATATTTCTTGTTCTTCACATTATTTTTACTTTGTAGGACTAGTTTAAGGCTTTAAGCTTAATCTCTTTTACGTAGAGCCATCCTAGGATCCCCATTGTTATTTTATTTCAGAGTTCTTGCTATGGCATAGTCTAAAGAATTAGCTTCTTAATTCCCTTATCCAATATTCTTTGTGATACTTCGAAACATTGATATATTTCTTTCAGTTCAAGTTGAGGAGAGAGGGACCTCATTTAGCTCTAAGACTGTTCTAATAGATTGGGCTATCCGTTTAGACCATAATACATGGTTTATGGTAGATAGACAGTTCATTACTCATGGTTGGCATACTGTCTTATCCATTAGCGGCCTAGTTGACGTGGATCTAGTTCACACGTTCTACTTGAATTTAGAGCCATATATTATTGATCCAACAACCAATGTTTATGTACAAGATGCCTAGTTTGAACTTACCCCTACTGTTCTAGCCACTTTTCTTAATCTTCCTCGAGTCTTTGATCCATAGTCACTATAGAAATTTAAGCTTTTAGCGATGCACATTATTAGCAACGCACACAAGGCGCCGCTAATAATGGCTTTTAGCGACGCACAACATGTGTGTCGCTAAAAAGCAACAAGAAGGTGCAAAAAAATAGCGGGAACCTATTAGCGACGTACCCGTAGACATTGGCAACACATCTGTGCGCCGTTAATAGTTGAAGCATTTAGCAATGCCCAATCGAGCATCGCTGATAGTATTATGACATGAAACGCTGTCGTTTCACTTAACCTTAGTGACGCTCAAGGACTTATTAGCGACGCATAGTGTACGTCGCTAATAAGTCCTGTTATAACCTGATCACCAGTCTCCTGCTCTCAGAACGTCGCGCCCTATTCTCTCTCTCTCTCTCGCTCTCTATTTTTTCCCCTTGAATCAAAGCTTTTTGCCTGCCGCAGATTGAGCTACCTGAGAAGAACATTTGTGATTGTCAAAAAATCAAAGGCTTCTTCTGTTTAAAGTTACGATCGTTGAGGTTTGGAGGCTTCTTATAAAAGCTCCAATCTTGAAGTTTGGAGGTTTCAGATTTCTTTCAGGTGTGGCTTCGACATATACATAATTGATATACCATAAACAGACACACCAATCAATTTGAGACACGTGTGCCTACCAGATTAACAAATCTCGATCCTACAGAGCTCATATATTTCGGTCATACAAAACAGCTACAAGCCTTCGGGGTATTCTCATATATGTCTATCATACAGAGCAGCCATAAGCCTTCGGGGCATTCTTATTTATATATCATTCAGAACCGATGAACTCGGTCATACAGTACAGATGAAGCATTCAGGATATTCTCATGTACATCGTCCAGACCTCCTGTTCTGGACAGTATTTATTCGACACTGCATATATAGTTTCCTTAACAGCCGTTAAGCGGGGAATAAGGAAACAGCCTTCAACATGGAAACTACTATCTATGGTTATCTCCATCTACGATTCAATGCTCCACAAGGTAACTGCAAATCTCTGATGATCAAATCCCGATATTCATGGCGGCAAAACCTAATCAAAATTAGGAGAACCACGGCTTATATATTAAACCCTAGAGGTACGCTTTGGATTCTTATGCTCATTCTTTGACTTTCAATACAGTCTTTCAATTCCCTTACTTACTTAAGCATCGGAGCGGCTACCGCCGGAGCCAATCCGGTGGTCCTCTGATCATCTTTCTGAGTGTTCTACAGGTCATGGAGCCCTCACGTGTTGCGAGTCAAAAAGTGCAGCATCAATAATAGATGTCATCTGTCTCCTAGACTCGGATACTATTTATTTTCTGCCAAGTTTGAGATTGTTTCATATTTTGTACTTGCTGGCATTCTTTGTTCATAGAAGATATACATACATACATATATGGATGTGCACAATTTTGAGTTTTATCTGAGAGTGAAATAGTATTAATTTGAGTTAGACTGGATTTTTGTCTTTAACCCATGTTAAACTTTAGTCACTTCCTACTTGTATCTGGATGTGGTTTATAAGAGCTAGTTTTAAGCCATTCTCCTTTTGACCTTTGGGAATGATGTGGGACAAGCATGGGGTTAGAACATTAGGTTTAGAAGCTTAAAAGGGGAGCACACTCAACAAGCTATACTCCAATATTGTTGTGGTTAGCAGTGAAGATGGGCCTTTTAAAGGATTTTTTTTGTTGATTTTTATGGCCAAACATTGGTGAGAACATTGGGTTTAGGGCTTTTAACAGGTGTAAAAAAAGATGAGAGTTTAAGGCTCTAGGTGTGCAAGGAAAGGGGGACTTTGTGGGCTGTTCAGCAGAATAGTAACTAGGGGCTGCTTGGGTTTCTTTTGTGGGGAAGCTTTGAATGATTAAAAGAGAGAAGGAGACTAGGATTTGAAAGATAGGATTTGTAAGGGTAATAAAGGGGTTAAATATTATTTAATTATAGAATTTTTGAGTTAAGAGAAAGTGCATAAAATAAAGAAAATAAGTTAGGCATCACTCCTAGGTTCGATTGGTATCACACCAAGGATAAAATTGCATTACACCATCCCCAAAAAAGCATAATTGCTAGAAGATTCTCTAGAACATCTTCTCTATTAAATTGGAAACATTACAGAACTAATTTTAGACATGTATGTAATCCTAAACTCTAGTAAAGACTGAGTAGTAAAACCCAGTATAAATCAACTATAACCCACAAATGAGACCCACTATCAAAACTTGATCTAAGGGATGACCTATGGCTCACAATTATAGAGGTGGGTTTTTTTTTTTTGCTTGGATAGCAGCTTGGGGAGCTATATTGTCCATGGATAATCGCCAAGAGAGGCTCTCACTTGACAAACCGTTGTTATATGTGCAAGGAGGATATGGAGATGGTTGACCATTTTTTAGTTCATTGTGTAGTGGCGAGGGACTGGTGGAGCTTTTTTTTTTCTTTTTTCTTTTCCTATCTTCAATTATTTATGGTTGATGCCAGCTTCTTTGCTAGGGTGGATGTAGGGTTAGGAAAAGGTTTGCTCGGTATGGAGGATGGTTTCTTTGTGCTTAATATGGAGCCTATGAAGCCTAGGGAGGGAGTGAAATAGTAGGATTTCTGAGGGGATTGAGAAAGCCCCTTTTATGTTGGAAGATAACTTTTTTGCCTCATACAATATTCAAAATTAATCATTGTCTTATACTTACGTTAGAGTTTAATTTAAAATTACATTAAATTTGGTCACAGAGATAGAGGAGGCCTAAAAGAGCTAGTGGATGGGAAGGGGACTCTCAATAGATAGAAAAAATAAAAAAAAAGGAAAAAAACATAAATCATAAAGCATAAGCGAATTTATGATATTTTCATGTGAGTGCTAAGTGCTGAGATGGAATAATGTCATTGGTTTTCCTAAACCATTGGCGTGACGGATCATTCTTATAGACTTTAATTGCTTCTGCCTTTAAAATCAAATAGAGATTAAATTTAATATGTTAGTTTAACCAAAAACAAAAATATCTAGTGTGTCACACACACACACACACACACACACACTAGGTGACCGACCAACTATCTAGTGTGTCACACATTTTATTAAAGAAAAAAAAAATAAAAACTTTCACAAAGTAGCTGCGACTCTGTGAAAAACCTTACCATTTGATTTGTTTTTTTTTTTTTAGGGATTACTTCGTGAAAAAAAAATTATGGTGATTGTTTTTTAAGTTACCAATTGCATTCATGTAAGCCTAACCCTGTTCGGGAGTCATTTTCATCACATGCGAATCTTGTCGCGAAATTTATTCGCGATTGGGCTCATGTGTATGAAAATCGATTCTTGAATTGTCCAAAGAGGACAGTTCGGGAATGTATAAATCTATATTGCAATCAATTGCTACTCATGCTTGAATATTCCACTATGACAAAATTTCAGCACGGTCTCCTATTGTTCTCTAGGTATATATTTAGGCGTGCCAATGTCTATCTCGTATACTTGGAGAACCGTGGGGAGATGCTACCAAAATTTTGTCTGAGTGGAATCAAGCATTTGATTTGCTGCTGATTGCAATGTAGATTATGCATTCATGAATGGGATGGGACCACCTTACCCTTTAGAGAGAAGTTGGAGGTGATAGGATTCATGTTTCATATTTCTAATGAGTATCATTTTTGACTTGTATTAGGCAGACGAAAATAGATAAGAGTTGGATGGACTTGAGGGGCAGGCATTTTCCAGGGTATGTGAAGGGGATCAAAGATTTTATTGAGTTTGCTCGTGCATCTGCAGATGGGAGAAATAGGATAAGATGTCTATGTAGGAGGTGCAATAATAGGAATTATGTGTACATAGATGAGGCCAAAGAGCACCTACTCTAACACGGGATGGACAAGAGGTATACATGTTGGGAATTTCACGGGGAACACCGTGACATACGAGTGGTATTTGAGGATGAAGAAGAAGATGACGATGATGACTTTGGTGATAATGTTGGGGTTGGTTACGAAGGCTTGCCACAAATGTTGGCAGACTTGCAAAGGGCTACAACTGGGGCGAGTAGTCACAAGACAATCGGAAGCATTTGAGTCCTTGTTGAGGGAAGCAAGGCAGTCGTTATATCCGGGTTGTGATAAGTTTTCGAAACTAGACTTTCTCGTGAAACCCCTTCATATTAAGACCATCAACCGATGGAGTAACAAATCATTTAATATGGTTATTGAATTGATTAAAGCAGCGCTTCCTACTAGGGAGACCCTTCCGAAATCATATTACGAGGCGAAACGAATATTAAGAGATTTGGGCCTCGAGTATATTCCCATACATGCTTGCAAAAATGATTGCATGTTATTTTGGAAGGAGACTGAACAATGTAAGGAGTGTACGGTGTGCCACGAACCCAGGTACAAGCTGAATGAAGGAAAGAGCAAGACAATTTCGCACAAAGTGCTAAGATATTTTCCCTTAAAACCTAGACTACAAAGGTTGTACATCTCTCAGAAGACGGCAGAAGATATGCGGTGGCATAAGGAGAAGCGTGTTACTGAGGAAAATGTATGTAGGCATCTGTCATATTCTCAAACTTGAGCTGAGTTTGATAAAAATCACGAATGGTTTGTAAATGAGGTGCGTAACTTATGACTTAGGCTGGCTAGCGACAGTTTCAATCCGTTCGGTGACATAAGTAATGCTTGCAGCATGTGGCCGGTGTTGCTTGTACTGTATAACTTGCCACCGTGGAAATATATGAAAGAACCATTTATCTTCATGTCGTTGCTTATTCCAGTGCCGAAGTTTCCTGGTAATGAAATTGATGTGTACTTGCGTCCTTTAGTGGATGAGTTAAAGGAATTGTGAGAGGTGAAAGTGGAGGCATACGACGTCTCTATGAACGAGACATTCCAATTGCATGTAGCGTTACTGTGGACCATAAATGACTTTCCAGCATATGGGAACTTGTCTGGGTGGAGCACTAAGGGGTATCTGGCATGTTCAGTTTGCAATAAGGATGCATGTTCCCTACATTTGTCCAATGGAAAGAAGATATGCTACATGTGCCATCATCATTTTCTACCATCATCACATGGCTAGCGAAATCGGCAGAAGCATCTGTTTGATGGAAAAATTGAGCGCAGATTGTCACCTCCATTGTTTTCTGGCAAAGACGTGTTGGCGCAATTGGCACTTATCCAACTAGTGAGGTTTGGGAAGATACCGGGTACTAAGAAGAGGAAGCATACTAATGTGGAGTCAAATTGGACAAAGAAGAGCATATTTTTTGATTTTCCGTACTAGGATACCCTTAAGTTGAGGCACAAGTTGGATGTTATGCACATCGAGAAGAACATCTGTGATAATGTGCTGGGAACTTTAATGAACATTGAATGGAAGACAAAGGATACTGTTCAAGCCCGGTTGGACCTGCAGGTGCTGGGAATATAGAAAGAGCTGCATCTAATACATAACGATGATAAATATATCGTGCATCCTACACAGTATACGTTATCATCCGCAGAGCGAATGAAGATTTGCGAGTGGTTTAAATTGGTGAAGTTTCCAGATGGATACACATCGAATATATCTCGGTGTGAAAATGTTATAGATGGGAAAATATCCGGATTGAAGAGTCATGACTGCCATGTCCTTTTACAATGACTTCCTCTGGTTGCACTACATGGATATCTCACCGATGACATATCAACTACATTAACTCAACTAGGCTGCTACTTTAGAGAATTATGTGCAAAGACGTTGAATCTGGAAGTACTAGAAAAGCTCGAAAGGGATGTTGTCGTGATCCTCTACAAATTGGAAAAGATTTTCCTTCCAGCTTTCTTTGATGTAATGGTCCACCTAGTTGTGCATTTGCCTCATGAGGCAAAAATTGGCGGACTTGTCCAATACCGTTGTATGTATCCAATAGAAAGGTACATTTAATTTTATGAATTATGTTATCTACCCATCCTAACTATTTTAATGTATAACTGTTTAATTATTAAAACAGATATTTGCATACATTGAAGCAATATGTGCGTAACAAAGCACGACTGGAATGTTCAATTGCTGGGGCTTACGTTAATGCTGAATGTCTCACCTTCTGCTCTATGCATCTTGAAGATATTGAGACAAGGTTTAATCATCAAGAGTGAAATTCTGATAGTGGTCCACGGCAGCAATGAACTGTCCTTGTGGTGTTTAATCAGAATGTGCAGCCAATAGGTGCCCGTATATATGAATGGTGTCATCCTCAAGAGTTGGAAAAAACCCACTACATCGTGCTCAACAACTGTGATGAGACATTGCCATATTTTAAGTAAGTTTATCGAAATCATTACAATACTAAGTTAGTACACAAATGTAAGTTACATATAACATATCTCATTTTATGCAATGAGCATACGATCGAGCTTCAGAGAGAACATGTATCAAGTTTTGATTTAGAGCAAAGACAACAAAATTTGTTCCAAAGTGGTTCGGAGAACGTGTAAGACAAGGTTTAAATTAATTGTAATTGTATTACTTAATGCATTTATATTCAATTAATTTTGTACTTGTATTGAATTAATAGATGAAGCTATTATGCCACCAACAATCTCTTGAGGCGTACGATCAATTATATTCCTTAGCATGTGGTCCTGATCAAAGGATATCCCACTACACTGGTATAATTGTTGATAGTGTTCGATTTCACACGAGGGAACGTGACGTCAGTCGGCGAACAAAAAATAGCGGGGTCCTTGTTCAGGGAGATGATGACACAGGACAAACTGTAAAGTACTATGGTGTTTTACAAGACATCATACAGTTACATTATTGCTACGGTCATTTTGTGTATATTTTTAAATGTGATTGGTGGGATATAAGTAATAAGAAGACTGGAATGCAGATCAATAAGGACTTCATAAGTGTTAATATGTCACGTACGACATTTAAAGATGATTCGTATGTTTTGGTATCTCAAGCAAACCAAGTTTTCTATTTGAAGGACACAAAAATAAGAGGTGATTGGCATGTTGTCCAAAAAATAAAACTAAAATGTTTATGATGTCCTAGAAGTTGGCGAGGGAGATGAAGAGTTGGAGAGGATTGAGGAGGCACTACAAGAAGAGTCTCAAACTGCCCACGATGGTGTTGTCCGTCATGATCAGGAAGATGTTACTTCGTATCGGTTAAATAGAACTAATGTAGAACCAGATCATGTCGTAGCTTCCGACGTCACCAATACCACACAATTAGATCCGAGGGATGCAACGTTCATTAATGATGACGATGACGAGGAAAGTGATTTTGATGATGAGACATTGTTAGAGTATTGTACTGAGAATGAAGAAAATTCAAGTTCAAATGATGATACAGACTCAAATGAATAATTGTAATAGGTGTTACATGTGTTAGTATCAAGTGTAATGGATTTTGGCTTTTATAATGTAATGGATATTCAATTTTATGATGTAATGGGTATTCATTTTTACTTCGATAAGGATTTTGATTTTTATGATTAAATAGAAACAATTTTATTTTTTAAATTTCTTTGTAGATATGGTTGGACCAGGTTCAAGCAAATGCGCAGTTATGCAAGACTTATCGACCCCTTCCCCCTCATCTGCAGGGTCGACCGATCCTGCCGTAGATGGTATGCATAGTTTCTATTTTTATTAATGATTATATAAATATGGTACTAATTGTTTCTATTTTATTTCTTCTAAAGCTTCGGCCACCACCCTTAGACAAGGGCATGATAGGTCGAAGAATCGCAGCTTGTAGGTTCAGATAGAGGCAGCGGGGGGCGCGCGCCTTCGGATTGAGATACCTCCGGGCTTGTTGAAGCCCGTTGCTGTGTGGGCACAGCAGTTCACCACGGAGGTCGGCATCATTTACCGGTTACGTGCCCCACTCCATATTAGTGATTGGAGTCGGGTCACTAACGTGGAGAGACGAGATATTCATGCGCATATACAGGTATGTCTTTTATTATTGTGTTCAACTAAATTTTAACATATCTAATGCCGTAATGTTTTAACAATGACATGTTTTACAGGAGAAGTTTGACATCGATCTCCACCTGCCTCATGTCGCCAAGGTAGTGGATCGTTACTTGGGAACCCGTTTTAGGGACTATCGACACAGGCTCCACATACACTACGAGGCAGAGGTGGCAGTAGGTAGAGAGCCTCGTGATAGACCCTATAGGGGGGTGGCGGTGGAGGATTGGATGTTACTATGCGACCGGTTCGCTAGTAAGGCATTCCAGGTAAAAATTATCATAATTATTTTTGTTGTAAGATAAATCATTGTCATTTATACTAACCTTCATGTCGTTTTGGCTAAGTGTAGGAACTTAGCAAGAAAAATAGTGAGAGCAGAAGCAAGCAACAGGTGACCCACTGTGGTGGATCACGATCTTTTGTTCGGTATAGGCATGAAATGGTAAGTTAATACATGTATCAAGTTCTTATTGTATAATCTTTTCATGAAATTAATCTTCACAAGCTACTGTTTATTTTTTGCAGTGAGACCAGGAGACCGGTGCACCACCTAGCCCCATTGAGTTGTGGCACAGGACTGTACTACAATCCCCAAAAGGGTTGGACTAAGCCTGAAGCTCATCGGCTTTATGTAAGTTATTTATGTATATATACCAGTATTACTAATTTAATATTAATCTAAAGTTATAAAAGTAGTAACATATATTTATGTGCTTTTATAGGAGGAGATGGTCTAGCTGCGTGCTCAGCTGACTCGTGAGGGTGAGCATCCGTTGACCGATGACCAAATACGGGAGACTGTTCTAGGCAAGAGGGGCGGATATGTGCGTGGCTTAAGGAGTGGGATGGAGTCGACGGCATCATCCTCTACTGTCGAGAGTGATGCTAGGTTTCACGTAGCCACTAAGGTAGTTCAGTGAGAGAATGCAAAGCTGCGGCATAAGGTGACGACGCTCGAGGAGCGCCAGGCCCAGCTAGTGGCTTTTGTGCAGACGATGCTCAGCCAGTAGGGTGGCTCTGTTTAACCTTGGTAAGTTTTTAAAATTATATACTTTGGTGGATTTATTATTTATAAAAAAATTTATGTAAAAATAAAAAAAAATATAGTTGCACAAACTTATTTAATTTCATCGGTTCGAACGACCGTTAAAATTTTTTGCAAGTTTATGCTCCAAAAAAGCCCATTTTAGGGTTTTGACAGACCAAAACACTGGATACTGGCCTACCGACCCCGAAACCCTATCACACACCTCACAAATGATAAAATAGACTTACATGAACTTACGACACTCGATTTGGATCACCGGTTTGAAACTTATGCAAGTTTCTGCTCCAAAAGGCCCATTTTCAGGTTTTGACAGACCAAAACACCGGATATCGGCCTAACTACCCCAAAACCCCATCACACACCTCACAAATGATAAAATATACTTGCACAAACTTACGACACTCGGTTCTGATCACCTATTTGAAACTTATGCAAGTTTCTACTCCAAAAGGCCCATTTTCGAGTTTTGACAGACCAAAATGCTGGATATCGGCCTACCGACCCCAAAACCCCATCACACACCTCAAAAATGATAAAATATACTTGCACGAACTTACGGCACTCGATTCGGATCACTAGTTTGAAACTTATGCAAGTTTTTGCTCCAAAAAGGCCTATTTTTGGGATTTGACGGACCAAAACACCGGATATCAGCCTAACTAGCATGAAACCCCATCACACACCTCAAAAATGATAAAATAGACTTGCACGAACTTAGGGCACTCGGTTTGAAACTTATGCAAGTTTCTACTCCAAAAAGGCCCATTTTTGGGTTTTGACAGACCAAAACACCGGATATCGGCCTAACTACCACGAAACCCCATCACACACCTCACAAATGATAAAATAGACTTGCATAAACTTACGGCACTCGGTTTGGATCACCGGTTTGAAACTATGCAAGTTTCTGCTCCAAAAAGGCCCATTTTTGGGTTTTAACGGACCAAAACACCGGATATCGATGTAACTTCGATGAAACCCCATCACACACCTCAAAAATGATAAAATAGACTTGCATGAACTTACGGCACTTGGTTCGGATCACCGGTTTGAAACTTATACAAGTTTCTACTCCAAAAAGGCCCATTTACAAGTTTTGACAGGCCAAAATGTCGAATATCGGCCTACCGACCCTGGAACCTCATCACACACCTCACAAATGATAAAATAGACTTGCACAAACTCACGGCACTCGATTCGGATCAACGGTTTGAAACTTATGCAAGTTTTTGCTTTGAAAAGGCATGTTTTGGGGTTTTCATGGACCAAAATACCAGATATCGGTCTAATTATCTCGAAACCCCATCACATACCTCACAAATGACAAAATAGACTACCAAAAACTTAGGGCAATCAGTTCAGATTAGTGGTTTGCAACTTATGCTACTTTATTTCCGTTCTTACTATTTATGCATGGAAAAAAACAATATATTCACTTTCATATATATTTAATAAGTGTTCTAATATATATCATTTGATCTTTATTTCAGATTGATCGGGATTATTGCGCCGGGGTCTTTAGGTCTTGCATTGGGACTGACTATTTTTATCTATTTTTTTTTTCATTGACATTTGTAGTTACATTTTTTGAGACAATTTTTTATTTTTGTATTTATTCTTAAATTGTACTTTTACAAATGTAAGTAATTAATTAGTATAATATATATATGAATGTATTTTTCTTTTTTAATATATATTCATTTCAGAATGTTTGGATTTTACTGTATATCAGGATGATTGATACAGGTTTAAACAGGAATAAAACAACAAATAAAACAAATCATGTAGGAAAAAAAATAAAATAAAATAAAACTTTTAACAATGCACAAAAGGCATCGCTAGAAACTAAGAAATCAATTTATCGCGACGCTTCAAATTCGTCGCTAAAGATTGGCTACACACTATTAGCGACGCACAACAAGCGTCGCTAAAGGTCAGATAAATTTACCATTTGCGATGCACGTTATGCGTCGCTAAAGGACACAATTAGCGACGCACAAAGTGCGTCGCTAATGGTAGCTTTTAGCGACGCATAAACTGCCCATGCATAGTATTAGTGACGCCCATTTCCCATTATTAGCAACACCATTTGTACGTCGCTAAAGGTAACCATTAGCGAATTATAGCGGTTTGCACGTCGCTAATACTATTAGTGACACGACCTTTAGCGACACCATTAGTGACACCCGTTCGTGCGTCACTAAAAAGCTTTAGCGACGCATTTAACTATTAGCGACGCTCAAGGGCGTCACTAATAGTCCTGTTTCCTGTAGTGAGTATCTCGTTCTAGGTACCGATAATCCTAGTGAGGAGCTTATAGAATCTATTCTTAGAGCTGATGGTGTGCTAGTATACTACACCCATTCAGTATGTTTGGATCATGCTCTCATGATCAAGGACTATAGGTTTCCTAACCTGGCAATTAATTCAATGTTGGCTCCAGTCATCACACCAACACTATTTGTGTTGAGTGTGGCCATCTTCTATTCACCATTGGCACCAGGTTGACGACTGATGCTCCCACTCATATCTATTAGTGTATCGTCGTAACTCTCACTAGAACTCACTGTGAGGGTTTAACTTTTGGGAGTATTATTACCCGTCTCTGCACACACTTTCATATTCATCTACTCCTGTCAAATTCAATTGCTCCAAAAATCATCCCATTCACTAGGACTATGGCCAGGTAGTCCCGTAATCATATATAAGGTTAGCTTGCTCAATAGTAGTCGAAGAATGATTACTTAGCTAATAATTTGGGCGAGCATCATCACGTACCACAACAACCTCAATCTTTACTGATATACCATAAAAAGACAGGCCAATCAACACTTGACACGTATGACCACAGTCCGATTTATGTTCAGCTAGCATGATTCTCGCTCAGCCAATGACATCCAGATCATCACATAAGGTCGGAAGTGACCAAACAAATATATCCAGAACTGATCACAGGGTCCAGACCAGAGCTTCAGATCTCGTCACCGCCTTAGCGGATTCCGAGCAAAGAATAGGGAAACAGTCTCCAATACGGAAACTACCATTTATGATTATCTCCGCCTTAGCGGATTCCGGGCAGAGGATAAGGAAGCAGTCTCCAATACGGAAACTACCATTTATGATTATCTCCATCTACGACTCAATGCCCACAAGGTAACTGCAATCTCCGATGATCATATCCCTATATTCATGGCGTCGAATCCTAATCAACTTAGGAAAGCTTCGGCCTATATATTAAACCCTAGAGGTACGCTATCAGATTCATGCTCATTCTTTGACTTTCAATACAGTCTTTCAATTCCCTTACTCACTTAAGCATCGGAGCGGCTACCGCCGGAGCCAATCCGGTGGTCCTCTGATCATCTTTCTGAGTGTTCTACAGGTCACGGAGCCCTCACGTGTTGCGAGTCAAAAAGTGCAGCATCAGTTTGGCGCCGTCTGTGGGAATCGACTAATCTCTACGTGCTTTATTCATAAACTCATCTTTTTCCCCACCGGAAAACCATGGCACCAAATCTCCGACCCCGACAGAATACTCAGAGTTCGCAAAACGCTCAGCGTCAGCCGTCTGCTCCACGCACAAGAGGACCAGCGGCCAACCCTATGCGACAAGAGATCGAAGCAATAAAACGACACAATGAACTGGTGCAGGAGCAGTTGCTAGCCATTACTAGAACGCTGGCAACACTCACGCAGAACCAAGCGGCGGCTTCTCCTAGCCCGCCGGTCAACTTCGTTGCAGGAACACAACCCCCGGTTGCCACGGGGAATGGAGAACTTCGCAGGCAGGCCCCCGCTAACTAGCCTGGGCACCCCTCAGGCGTTGCTCACGCTGGCCGAGATCCACAGCCATCAACAGTCCCTGGCTGGGGAACATCCGCTTTTGTCCTCGACGTACATTACCGGAGCACTACCCGAGCCCCAACTCCTAGGGTTTCGGGAGCACCCCCGGCACCACAGGAACCTTATCATGCAGCGCCAGCCCCACCGGTTCGGATTCCTCCTCCATCCGAAGGGCGCACTCCACCCTATTACCCTGAAGCCGAGGCTGTCAGGCAGGGTTCACAAGATGTCAGATTCAGAGACCCGCGAAGGGAAGAGGAGATTGCCGAGTCTATGGACCGGACAATCGGCTTAAGAGGACCTCAGAACCCTCCAGAGCAGGACGAACTGGCCAGGCTGCTCGGAAGACTAGCCACTCCGTTTACCCGCGCCATCATGTCTGAAGAGAGGCCTAGAAAGTTCGTGGTGCCCAAATTCACTCTCTACGACGGATCTGGAGATCCAGGAGATCACCTATCTCATTACCAGCATACGATGGCCCTTCACGGAGCCTCAGATGCTTTCATGTGCCGAACGTTCATCACCAGCTTGAAGGGAATGGCTCTGAAGTGGTTCCACAACCTCCCTCCAAACTCCGTTGCCAGCTTTTACGAGCTCGGTAGACAGTTCTTGGATAGGTTTATGACCAGCAGGAGGCTCAGAAGGGGACCAGAATTCCTGCTGAACGTTAGGCAGACTAGGGAGGAATCCCTCCGGGCCTACATCGCCCGCTTCAACACCGAGCTCACTGAGATCACGGATTGCAGCCCGAAATTCCTTGTTGCGGCCCTTACTGCCGGGCTTGCCCAAAGTGGCTTCAGAGACTCCTTGACAAAAAGCCCCCCGGCTGATATGGCAGCATTGATGGATCGGGCCAAAAAATACATCAACCTGGAAGAAGCCAACCGCTCAGCCCAGAAGGGCAAGGATCAGACCCAAAGGGATAATCCGAAGCGGGAGGACCATAAGAAGGAGGATCACAGAAGAGACTCCAACAAAAAGAGGGTCAGAAGCCCAGATAAGAAAACAGCTCCCAGAGCTGTGTACAACTCCGCACCAAGGGAGTTCACCAACTTCACGCCTTTGAACACCACTCCGAACCAGGTACTCCGGCAGATCCGAGATCGGGAGAACCTGAGGTGGCCAGAGCCGATCAAAGGAGATCCCAGCCTGCGGGACCAAAGTAAGTATTGCAATTTCCATAAAGATCATGGGCATACTACTAACACTTGCAGGACCCTCCGATATGAGATAGAACAGCTCATAAAGAAGGGACGTCTTCGGGAGTTCGTCAAACAAGACGGAAGGCAGAACCCCCAAGAAGACAAGCCTCAGCAGCGGCCAGATCAGAGGCCCGAACAGAGGCAAGAGCAGCGGGAAGGACGAAACGAGCCTCAGAGGCAGAACAACCATGTTATCTACGTCCTCCATGCTGACTCCCCTGTTACAGGAATGTCCAACAGGGCGAGAAAAAGATATGCTCGGGAGGCCAGAACCGCCCCAAACATCTTGCAGGTCTCCAACGTCGAAAAGAGGCTCAAGCCAGGGCCAGAGATCCAGTTCACCGAGCAAGATCTAGCAGGGGTACACTGCCCTCACAGTGATGCCCTTGTTATCACCCTCAGAATCGCCAACTTCGAAACTAGAAGAGTCCTAGTCGACACTGGCAGCTCAGTCAATATCCTATTCTACGAACCGCTTAAGCGGATGGGCATAGACCAGGACAGCGTCAAGCCCACCACTGCCGTAATGGCAGCTTTTGATGGCAGCCTTAGCACCCCCCTGGGGAGAGTTGACCTTCCTACCACTATTGGGGAAGGTGAAGGGCAGAAGACCACCATCTCAGAGTACATGGTGTTGAACATGAAGTCTCCATACAACGTCATCATTGGGAGACCCTGGTTACACCAGTTAGGGGCGGTCACTTCGACCTTTCATCAGTGTCTGAAGTACGTCCACAATCAAAGCGTGCACTCGGTCCGAGGATGTCAGCCAACCTCACGAGAATGTCACGCTATCGCCCTCAAGGAGACAGCCCCAAAATAGCAATTACAGTACACTCGGGACTGTGCAGATCCGGTTTTCACTCACACTCCCGAGGTGGAAGATTGCCCATCCGGCGTTGAAGAGCCCCTGAGCCCAAGGGGGCGTGATAGTCGAGCCAAGCCTGTTGGCGAGCCCATCAAGATACTGGTCAGTTCAGGAGCAGAGGGGCGTTATTTGTACATCGGCCCAGACCTTACGCCCGCCGAGCAGGAAAAGATAGTCAGGTTTCTGAAGAATAACCTCTCTATCTTTGCTTGGGAGACTAGGGACATGGAGGGAATAGATCCTAATCTGATAACTCACAAACTAATGGTAGATCCAGACCACCCCCCGGTCAGACAGAAGAGAAGACCGATCGCTCCCGAACGGCATCGGGTTATAAACGAAGAAGTCCAGAGGCTGCTGGACGCCAGGATGATACGGGAAGTTTTCTATCCCGAGTGGTTAGCCAACACTGTGCTCGTCAAGAAGAAGAACGGCAAGTGGAGAGTCTGTGTTGACTATACAGACCTTAACAAAGCATGTCCCAAGGACAGCTTCCCACTACCGAGAATAGATCAACTGGTTGACGCCACTGCAGGGCATGAGCTTATGAGTTTCATGGACGCCTACTCTGGATACAACCAGATCCAGATGTACCCTCCAGATCAGGAAAAGACCGCCTTCATAACCGAAAGAGGACTCTATTGCTACAGAGTGATGCCTTTCGGTTTAAAGAATGCTGGAGCCACTTACCAACGGTTGGTGAACAAGATGTTCAGCCCACTGCTTGGCAGCACCATGGAGGTATACATCGACGACATGCTGGTAAAGAGCCTCCAGAAAGACAGCCACCTCCAGCATTTAGCCCAGACCTTTGATATCCTCAGACAGCACAAGATGAAGCTCAACCCCTCGAAATGTACCTTCGGAGTTACGAAGGGAAAATTCTTGGGGTACATCGTCTCTCAAAGAGGTATCGAAGCAGATCCCACTCAGATCCAAGCCCTGATTGGACTAAAGTCGCCAAAGACCAGAAAGGAGATTCAGGCACTGAACGGCAGAGTCGCCGCATTGAGCAGATTTATATCCAAGTCCACCGATCGCTGCTTACCTTTCTTCAAAGCTCTAAAGGGCGGCAAGGCTTTGCAATGGACAGAAGAATGCGAGCATTCCTTCCAAGAACTAAAGGAGTACTTAGCCTCTCCAGAGCTCCTGTCAAAACCTGTACAAGGAGAAAAGCTGCTCCTGTACCTAGCAGTCTCTGAGAACGCGGTCAGTTCCGCACTAATCAGACAGGACAAGGGAGTACAGAGGCCTATATTCTACGTCAGTAGGGCACTACTCGACACGGAAAAAAGATACCCAGAAGTAGAGAAGCTGGCCTATGCCTTGGTCGTATCAGCCCGAAAGCTTCGACCTTACTTCCAGGCCCATCCAATTGAGATTCCAACTGCTTATCCTCTAAAGTCAATACTGAGGAAACCCGAGGTATCGGGAAGATTGGTCAAGTGGTCTGTGGAGCTAGGGGAGTTTGACATAGCATATGTACCCCGAAACTCCATCAAAGGGCAGGCCTTAGCCGACTTTGTAGCCGAGTTCACCCCGGCACTGCAGAACGAAGCACAAATCGCCGAAACTACAGGAACCTGGCTGCTGTATATTGATGGATCGTCAACCGATCAAGGATCAGGGGTAGGACTGGTACTACAGTCCCCTGATGGACTTACGTCGGAAAAAGCAGTCAGCCTGGGATTTAAAGCTTCTAATAATGAAGCTGAATATGAGGCCTTAATCTTAGGGATGAAGCTTGCCCTGGAATGCGAGGCTCAGAACCTCGATGTCTTCTCTGACTCCCAACTGGTAGTAAGCCAAGTTTTGGGAGAGTTTGCCATTAAGGATGACAGGATGCTTCGGTACTCCGAACTGGTGAACCATTTAAAGCATTCTTTCCAGACTTTCACTATCCAGAAGATTGAGAGAAATCAGAACTGCAGAGCAGATGCTCTGGCTAACATGGCCTCCCGCCTCAAGTCTGAAACAGACTCCACCGTTAAAATCTCTTTTCAGCTAGGATCCAGCATTGAGGGAGCATCAGTTGCTCAATTTGATGAACAGTCCCAGAGCTGGATGACCCCAATCCTCCAGTATCTAAGATCCGGGCTCCTCCCAGAGGATAAAAACAAAGCCAGGAGAATCCGAATCAGAGCGGCTCGGTACCTGATCTTGAACAACAAACTTTACAGGAGGTCATATTCTCAACCTCTGTTAAAATGTTTGGCTCCAGACGAGTCACAATATGTTTTGGCTGAAATTCACGAGGGAATTTGCGGGAATCACAATGGGGGCAGAACTATAGCCCACCGAGCTCTATCACAGGGCTACTACTGGCCCAGCATGCTGAAACAGGCTAAAGAATATGTTCGGAAGTGTGACAAATGTCAGAGATTCGCCTCGTACCAACACCAGCCTCAGCACGAGCTCATCCCGATTCCTAGCCCCTGGCCCTTTGCTCAATGGGGAATGGACATTGTGGGCCCGTTACCACGAGCACCTCCAAACAGGAAGTACCTCCTGGTGGCTATCGACTACTTCTCTAAATGGGCCGAAGCCGAACCTTTAACGCATATTACAGAAAAGGAAGTCGAAAGCTTCACCTGGAAGAATATTGTCTGCAGGTTTGGCATACCACGTGTAATTATCTCGGATAATGGGACACAATTTACTGGTAAAGGCTTCAAGGCATTCTGCGAAAATCTCAACATCAGGCAGCACTTTGCCTCTCCAGGCCATCCACAAGCAAATGGGCAGGCAGAGGTCACCAACCGAACAATCCTTGATGGGTTAAAGAAAAGGTTGGAACAAGCCAAAGGGAAGTGGGCAGAAGAGCTCCCAGGAGTCCTTTGGGCCTACCGTACAACCAGAAGAACTCCCACCTCTGAAACACCCTTCTCATTAGCCTATGGGACAGAAGCAGTAATTCCGGTTGAAATCGGTATGCCAACTCTGAGGACTGAGGCCTTTGAGCAAGAATCCAATGATCAGCAGCTGATGGAGAACTTGGATTTGCTCGAGGAGAGAAGGGATCAAGCCAGCATCAGGATGGAAGCCTACCAACAAAGAATGGTCAATAAATCCAGGATAGGACTCAAGACAGTCAGCTTTCAAGTTGGAGACTTCGTCTTAAGAAGAGTCTTTCAGAACACCAAGGATCCCACCATGGGAAAATTGTCACCAAATTGGGAGGGCCCCTACAAAGTGACGAAGGTCGTTCGACCTACCACTTACTGGCTTGAAGACACGACTGGGAAACCTGTTCCTAGGCCATGGAACGTAGAACACTTGCGGAAGTATTATCAATAAAAAATTTTTCTTTTACTTCCTTAAAACTATTCATCTATTAATGCACAAGTCTTATGACTTGGTCCATCTATTAATGCACAGGCCTCCAGAGCCTGGTCCATCTATTAATGCACAAGTCTTATGACTTGGTCCATCTATTAATGCACAGGCCTCCAGAGCCTGGTCCATCTATTAATGCACAAGTCTTATGACTTGGTCCATCTATTAATGCACAGGCCTCCAGAGCCTGGTCCATCTATTAATGCACAAGTCTTATGGCTTGGTCCATCTATTAATGCACGGGCCTCCAGAGCCTGGTCCATCTATTAATGCACAGGCCTCCAGAGCCTGGTCCATCTATTAATGCACAAGTCTTATGACTTGGTCCATCTATTAATGCACAGGCCTCCAGAGCCTGGTCCATCTATTAATGCACAAGTCTTATGACTTGGTCCATCTATTAATGCACAGGCCTCCAGAGCCTGGTCCATCTATTAATGCACAAGTCTTATGACTTGGTCCATCTATTAATGCACGGGCCTCCAGAGCCTGGTCCATCTATTAATGCACAGGCCTCCAGAGCCTGGTCCATCTATTAATGCACAAGTCTTATGACTTGGTCCATCTATTAATGCACAGGCCTCCGGAGCCTGGTCCATCTATTAATGCACAGGCCTCCGGAGCCTGGTCCATCTATTAATGCACAAGTCTTATGACTTGGTCCATCTATTAATGCACAGGCCTCCAGAGCCTGGTCCATCTATTAATGCACGGGCCTCCAGAGCCTGGTCCATCTATTAATGCACAAGTCTTATGACTTGGTCCATCTATTAATGCACAGGCCCTCAGAGCCTGGACCATCCCCAACTAGCGGGTTCTGTAATCCAGTCTATCCAAAGGCAGAGCTTTAGTAAACTTGGGCCTCTTCCGAGCACTCTTGACTGCACAAAGGAAATGAAAAATACCAAGTTTGTCAGTTCTGAGGATATAAGCAAAGCTAAAGCAAACCCAAGAGAATAAGTCTCACCCCTATGGCCCGTAACACAAGGAAACGACGAGATCTCTCCGGCCTGGAAGTCCTTATGCTCCCATCCTCCTCCAACGAAGAAGTACCACTTCTTCCACGTCTTGTTGGAAGTAGGAACGAAAGACAGGGGTCGGAACCCCTTCTCGAAGGACATATAATAAAGGCCCTCTGCCTGCTTGAACTTCAGATCCATATTGCTACGGATCAAGTCCAGAGACACGTCCACTTTGTTCAGATGTCCCAGCACCATAAATCCTAGAAGATGCCGCCAGCTATTGAGATTCAGGTCGGCAGGGCAGAGCTTGAACCAGCAAAAGAATTGCCTGACTAAATCCGGCAATGGAAGCCTTAAGCCCATTTCAAACCAGGCAAGGAAAACGCAAATCTCCCCGGCTTTAACATCTTGGGGACGGTCCATGGGTCCTGGAACTCTGCAAGTCACATTTGGGGGAAATTCAAATTTCACCCTCCATTCATCCAAGAGGCTTTGAGTGACGGCACTCTCACCCTCTTCTCTATGAGAAGACCTACCAGAGGTCTCCCCGACCCTGTCTCGGGGCTCTTCGAAAGCATCGACTATTCTAACCCCTGGACTAGGGGGAGGATCAACAGGCCTCTCCTCAATAATTTCAAGAGCAGGGTTACCTACATCTCCTACAACAGACGGACCAGCCGTCTCAGAATGGTCTCCTACTCCCTCATTCACAATTCGAGATTCCGAAGGAACAGACATTATTCTCAAACTCAAGAAGAAAGAAGCAAGAGAGGGGGAAAAATCAGTCGAACCTGTTTTCACTTAGGGGATCTGTATTCTTCAAGGTCGCACGAACCAACAATGGCGGATGAAATCTTCTAGCACAGTAAAAATGTCGAGGGAAAGGTCATTTCAAAAATCTCATCCCGTATTTATAAACACGGTATCAGAAGGGACCCACTAAGCCCAAACGCCATGACGGTTCAGAACAATGATGCTCTCGAGAAAACCAACTGTCCGCCCAGTATAATTGTGACCTTGAAAAGACTTAATCGCCGACTACGCAATAAATGGCGCCCCAACAATTGTCTTGGAAGGCGAAAAAGCGAGACACATAACTCTCTTAGCCCTAGTTACTTACATCAAACTAGGACTTGGGGGGGGAGTAACTGATATACCATAAAAAGACAGGCCAATCAACACTTGACACGTATGACCACAGTCCGATTTATGTTCAGCTAGCATGATTCTCGCTCAGCCAATGACATCCAGATCATCACATAAGGTCGGAAGTGACCAAACAAATATATCCAGAACTGATCACAGGGTCCAGACCAGAGCTTCAGATCTCGTCACCGCCTTAGCGGATTCCGAGCAAAGAATAGGGAAACAGTCTCCAATACGGAAACTACCATTTATGATTATCTCCGCCTTAGCGGATTCCGGGCAGAGGATAAGGAAGCAGTCTCCAATACGGAAACTACCATTTATGATTATCTCCATCTACGACTCAATGCCCACAAGGTAACTGCAATCTCCGATGATCATATCCCTATATTCATGGCGTCGAATCCTAATCAACTTAGGAAAGCTTCGGCCTATATATTAAACCCTAGAGGTACGCTATCAGATTCATGCTCATTCTTTGACTTTCAATACAGTCTTTCAATTCCCTTACTCACTTAAGCATCGGAGCGGCTACCGCCGGAGCCAATCCGGTGGTCCTCTGATCATCTTTCTGAGTGTTCTACAGGTCACGGAGCCCTCACGTGTTGCGAGTCAAAAAGTGCAGCATCATTTACCATCTGGCTTTGTAGATCTATCTACATCAGCTCCATTACAGTATGTGACCCTGGCAAACCTTGAGAGTATCCATCAGGATTTTAGTTTGCCGATTATGGAGTGACTTGAGTATCAAGATCAGTGTATGCGCCAAGATTTTGTCTTTCCTATCTTAAAGCGACTTGGTCATAAGGATTAGTGTATCGATCAAGTAGATCATGTAGTGGATACGCTTGTGGCACATCAGCAAGAGCTCAATTGCGGGTTTCTTACTATTGTTCGAGACGTAGAGTCAATACTTCTGCCTAATGCTGATGATGATGGTGGTGACGATTCCTCTGTAGCTGATGGTGATTGATCAAGCAGATGGAGTAGATCCAACAAAAAGGTTAAGTGTCATTGTAGTGAAGCCCAACTATATATCTATTTTGAGATAGTTATGGTTATAATTTTTATATTAGACATATTTGAGATTTTATTTTTTATCGGTATTATACACATTTCTTTCCCCATGCTATCTCTTATTATTTCATGCATATTTGCCTTATGTTTCACTTTTCTTGCTATATCCTATGTTCTATGTTGCCTTCGCCCTTTATCATCATGACAAAAATGGGGAGTGTATTTAAGAGTATTTAGTGAGTGGGAGTGTTTTTATTTGCATGATTTAGTAGACACACTTTTCTTGCTTCATCAGATCATTGTGTTTAGTATGGTATTATTTGATTAAATGCTATGTTCTTGCATTATTCATATTGCATTCCATCTAGATATAACTAGGGCCCCTCATTATTACTTAAAGTTAATGTTATATATGTAACATCCCAATATTAATGGATAATTATGGCTAACGATCATTATCATTGGAGACTAGCCTTAAAAGGACAATGAGCAATTAAATTAAAGTAATTATGTTAGGACTTTTAGTCTATCATTATGTTGGCTAATCATGTTTGACAAAACTGTTGAGTTGTAAATTCAAGATAAGCCTTATGGTCATCTCCATAAATTAAGCTTCATGAAGAATTTTTTAGTCAACGATGGTTGCATTGGTAGGACATGTAATACCCCTAAAATCCGACATAATCCATCCTACACCCCGACTTAAGGAAAATAGACTATTTGACGTTAATAATTTAAAATAACTCAAAAATATAGTGAGCCATTATTGGATTAATTTTTCTTAGTATCAACAACATCGACTAGGCTGGCTGATAAATCTCTGAAAAAAAAATTGTTGAGGGCTGGTCAAACTGATCAATTTAAATAGTGTAAACCAGCAAAATTGATATAGTCGCATAGATCAGATTTTTGGGGCGCAAGAAATAGCTTTGGGTTGCTAACGGTTGGTGCAGCACAGTGATTGAGCGACCTTAGCTCCAGATTTCTCGACTTCCTTCCTCTCTAATTATTTACCCAGACTGAAAGCAGGTATAAATTCTTTGAATAGACAATCTCTAATAGAAATTTTATTCTTGTCGTAATAGTGATCTGCTGCTTGGAAAATTGGAAATTTGGTGTAATTTGCAGCAAATAGGAAACAAATTATATTCTGCCCAATGTATGACTTGCTCATGCTTAACCAATATAAAGAAATTCCTAAATAAAACATGTTGTCTACTTCAAACCATCACTGTTAATAGGAAACTATGTGGGGGAAGGTGGTGCGGTCCAGTGGCTTTAATCAAACCACGTCCAAATGGTAAATTGACATGTATTGGTTTTAAAGAACCTGATTTGTAGAAGAATATAAAATATATTATATTATATAGATTGTGTAAAGGAACTGATATTTGCTAATTGCTGAACTGATAATTAATTATAAATGGGTGTTGAGCTGATATTTGATTTCAAGCAGGTGTATGTTTATGGAATTTAATGAAAATAGGAGGTTGAAAAATATAATGCATGAGTGATACCCTATATAAGATACCTGTTTTTGAATCTGACAATATATATTAAAAAGTAGTTCACAGTGCTGAAGGACTTGTTATCATATTTTGCCTGTTGAGCTCCTTGTGTAGTTTAGGAATTAATAGTGCAACAGACAGTTTGTGTGTAAGGGTATTGGTCAGCTCTGCACTTACGTTCTGCATCTGAAGTTGAATTTCCTTTCTTGATTAAGATATTGCTATGAAGATATTTTGAAACGTCACTGAACCATTATTTTCTTGTTTGAGGTTTTAAAGTTCACAAATTAGGAAGCTTGGAAGTGAATTAGTTGATTTTGGTTTATTTGGAAGCTTTGTTCTGTACTATCATTGGATAGATTGCATGTGTGTATTAGGTCTCTTTAGTTCCTTTGTTTCATCTTATACTATTCTATTAACTGGTTTTGCAAAAACAAAGGAAGTGGGCCTGTACAGCAGCGTTGATAGGAGCACGTCCCAATTGGGACTGACCTCTGATTTCAATAACTCTGCCAAAGAAAACCCATCTACACAATAAATATAATATATTGATTTAACAAAATCTTTAACTTCAATTACAATTGTAACTGAATATTCCTATGGAATTATCAAAGCATTGGTAAGCTTAAATATGGTATGCTGCTGCAATCTTGAGATCTGTTTTCTCAAGAGTGATTTATCCCCCAGTTGCAGCATATTCACAGGAAAAGAATAAGTAGTAACAGTGGCCTGGGTATTGGATTTGGTTCAAGAAGCCAAAACGGAGGGGCATGGAAGTGATATTAAAATCCAACATTAATAAAACAGCTGGCCAATATTTTAATGAGATTGAGGAATGTGGAACTCATATTAAATTCAAGGTCTAAACACAATAATTTAATGCCAATAATATATAGGCTACCAAGTTGAACCAAAAACCAAATTAAGGTCGGTAAGCAAACTACATGATTATTAATTAATATCTGTGATGGTTGTTCTAGGACTCCCGGATCTAGGATCAACTGGAAGGCCATTGAAGGTGTGGTCTCAGCATAGATAAAGAATGACATTGAAGGAATTAGCTAAGAGCTTGGTCTCACATACGAAGGTGGACATGACGCAATCAGACTGTTTGAAGTTGCTGAGTTGGAATGGGAAGAAAAGTTGCAGTAGCAATGGTAGTGATCTTGAATCTGTTCTGAAGGCAATAGAACAAGCTGTTTATTTGTTAATTAGGGAAGTAATGCAATATTAGTGGTAGCTTCAGCCTTGCGGTGGTGTAATTGTTGGAGGCTATGGGTTTTAACCTTGCTTATAGCAATCGGAGCTACTAATTTGGGAGACTCTGCACAGTAATCTGATGAGAGGAAGGGAAAGTTCTTCAATATCTGATGGATAGGATGATAAAGGGACGGAATCTATCTCACGCACCACTCATATATATACACAAAAACATAACCGCCTTAAACCTCTTTCCCTCTTTCTTTCTCTCTCTCTTGCAGTCAGCCTTGACTGTTGTGAACTGCCCATTCAACGCCCACCATTCATGCATGATTTATACAATATATATATATATATATATATATTCACCCCATTTGCACCAAGGTTGGCAGTCTTGGTGCTATTCCGTTGCTGCCCATTTCGACGTCAGCTTCTTCTTGAGCTCTGCAGTACGAGCAGCCATCAAATTCTCCGGGGTAATAATGGCGGTGTGAGCTCGGTTGGGAGTTGAAAGCAGCACACGGTATTGATCTTGTAGTACGTCGGTGAACTCAAATCTCCTCCAAGCTCTTTTGACTGCTCATAAACTAGGAATGGCATATCAGATTATCAGTTCGGAAGACACAACGAAGTTAAAACAAACCTAAGAGAATAAGCCTCACCCTTATGACCCGTGGCACGAGGGAATAGCGAGGCCTCACCATCCTGGAAGCCTTCATGCTCCCATCCTCCTCCAACAAAGAAGTACCACTTCTTCCACGTTTTATTAGAAGTGGGAACGGAGGACAGGGGTCGGAACCCCTTCTCAAAGGACATGTAAAAAAGGCCTTCTGCCTTCTTGAACTTCAAATCCATATTACTACGGATCAGATCCATGGACACATCTACTTCGTTTTGATGTCCCAACACTACAAACCCAAGAAGTTGCCACCAACTATTGAGATTAAGGTTGGCAGGGCAGAGCTTATACCAAAAGAAGAATTGCCTGACTAAATCCGGCAATGGGAGTCTCAAACCCATTTCGAACCAGGCAAGATAAACACATATCTCCCCGGCTTCAACATTTTGGGGACGATCCATGGGGCCTGGTACTCTGCAGGTCACGTTTGGGGGAAAATTATATTTTACCCTTCACTCGTCCAGAAGGCTCTGAGTAACAGCACTCTCACCCTCTTCTCTATGGGAAGACCTACCAAAGGTCTCCCCAGCCCTGTCTCGGGGTTCTTCAAAGGCATCAACTATCCTAACCTCAGGACTAGGGGGAGGTTGAACAGGCCTCTCCCCAATATCTTCGGGGCCAAGGTTACCTACATTTTCCACAAGAGACGGCACAGCCATCTCAGAGGGATTTCCTACCCCCTCACTTACATTTGAGGATTCGAGAGGAGCAGACATTACTCCCAGATTTAAGAAGAAAGAAGCAAGAGAAGAGAAAAGATCGGTCGAACCTGTTCTAACTCAGGAGACCGGTGTTCTTCAAGGTCGCACAAACCAACAATGGTGGACGAGATCTTCTAGCATAGTGAAAATGACGGGGAAAAGGTCATTTCAAAATCTCACCCCATATTTATAAGTACAGTATCGAAAGGGACCCACCAAGCCCAAACGCCATGACGGTTCGGAACAATGATGATTTCGAAAAACCCAACTATCGGCCCAGTACAATGATGACCTTGAAAAGACCTAATCTCTAGCTGCGCAATAAATGACGCCCCAACAGTTTCCTTGAAAGGCGAACAGGCAAGACACATGACTCTCCAAAAAAGGCTTAGCCCTAGTTGCTTGTTAGCATCAAATTAGGACTTGGGGGGAGGAGTAACTGATATACCATAAAAGAGCAGGCCAATCAGCACTTGACACGTATGATCATGAATCCAACTCATGCTCGGCTAACTCAGCTCTCACTCAGCCAATGACTAAGAGCTCGAGCATCCAGATCAGCATAAAAGGTCGGAAGCGATCGAGCATATGCCTTCAGAGCATATATATTCGGATAAGGATCTCAGAGTTAATTACAGGATCCAGACCAACACTCCAGACCTCGTCACCGCCTTAGTAGATGCCGAGCAGGAAATAAGGAAGCAATCCTCAATACGGAGACAGTCTTCAACAAGGAAACAGTCTTCAACAAGGGAACTACCATCTATGGTTATCTCTATGCAATATTCCACAAGGTAACTGCAATCTCCGATGATCAAATCCCTACATTCATGGCTCCGAATCCTAATCAACTTAGGAAGGCCACGGTCTATAAATTAAACCCTAAAGGTACGCTTTATTTTCATGCTCATTCTTTGGCTTTCAATACAGTCTTTCAATTTCTTTTACTTACTTAAGCATAGGAGCGGCTACCACCGGAGCTAATCTGGTGGTCCTCTGATCGTCTTTCTGAGTGTTCTACAGGTCACAGAGCCCACACTTATTGTGAGTCGAAAAGTACAGCATCATATATATATATATATATATATATACAATAAATTGTATTACATATATATATATATGTATATATCTATACCAATTCATATATTTAGAAAATATACATACATAACTGTATATATATTCATGCTTGCATTTATATTTATTTATTTGTATATGTATATATATTATCTCATATATATATATATATATATATTCTCGCATTTATTAAAATACATTATGCACGTATATCGAGGCATATATTGGCCTACGTACATGATTCTCTGTACTGCTCGGGTTTATTATACGGTACTACTAGACACTCGAGATTTCCCGTAACCACTTCCCGTATTTCAGATATCGTATTTTATTCTTATTTGTGATTCTCGCTATTCGTCTCGAACTACATGCCAATTACTGTATACTATTTATTGCGATGCTTCGGGCATATGTCGGGTATTATTTTTATTGACCCGGTCTGTTCGTACTTTTTCTTAATCTCGTAATTCTAGGAGATTATAAACTTTGGCTAATTGCCTTGGTAATCGTATCCGTCACTGTATATTACTCTTTAAAATAGTCTGTCTATTCTCGGTCTGAACCGGTCTCGGTTTGTCTCTGATAGTATGTTCATTGCTTGATTAAAGCTCGGTATTATTATTTGACCTTCTTGGATAAAATGAAATTATATAAATTTATTCGAAACTTATGTTCGGTTATAACGGTCTTACGTTACTCGGCTCGACCTACCTCGATTTACGTGTACTCAACCGAGTCTATCTCGGTATATGTGTCATATCCCGGGTCGGGATATTACATCTCCACCTAAGAGGTTTCAACCAAAAGTCACTATTATAGGATGGCTATTCTAGACTTAATGGTGGAGTTTGTTTCACTAAATAAAATTTGTAAAGTATAGGTCTTTAAAAAATGCACCACCCTAAAATTGACACTTTATGAATATTAATCACTATCATAGGACCCACGTAAGCCATGGATGATGAAGAATGGGAAAAAAAGGATCGAGTAGAGAAAATAAAATACCGCAAAGAAATTTAAAGTAATTAGCTAGAACCCTTTCATCTATAGGATGCCGATTATCCTTAGAGGAAAAATGAAAATGAGGGAATTGACTTGGGCCCAGTGCAAGAAACAGGAAAGTGTAGGCTATAATTTCCTAGAGATAAAATCACAATAGGATCAGGAATGTGATAGTAGCTATAAGGTAACTAAAAACCAAAAATAGATAATCAAGCTTAAGGTAAAACTGAGTAAGCCTGAACCTTGAAGTGGAGATCTTCATTCCTTACAGCTTTATAACATTACATGCAACTCTTTACAGCTTTATAACATATTTTATACTATTGTTCTAAATGTTTTAACTGCATGACCATTTTCAAAATAATGAGATAAATGTTTGAATTGTATGCTTTTAAGTAGCATCTTTTTAAATATTTTATAGCATGGATATCTAAAGAATGTTTTGCAAGCATGTTTGTATTAAAAGGATTATGTGCCCTACATGCCTCACCAAACGTTTAGATCCGAGAGACTTACATTTACATCTAAGTAAGCACAACTCGCCGAGAATCTAAAACCGAAATAGTTCAACAGGCCGTGTAAGCCCAGAGCTCTTAATTACATTTAGTCGCCCAGGTGACTATTGCAAGTCTCCGAAGACATGACTTATAGATGTTTGGCATATGATGTGTTATATACCTTTGGCTTTTATGATACCATGTTTTACCTTGCAAAACTAGATTGGCATAAGTATTCACTTGATTTTATAGCTTATCTTGCAAATTAGTTGTATACACATGTATTATAATTGTTAGTAGCTTTCAATACAATTTTCATATTGCTATCCATGAAATTTTACAGAAAGGGGTTTTCCCGAAAACCCACGATAGGGAACTTGAGTTACTCACAAGTTTTACAATAATGCTCACATGGATTTTTATCCTATATATTTCAGGTGAATGTTCTGGTAATACAGCTTAGGAGGATGGATTGGAGTATAGCCATTTTTGGGCCGAAGGTTGATCTTTGACTATTTTGGTTATGTTTTGTAGTTGATGTCAAAGAAATTTTTGGGCTAAAATTTTCAGACTTATTGTACTTGATGTTTAAGTATTTAGTTATGCTTTGTCATATTTTATTTTTCGCTGCTATGTATAATTTTGAATGCATGAATTATGTACCAGATGACAAGAGAGGCCTTAGGTTAGACACGTTATCAATATGCTAAACAGAGTTAGTGAATTGGCGGCGTGCCTAATTGGCCAGTCATTATCCCTAATCCGTATAGGGTGGAGTTGGGGATGTGACAATGGATGTGTATGATGAACATGCCTAATGAAATCCTTTTGGTACTTGAAGAATATTGTATATTGCAGCAACCAAAAGTCCTAGAATATTCATCTTAGAGACTATTTATAGTTTTAGGTTAAAATAGAGCATGATTCTTTTAAAACTAGAAACTGTTAGCGCAAATTTTTTATGTTCGCTCAAACGAGCCTTGGCTCATTCGAATGAAGCCAAGGCTCGTTCGAACGAGCACCTTTTTTAAAACAAGAAATGAACCCACTGCTATGTTCGTTCGAACGAGCTATCAAACAAGATCCCGCAAACATACTCGCATGACCTCACTAGCCTGGTCGTTTGAACGAAGAAAGGGCCTGTTCAAACGATCGAGGCTAAAAGCTCAATTAAACAAATGTTTCACACATAAAATAGTTTTCATATTTAAACACTAAATATTTTGAAATATAATGAAAACTTAAGTACCAAGGACACACTTGTTTATCAACACATGATTTAAAAAAAAAAATAGTTTATGCATAAAGTGTGTGTGTGTGTGTGTGTGAATCCATGACCAATCTGAATCCAAGACATATATACCTGTCCTGTCACATCCCGCACCCCACCCTACGTGGATGCTAAAGATGTGATGCTAGTTAGGCGCCTTGCCGATTTCCCGACCGACAATGCGACCAACCAAAGGCAAACTTTTGAACCTTACGATGAATTGCATTCCAAATGTAGGGTCAGAATAGCGAAAATTAAAATCGTTTTATCTCGGGGACGCAACTCATCAATATACCACAATTAGAGATATGTACCACAGAGCAAGTCTATAATCAAACAATTAATAACTCTAAGCCACAGAGCACATCTATCACCAGTCAGAGAACACAGAACATCTCTAATCTCTTTAGAGTACCATTACCATGAGCCATGTCCCAATACATCTAATGCATATCGATGAAGTCAATCATAACATGTCACTCACTTGAATAGCCAGAATCAATCCATTAGAACCCAAGTCTCCACAAATCCATGCCATCAGATCCGTACTTGAAATGTCTCACAACCTACTAGTATCATCTCCTTATACCTTCTAGTCCAATGGAGTTATATCTTGAAAAATGTTAAATAAATGGAATGAGCTTAAACAAGCTCATTGAGTAACATAGGTTCCTACCATGGGTTTCAAAACCAGTTCATATATATTTATATATATGCATGCTCAAATACAGCTCAAATAGAACAATGCAGCTCAAGTAGAACAAATGCAACTCAAACAGATTATATCAGAGAAGAACAGAGCAAACAGATCAGAATAAGGCTAAGACAGAACATATCAGAAGCTAACAGAACAAAATAGAGCATATCAAAACTGAACAGATTAGACGGATCAAACAAAAAAGATCAGACAGATCAACAGAACAGATCAGGACAGAATAGGTCAGAACACAACAGATCAAAACTGAACAGATCAGGAGCAGCCGCCTGGTCCCTCTAAGGTAGGACTTATACTCACTCCTCATCAGGAGCAGCTGCCTGGTCCCTCTGGGGTAGGACTTATACTCACCCCTTAACAAAACAGATCAAATTAAAACTGAGCCAAAACAGAACAGATTCCAAATGACGTATAACAGAATAGGACAAACCCGAACAGAATCAGAACAGTATACATCAAAAGGCAAGACAGAATGGAATCATGCCATGCGTAATGCAGTATAAAGAGTATGCATGAAAGCATATGCATTAAAACAATACGATGTATAAAACAGTTCAGCATATAAAGTAGTACAAGATACAAAAATTATACACCAAGTCAGGAATCCAAGTTACTCACCTGAATATATGCTTATCTCTATTCATAGATATCCTTCAGATACATCGTTGGCCACATCCATACATATCGTGGGCATTATCCTTCTGATGGCCATCATAATTGGTTCAACATCCAGAAGATCATGCTCCTCAAATGTGAACATATCCCACCTTTGGAGAATTGCAGTCAAACGTGAACCAAATTGTTGTGCATCGAGAGTTTGAGGTTGATCTTCAGTCCACGGTTTAGCAGTTGAAGAAAACACACCGGCAAGTTGATCGAGTCGGCAACTGTAACACATACAGAGATCAGAGATTACTTACCTTCTACCGTCCTTCAACTAAAATGATTTAGACTGCTTTTCCCTTGTCTTTCTGTGTTCTTATAATTCATGAAACATATCTCAGTCTATCATCATTTGTAAGATACTATTCATCAATTTTATGTCTTTATTTAATAAGTTTCTCTTTTCCTAAAATAGGCCCTACCATTGAGTCCGAAACGTCGAAAAAAGTCGGTTTAGGCTTTTACCGATCTTAAATCGGACTCTTGGATTGAAAAGGGCAAAACTGTCTTTTGTACTTTGTAGGTACTTTATTCCCGAGAACTCTTTTCATAATTTTGACCTCACCGTTGGATTCAGTGGGTCCGAGATAGTAAGAATACCCATATAATTTGTCTTGTTAGGACACAAGGGTATTTTGGTCATTTTAGGATTTATTTTGATTGTATTTTAATGTTTAGAGTCCTGTCTCATAAAATGGACCTCACCATTGGATCCGGAATGCCCGAGATAATAAAGTTTGACTCTTTATTTGCCCCATTCGGACTTCGTTTGACTTAGTTGTGACTCAGGGGTAAAATAGAAATTTTACCTATTTAATAAATTATTTAAATAAATTATTTTATTATTTTTTCAGGGGCTTAATTGCATGAATTTTCTAAAAACTGGGCCATATTATAAATCAGTGAAATAGTGGGGGGGTCAAATTATAAATATCACAAATGCCGGTCTGAACCAGTTGGTTCAGATCGAATTTAATTGAACCGGTTTGGGCTTTTGTTGAACCAACCAGTTTGGGCTGGTTCAACACGTAATACTGACGTCATGATGACGTCAGCCCTAACATTTTAAAATTAAAACCTTTAAGTAAAACGACGCCATGATGACGTCAGCCCTAACATTTTAAAATTAAAACCTTTAAGTAAAACGACGCCGTGTCGGGCCCCTTCTATTCCGGTCGAGTTCCGACCCATACTTGGATCTAGTTTCGTCTTAACCCAAAATGTCCCACGATATTTCGGTCGTCTTCTCCGACGGTTCTTCCGGCACCGGCGTACGGACAGTGAGGTTTTCCTCATTGTTTCTCACGAATTTCACATCCGTTTTTCAAGATTTTTGCACCAAAACATTTCTGGGACATTGGGCATCATTTCGGGGTTGGTTTAAACCTCAAAATTTACGATTTTCAGTTACCCATTTCGGTTTTTTGATCAGGCTATCGTTTGCTCTAGCATGGCCGTTTCTTGGTTGTTTTGGTTGATTTTAACGGATTTGGAACCCTTGCATCATTTCCTACATATACGTACATGTAGAACTAAAGCCAAACTCAAGTTGGCTCAGACCCATTTTGAAGGTGGTCGGCCATGGAGGTTTTCATACGGCTAGTGGGTTTGGGGCTGTTTCGAAGCTCTATTTTCCTTCCTAACATTTTCTGCACTTCTCACGATCACTCCTAAGTAGTTTAAGCAACGTTTAAATCATGAAGTACAAGAAATCCGAATTATTCCTCTAACCTGTAACTAGGGTTTTCTCCCTCATTCCTTCATGGTTTTCTGTGATTTTTGTTGCATTTGAAACCTCATGTCATACTCTTTAAGGCCTTATGTTCAAATTTAAACTAATCATGACACAAAAGTTTGAAACAGAATGAATCACTTACTGTATTTTTCTGATTTTCTCTCCCACGGTTAGACCTCAACTCTTCTTCCTCCTTCCAGCTTTTCCTCGGTTCTTCTCTCTCCTTTCTTCCAGTTCTCTCTCTCGATTTCTTTCCCTTGATTTCCCTTTTTCTGAAAGTAGGGAGATTTTGTACCTATATATATATATATTTACATATATATGTCATATCATGCCCATTCCTTTCTCCCTTCTTTTCCTCTCATCCTCTCCTTTTCTGACCTGCTCCATACCTCTTCTGATTCCCTACCTTACCTCCTTTGATTCCCTACCTTACCTCCTCATACCTATTAGGTTTTGTTAGGTGAGATTTGTATTTATTATATATATATATATATATATACATATGTATATATTTATATATACCTAACACTCACACACACACGGCTGTTACAGCCCCTTTTTCCTTTTTTTTTTCTTTTCTCTTTTGTTTTATTTTAATAATATATATAAATATATATATATATATATCTATACTTGCATGTATATATATACTATACTATACTTATACGTATATATGTACATAATTATACGTATATGTTTACATATATACTTCCTAATTCATATTTGCACGTGTGCATTTTAATTTTGACGGTTTGCTTGTGTATACGTATGCATGCATGGCTACACGTGTGCACGCATTTCAAGACTGGTTTCCGAATCGCTCATCCTGACCCGGCACTGTTCATACATGGGCAAGATTTCTATTTAGACAATGCAACGCGGTTAATATTTCACAAGATATAAGGTTCAACAGTTCTAAATACCATTGATATAGTGTTGCCCGACCCGCTGCCTCGATATATGCACCAATCCAGGTCGGGGTATTACACAATGAGGCAAAATAATTTACGTTAATTGTAATACCCTAACCCAAAATATAGCATGTAAACCGAGATAGACCAGGTCAAGTAGTGTAATACTAGTGTTGTCACGCCCCGAATTTCTACAAACTCGAGGTATAATACCTTGACCCAAGTTAGCACTTAAACTGAGATAGATCGGGTCAAGTAATGTACTATCAATTGTGACCCGAGATGTTTAAGCTATATATCATGATATCATACGTACTGTACGACCTTGGAATGTGAATAGTGTTAGTTATACAGTCAATGCCGGGCAACACCCGAGCAAACTAGAACCATGCCTCGTAATACATGCACAAACTCATTCCCATGCATGCATACGTACGCATATGGAGAGCCTATAAAATATCAGTGTATGTATATGTGCTTAGAAACTAGTATATACGTTTGTATAAAATATGTACAAATTCTAGGGTTACATATGTGTATATGTATAACATGGTATATTATATATATATACATGTATTTAAATATAATAAAGGAAAATAAAAGAAAAGAAAGAGAAACTACATAAGCAGCATACATGCAGGTGTATTAGTGTGTGTCGGTTGGTGTGTGTGAGAGTGTGTTAGTGTGTTAGTGTGTGATATTGTATATAATATACATATATTACATATAATATCTTGCAGCTTTAAATGTTGCAAGGCAAGAAAGAAAAGAGAGAAAAAAGGATCAGAAGGAGTCAAAGAAGAGGGCTTGAGAAGGGAGAGAGAACTAAGAAGAGATAGAGAGAGAGAGTGAGGCGGTTGTGTGTGTGTCTATATATATATAGGTGTTACGTTGGATTAAAAAAACAGAAAGGGAAATTTAAAGGAACAAAATGAGAAACTGAGAGAGAGAGAGAGAGAGAGAGAGAGAGAGAGAGAGTGGGAGATTCAGAAGCTTGAGACTAAGAAAGAGGAGGAAGAAGAAAGTAAAGAACTGCACCAAGAAAATAAAAAAATAGATGAGTGGAAATCAAACCTGTTTTATACTTCTAGCATGATTTGTTTAGTTTGAATTGTATGGCCATATTGAGCATGGAATAAGGATTTAGTAGCAAGAAAAATCATTTAAAAAGATCAAGAATTGAGGTAGAAATTGATAGTTACAGGTCATGGGGATAATTCGGGTTTGTCAAAAATATTGCATGAAACTTGAATTTAATGATGGGAAATTGTTAATATGAAGTGCAGAAAAATATTAGAACAAAACTAGAATCAAAACAGTAAAGGAATTGTCATAGAATTGGCTCACGAAAAAATCGTTTTTGTGGCCGGAGCTGCTAATTCTTCCATTTTCGTGGAGTTAGAAGGGCTGAAATGGAAAACTGAAGCTATAAATGAAACCCTCATGAAGATTAGGAGAAAACCACATTGAGTTGAAGGAGAAAACAACCAAAAAAATGTTGGCCGTCACCAGAAGTGGTGACGGAAACTTACTAGAGGATAAACGGAGAAGATAATGAATAGTAAGTTTAAACTGTGTCGTTTAGGCTTGAAATATGATAAAATTGCACCGTTTAGTGTTCATATGGGGCAATGCTACGTCGTTTAACTTATGACTGTTTTAAATTAAAATGAAATTGGGACCGTTTGGTACTGGAGTTAAGAAATTCAATTAGATTTAATTGGTTATGTGAACCTAGGATGGGATGGCTTATCCCTGAATTGGCCTTGGCCACTGTTTGGGTCCCAATAGTTTAGAAAAAAAAATGCGCAGGGGCAAAGCCCTTGCGAATCAAACCTATGACATGTTGGAAGATAAGCAAAGCCCAAACCACTTTTGATAGGCAAGACCGTGTTAAAAGTGGTGGTTGTATTATATATATATATATATAAAATAGATATTAAATTAATTTAATAAATAGCGAAATAATGCGAAGCCCAAATTAAACAAGTAATTAATGTATTTTGACTATCTCGGACATTCTGATACCAATGGAGGGGTCCGTTTTGTGAGACGGGGTCCTAAAAAATAAAAGACACATAAAAGTGCAAAATGACCATTTTGCCCTTTTTAGCACAGATGTCCGAATTGAGTTCTGCGAAAACTTAAATCGACTTTCTTCGACATTCCAGATTCAATAATAGAGTCTATTTTAGTAAAAGAGGAACTTATAACATAGAAGCATAAAATTTGATGAATAGCATAATTCAGGTAGCGATAGACTGAGACGTATTTTATGAATTCTTAGGAACACCGAAGGACAAAGGGAAGGCAGTCTAGATCTTTTCTTTTAGAGATAGTAAAAAGTAAGTAAAATCTAATCTCTATACGTGGTAAAGGCCTAGCTGTATTATGCATGTGTTCTTATTATTGCCATATTGTGTTTATGCTTTCGGATGCTATTGGATTACATTGATGCTTGCTTTGGTTCGTGAATATTGCTATATTTTGAGCATGTATATACAGTTTGGTTCATGATGCCTGAATGATGTACAGTCATATCTTGTACTCTGATTAGAGTCATGATCATTTCATACATCATTAATTAAACGAGTGGCACACAGTCACGATGCCCATTCGATACCACAAACCACTATTATTATGAGTAGGTCGGGTCTACATGAGCAAGTCAGACGAGTGGTTCTAATTGCAAAAGGGTATGGCCGGATTCTACCAAAAGATGTTGGCTGGGTGTGCATGAGCAAGGCAGATAGAGGAATCTGATTGCAAAAGGGTACGCCGAGTCCTACTGTAGGATGGGTATGCATGAGTTATAATATCCCTACCAGGGATAAGGCACGTATATCGAGATAAACCCGGTTGAGTAGTGTAATACCTAGTTGTAACTCGAGCTGTTTGAGCTTTATATCATGATATTTCATTGGACTGAACGATTTTGAATGTAAATGGTTTATTTTGTACCACCAGTGCCGGGTGACACCCGAGCGACCTAGGACTGAGTCTCGTAATGCGTGCACGCACGCATTCTTATGCACGTGTACATTGTATGGATGCGTAGTATATTTAATATGAGTGTATGTATATACTATTAGAAATAGGTATAAATGTATATATATGGATATATGTATATATATATATATGAATGTATAATCAAAGGGTAAATATATGTATATGTGTATATATATGTATATAATATGGTATCATGTATATGTATATGTATTTTAAAATGAAAATATAAGGAAAAGGGCCAAAGGAAAAGGGGAGAATCAGTATGACAGTAGCAGTGTGTGTATGTGTGTACCAAATGTGTGTGAGGTGTGTGTCCATTGTGAAGGCATCAAGGCTGCTGACTTAAGGGTGCAGAAATGTGTGATTATATATGTATATATATATTACATGAATGGTGCGTGGGAGATGGAGATTGAATGAGAGGTTAAAAGGCAGTCAATTTTGGTTGCAAGAAAGAGAGGAAGAGAGAGAAAATATGGCTGCAAGTGGGTGGCAAGTGGATGAAAAATCCTCTATATATAGAGTTGCTCACTTAGAGAAATTTAGAAACAATTGAAGGAAACCAAGAAGCTGAAACTGAGAAGAGTGATCCTAAAGATTCAGAAGCAGAAGCTGGGTGGTTCTGAAGGGTCATGTCACGACCCGAAATCCACCCTGTGCGGATCCCCGGATCGCGACCCACCACCCTCAAGCCCGGGGGCCATTGGGCGGAACAGTCCTGTAAGCAGCGGTATCGGACGGCGGTGCAACCTGTGTTTTGCGGAAGCGTGAAAACTTTTTCTTTTCTCATTTAAAATTTAAGCACACCGCCCGGTACTGCCGCTCTACTCATATGCATATACATGGTTATACAATCAAAGCATAACTAAAATTTTAAAGACTTAAATCATACAACCATTAACATTAGTTACCCCGTAGGGTTTATACATATTTTCGTACTGTATCTTAAACATAAGTGCTAATAAACTTTACATAACTCCAAAAAGGAACCATCTAATCATATCTCCATAAGCCGGCAGATTCACCGTCTTCAAAACTTGACTGCTGTCAGTCACCTGAAAGGGGGATCCGAACAAAGTCCGGGTAAGCTAATCTAAGCTTGTGAGCAATTCTAACATTCGTCATGGGGTTTCAATCAATAGTGGTTTTAGCTCATAAAGGTTTATAAATCAATCACTGTCAATTGTTCGTATCTTTTGAACACAAAATATATGCATTCATAAAACTCATAACTTTGAAACATTTGAAATATTCAAGCTAACATATGCTTTTTCCTATAAAACTTGTAACTCTGAATACAAAATATATGCATTCCATAAAACTCATAACTCTAAAACATGTAAAGTATTCAAGCTAAAAATGTGTTCTTCTTTAAATAGAGTATATGTGAACTCAAACATGCAAATATGAAAATGAGGATTAAAATCTGCTTTCATTTTCAAATATCTTTTCTTCTCACTTTTACTCTTGGAATCTGTTTCGAACCAGACTCCCGTTTTACTCCTGTCGAGATATCTCTTTGCCTGTGGGATTAAATCCTGCTACCAGGCATTTGACAATCCATTGAATTCCGTAGAATCCAAAATCTTGTCGGCTCCACAGGATAATGGAGTCCCTTGCGAACCCCAATACCCTATCTCGTGCTTATGCACAGTTATCTTGTATTTCAAGAAACTACTTTTATCTCATGACTTCTTCTCATAAATACTATTTAAGAGTATTCAACACAAAGTATATAACTTTATAATAGAGCTTTCAATTATCAGAATATACGAATTCAGAATATATCTCAGAGATTTTGCAATTTAATAAAAAGAAAACTCAAACATGCTAAGGCATATTTAAAGAAAATTGTAAGTAAATCTGTTATCTGAGCAGTGTAATTTAAAACAGAAGGCGTATGAAAATTGAATCTGATATTCAAATAATTTTCATGACTGGAACTCAAAACTTCTTTGAAATCCGTGAAGTTAAATCTCCACTTCGAATGTAGGGTTACTCACTTTGGTCCTTTAGGGTTAGTGCTAATAATGCGCTTTCCCACTTTCCTTGTAGTTCCTAAGAACAATTCATAAATATCTCATCAACTTCACATTCATTGTAATATCATCTCGATATTCCTTAACTTATGCTTAAATCGTATTAGAGTCTAAAACGATTTCATAATTTCATATGTACTTAACTTAACTCGTACTCTTAACCTATGACACAATTAATGTGTTTGGAATTGAATTTATTTCAATTTATACTCTTCTGGTAGTTCCATTATCTTTAATTTAAATTTATTTACTCCACATATTTACGTGTCGTGTCTTTTCGTAATTCATGTCCCCGTATACGCCTTAGATTAGTACTTTGGCATTACTTTAATTTATAGTCATCTGACAGATGCTATTCAAAAAATTTTATGTCTTTTTATTTTAGACATTTCTTTTGGTCGAATAGACTCTACCATTGAGTCCGGAGCATCGAAGAAAGTCAGTTTAGGCTTTCCAAGAATTCAATTTGGACTTTTATATGTAAAACGACAAAATGGTCATTTATCGTTTTACGTGTCATATTTTTCGTACTTCGTTTCGTAATTTGGACTCCATTATTGAGTCCGGAAGGTCGAAGAAAGTCAATTTAGACCTTTCCTAGTTTTAATTTGGCTTTCGGAGGTACTAGGGGTAATTTGGTCATTTTACCCTCTTACGTGTGTCACATCCCGAACCCCACCCTACGCGGATGTCGAGGACGTGACTGCCAGTCGGTCGCGACGCGACCAACCAAAGGCAAATTCTGAACTTTCCGACGAATTGCACTCCGACTGTAGGGTCAGATGCAACGGAATTTTAAACTTTTTCTTTGTGTCACAGGAATGCAACTCACTTATCCATCATAAGTATATGTATCACAGAGCAAGACTAAATCCAGTCAGTCAACAATTCTAATTTCAGAGCATATCTAAAATCAAGCATATAACAACATAGCAGATCTAATATCTCTAGAGTACCATTTAGTTCCATGAGCCATGTTCCAATATCTAGTGCATGTCAATCAAGTCAGTCGTATCATATTACTTACCTGGATATACGGATTCGATTCACAAGAATGTAAGTCTCTACAAATCAGTGCCATCTGATCCTTATTTGCAATGCCACTTGGCCTATTCATGTCATGTCATAGTACCTTCTAATCCAATGGAGGTAATTCCTGAAAAATGTCAGAATAATGGGGTGAGCTTAAATAAGCCCAGTGAGTAACACAGATTCCCTATCATGGGTTTCAAAACCAGTCCTTGCTTCCAAGGCACGTGGATAATTTAATCATTTCAAAATAACAATTTTCTAAATCCATTTCATAAGCAGTCTAGTACAATGGAACAAGATTGCACAAACAGTACAAACGACTCGGAACATAACATAACCAATCGGACCAAAACAATAACCATTGCCAATATATCGATCAAGACACAGACACTTCATTAACGGAACGAATCACAGCTGAGACTGAGTGGGAACAATAAGTCAATCAAGACAGAGGCATATCATTGACGGCTAAAACATAGCGGATCTGAATAAGACATCAATCAAGACGAAGGCATACTTTCAATAGCTAGAACATAACCGAACTGAACAAAAACAATATACTAATCAAGTCACAACCACATCATGAACGGAACGAAACATAACGGAGCTGAGTAGAAACGATATAACAATCAAGTCGGAGACATATCACTAGCGGAACGAATCATGACCGAACTGAACAACGTTTTAATCAAGACAAGGGCATGTCATCACGGGTAGAACATAACGGAACTGAACAATACATCAATCCAAACAGACCTATTATCGACCGGCGGTACACAACGGAATCGAACGTATCAATCAGGGACATAGACATAGCATTAACGGATAACACATAACCGAACTGAACGGAGTTCCTAATTCAAAGGACACAATCACATCGTGTGAAATGTAGTGCAAAGGCCTACATTAAGTACGTACATTTAAACAATATAGTATTTAGACAGTATACTATACAAGTAGTACGGTACGACAAAATATCGTTCTTTGCCTATATCACATGGTTAGTTTAATCATTTCGGGAATAATGGTTCAATACATCCATTTATCTCAACAGTTCAAAACAGGCAAAACAGTACGGGATGCTAGCACAGGGATCAGGAATATAGTCAATTATTTTAAAAAGACTAAAACCATGTCATAAGTGATATAGTACGAAAAGGCATGCATTTAAATAATTGCACTTAAAATAATTGCATTCAAAACAGATCAATAAATCAAAGGACAGTATCAAAACAGTGTCAGAAGTTACTCACAAACTTTACGCTTATTTCCTTGCATAAATAATCCGATAACCTCCAGGTACGTCAGGCATCTCCATGTATATCCTGAATAATAATCATCAATCACAGACAGATCAGAACTCATCCATTCAGGTCTCATTCGTCATCTTAGGTATCTATCGGATTACCTAAGACAGCCTAGTAGCCTATCGCCCTTCCATTGGGTCTCACTCGAGGCTATTTCTTTCTTTAATTAGGCTTAGCAGTTATTAGGATTATATCCTCAGTCAATTAGACTTCAATTGTTATCAGTCAGGCACTCATTCAACCTTAGGGGCAAAATGGTAATTTTACCATTCTTGTCCGGACCCTGTCGTGGTCTTCGGAATAGTCTTTATATCTTAAGTACAAAGTTCTACGTCCTTTGGACTCCCATCGGTATTAGTTAGGTTCTCATTTTAACCATAGGGGCAAAATAGTAATTTTGCCATTCTTATCCCGGACCCTGTTATGGTCCTCAGAATATCCCATATATCGTATATATGAAGTTTTAAGTCTTTTAGACTTTAATCGGTATCAGTTGGGTACTTATTTAGTCTTAGGGGCAAAATGGTAATTTTGTCATTTTTGCCCGGGATCCTATCATGGTCCTCAGAACGTCCCATATATCTCACGCATAAATTTGTAAGTCCCTTGGACTTCATTTGGTATCTGCTTTAGATCGTCGGGATACATCGGTCATTTCTCGTTTTACGCGTTGACTGTCTCGGAGTCTTATTTAGCCTTTCAGTGTTCATAATTATCCCTATGATAATTTATCATATCAGTTTGACCTTTATTCGACCTCTACTTTGCACTTACAGTGCTCAGGGGTATTTTGGTCATTTTACGTTTCGTGTAATTCTGACCCCGATTCGTCATCTAATCAAGTATACAGTCTCACCAGTGTCTGGGCTCCTACCGGTATCAGTTTCGTCCCAATCGGACTTTGTTTAGGTCTCGTACGGTATCAGGGGTAATTTGGTAATTTCATGTGTCGTATTTTTCGGCACGTCAGTTCATAAAATGGACCTCACCATTGGGTCCAGAGTGTCCAACATAGTGAAATTGGACTATCTGTTATGTTTAATCGGCCCTGGGTATCATTAAGGGCAATTCGGTCATTTATACCTACGTGTCTGTATTTTTCGGGACCTCGGTTCATTAAACGGACCTCACTGTTGAGTTCAGAATGCACGAGATAGTCAAAATAGGCTATCTGATATTTTTATTTGGGTCTGGGTTCCATCAGGGGCAGTTCGGTCATTTATCACTTACGGGTCTGTATTTTTCGGGACTGTATTTCCAAAATCGGACTGTACCATTGAGTCCAGAATATTTGAAATAGTGAAAATACACTATTTATTTACTTAATTTGGACTCCGTTTGACATATTTAATGTCTAGGGGTAAAATTGTAATTTTACCTATTTAATAAAATAATTAAATAATTATTTTATTATTTAATTAATTTATTCAGGGCTTAAACGTATAAATTTTCAAAAGTCTGGGCCACTGTGTAATTCTTTAAAACTGTCAGGGGTAAATCCGTAATTTCAGGAATTATTTGGGGTCCAAAATGTAATTACATGATTTAGGGGTTCAAACCCAAGGGTTCAAGGGTTCAGTGGACTGAACCGGTTCAAAACTCAAGAAAACCAGCCGGTTCAGTGAACTTTAGAAAACCGGAATAGCATATTCCAGTTATCCCGATTTTGGCCCTTATCCGTATTCAGGTTAACCAAGTTCCCAATTTTAAATTTCTTATTCCAAGAACCAAACAGTCCGAATTTCAGTTTTTAAATCAAAACACTTAACCTTGAAACGGCGACGTGCCACTTATCCCCTTTTTTGCAACGGGTCGGGTCCCGACCCGAACCCGAAGTCCGGCCCAACGGAGTCACCCCTACCAAATTAGGGTTTACAAGGCTCCCTCTCCACAGTCGTCTTCTCCGACGACGGCGGGGATATTCCGGTGGGGATTTGATCTCGGTCCAGGAAGGTTTGAAAGGAAACTTCGTGATCTTTCCATCCCCGGTGTCGGTTTCCGTCCTAGGTTAGGTTTTGGCCGTCGAATAGTGAGTTACAGGTCGTAACTCCGGCCATGGCCGATTCTCCGGCGACGCTTCCAATTTCATTTTTTCACCATTTCAACCTGTTTCGACTCCTTATTCTGATCATAGAGACCATATAGGACCCTTAGGGAGTATTTAGTGCATTTAAAACTCACGAAATCAGTTGGGTTGGGGGGATTATCCTTTCGGCCAACCGAACCTGCAACTACCCATATCTAGCTCATTTTTGGACCATTTGGTCCATTCAAGTTGCGTTGGGTTCCATTTTTCATGCTCTTCACGCCTATATGCATTAAACCGAGCTTAGAGTACAGTTTCAAAAACCCAGAACATGCACTCTCGGTTTCTCATGGTTTCAAACCCAAAACAGTTCAGTTTCAACCCAAATTTTCTCCTACTGTCCTGTCCTCAACAATTCAATCACATGCATGTAATTCTAGCTCTACAATGCACAAAACAGTACCCAAAATTCCAGATCAAGAATTGAAGCAAATTTTGAAATATACCTCATAATCGACCACTGTCCCATGTTCCCTTGTTCATGGTTCAGTCCTTTGGCACCTCCGAGCTTCAACCATGTCTCAGTTCCCTTCTGGTGCCTCAGTTCCTTTTCCTTATGCATTTCCATGTAGACACCATGCACACATGGTTCTATACATATGCAAGCCATGAATACATGCACTTGCAGCTCTCTCTCTCTAACAAATTAGCCCCACTCTAACTCAGCTTACCACTCCCATATACAGATCTGCATTCTCAGTTTTCATGCCCCCACTCACGAGATACAAGGCATAATATATACAAGCATAGACATGTATATATTTTATAAATTAACTTGTTGCATGGACTCCCATTGGTGGGGAGGGTGGTCCAATCAGAATTAAATCTCATATTATATATATATATATATATATAAACATATTTTATATATATCATATGTGGGCTGCATGAAACCTCATTGGTCCAATTGGGTGGCAGCTTGGGGCAACTTTGAATATATATACAATTTAGTTGTGTATATGGGCACAAAGATGCTGGATGGCCACTTGGTTAAGTTTTTGGGTGAGATTCATTCCTTCCATAGGTCAAGGGTTCAATTCCCCTTGACCACTAATTTGGCCATTTTTCACCATTTTGGGCTAAGGCCCTGTTTGGCTGCGCATTAATTCAGTTTCTGATGTTTGCCTCATAACTTTCATTCCGTAATTCCTTTTTCGATGCAGTTTCTTCCGGTTAGTTCCTATTTCAGTTATCTTCAGCGTCAGAGGTTCCGTGTCATTTATTAGTCATTCGGGATTTCCGTGGTTAATTAATTCGAATTCCGTCAGTGTTAAATTGACATTATTTCACCTAATTAATTGGTAATTAGGTTCGGGTATTGTACCCTATTCTCGAGCATGCTTTAATTGTTTTATCGGTCTATCTTGACCGTCGGGAGATTAGGGTTAATTCCCTTGATTATTCTCTGAGCCGGTATTAATTAATAATTAATATTTAATTATTAATTATACAGGATCGGGGTGTTACATCCTACCCCTCTTCAGAAAAGTTTTGTCCTCAAAACTTGGTTGGTCATATCTAGGAGATTCTGTCATCATAACCTCCCCTTTTTATTTGTCTCTCGGACCGCCGTATCATTCGGGATACTATTTTCCTATCAAAAAGATATTTTGTATCAGTTCCATACAGACTCCATATCAAATACAGATATTCCCATTCGGTCAAACTTTACAGTCACAATCGTATAATCTCTTCAAGATTCAATTATCAGACCTATCTCCTACCAGATCAATCGGGTAGTCATCCTCAAATAAGTGGAAATCCTCCACTAGGATCATTTAATCACATGTGATCCCTCAAGTGATTCACTTGCTATCCATAATTACAAGTGTCAATGTCGGAGTCAACAGACCTACTGTCATTTCCTTTCGGTTGCTACGTCCATAATTATTCGTATGGACATGTCTTTAAGTATCATGAGTCTGCAACCTTAAATTACACCAGTTCATATCAGACCCAGAAAATCCCCAGTCCTCAGATGCCTTAGAATTACAGGCCTATCATCTCCTATCAAGACTTCCACAATTTCACGTCAGGTCTCCAAAAGTGGAACTTAATATCTATGGCTCAGGTACTCTGTGGTTCTTAATCCATAACCTAATGCTCTGATATTGCTCTGTGATACTAGTGGAATTCCAAAACTTTTCCAACTTCGGTTCTGATAAATCTTAATTATCTTTCAACATTTGCTCTGATACCACCTCTGTCACATCCCGAACCCCACCCTACGCGGATGTCGAGGACGTGACTGCCAGTCGGTCGCGACGCGACCAACCAAAGGCAAATTCTGAACTTTCCGACGAATTGCACTCCGACTATAGGGTCAGATGCAGCGGAATTTTAAACTTTTTCTTTGTGTCACGGGAATGCAACTCACTTATCCATCATAAGTATATGTATCACAGAGCAAGACTAAATCCAGTCAGTCAACAATTCTAATTTCAGAGCATATCTAAAATCAAGCATATAACAACATAGCAGATCTAATATCTCTAGAGTACCATTTAGTTCCATGAGCCATGTTCCAATATCTAGTGCATGTCAATCAAGTCAGTCGTATCATATTACTTACCTGGATATACGGATTCGATTCACAAGAATGTAAGTCTCTACAAATCAGTGCCATCTGATCCTTATTTGCAATGCCACTTGGCCTATTCATGTCATGTCATAGTACCTTCTAATCCAATGGAGGTAATTCCTGAAAAATGTCAGAATAATGGGGTGAGCTTAAATAAGCCCAGTGAGTAACACAGATTCCCTATCATGGGTTTCAAAACCAGTCCTTGCTTCCAAGGCACGTGGATAATTTAATCATTTCAAAATAACAATTTTCTAAATCCATTTCATAAGCAGTCTAGTACAATGGAACAAGATTGCACAAACAGTACAAACGACTCGGAACATAACATAACCAATCGGACCAAAACAATAACCATTGCCAATATATCGATCAAGACACAGACACTTCATTAACGGAACGAATCACAGCTGAGACTGAGTGGGAACAATAAGTCAATCAAGACAGAGGCATATCATTGACGGCTAAAACATAGCGGATCTGAATAAGACATCAATCAAGACGAAGGCATACTTTCAATAGCTAGAACATAACCGAACTGAACAAAAACAATATACTAATCAAGTCACAACCACATCATGAACGGAACGAAACATAACGGAGCTGAGTAGAAACGATATAACAATCAAGTCGGAGACATATCACTAGCGGAACGAATCATGACCGAACTGAACAACGTTTTAATCAAGACAAGGGCATGTCATCACGGGTAGAACATAACGGAACTGAACAATACATCAATCCAAACAGACCTATTATCGACCGGCGGTACACAACGGAATCGAACGTATCAATCAGGGACATAGACATAGCATTAACGGATAACACATAACCGAACTGAACGGAGTTCCTAATTCAAAGGACACAATCACATCGTGTGAAATGTAGTGCAAAGGCCTACATTAAGTACGTACATTTAAACAATATAGTATTTAGACAGTATACTATACAAGTAGTACGGTACGACAAAATATCATTCTTTGCCTATATCACATGGTTAGTTTAATCATTTCGGGAATAATGGTTCAATACATCCATTTATCTCAACAGTTCAAAACAGGCAAAACAGTACGGGATGCTAGCACAGGGATCAGGAATATAGTCAATTATTTTAAAAAGACTAAAACCATGTCATAAGTGATATAGTACGAAAAGGCATGCATTTAAATAATTGCACTTAAAATAATTGCATTCAAAACAGATCAATAAATCAAAGGACAGTATCAAAACAGTGTCAGAAGTTACTCACAAACTTTACGCTTATTTCCTTGCATAAATAATCCGATAACCTCCAGGTACGTCAGGCATCTCCATGTATATCCTGAATAATAATCATCAATCACAGACAGATCAGAACTCATCCATTCAGGTCTCATTCGTCATCTTAGGTATCTATCGGATTACCTAAGACAGCCTAGTAGCCTATCGCCCTTCCATTGGGTCTCACTCGAGGCTATTTCTTTCTTTAATTAGGCTTAGCAGTTATTAGGATTATATCCTCAGTCAATTAGACTTCAATTGTTATCAGTCAGGCACTCATTCAACCTTAGGGGCAAAATGGTAATTTTACCATTCTTGTCCGGACCCTGTCGTGGTCTTCGGAATAGTCTTTATATCTTAAGTACAAAGTTCTACGTCCTTTGGACTCCCATCGGTATTAGTTAGGTTCTCATTTTAACCATAGGGGCAAAATAGTAATTTTGCCATTCTTATCCCGGACCCTGTTATGGTCCTCAGAATATCCCATATATCGTATATATGAAGTTTTAAGTCTTTTAGACTTTAATCGGTATCAGTTGGGTACTTATTTAGTCTTAGGGGCAAAATGGTAATTTTGTCATTTTTGCCCGGGATCCTATCATGGTCCTCAGAACGTCCCATATATCTCACGCATAAATTTGTAAGTCCCTTGGACTTCATTTGGTATCTGCTTTAGATCGTCGGGATACATCGGTCATTTCTCGTTTTACGCGTTGACTGTCTCGGAGTCTTATTTAGCCTTTCAGTGTTCATAATTATCCCTATGATAATTTATCATATCAGTTTGACCTTTATTCGACCTCTACTTTGCACTTACAGTGCTCAGGGGTATTTTGGTCATTTTACGTTTCGTGTAATTCTGACCCCGATTCGTCATCTAATCAAGTATACAGTCTCACCAGTGTCTGGGCTCCTACCGGTATCAGTTTCGTCCCAATCGGACTTTGTTTAGGTCTCGTACGGTATCAGGGGTAATTTGGTAATTTCATGTGTCGTATTTTTCGGCACGTCAGTTCATAAAATGGACCTCACCATTGGGTCCAGAGTGTCCAACATAGTGAAATTGGACTATCTGTTATGTTTAATCGGCCCTGGGTATCATTAAGGGCAATTCGGTCATTTATACCTACGTGTCTGTATTTTTCGGGACCTCGGTTCATTAAACGGACCTCACTGTTGAGTTCAGAATGCACGAGATAGTCAAAATAGGCTATCTGATATTTTTATTTGGGTCTGGGTTCCATCAGGGGCAGTTCGGTCATTTATCACTTACGGGTCTGTATTTTTCGGGACTGTATTTCCAAAATCGGACTGTACCATTGAGTCCAGAATATTTGAAATAGTGAAAATACACTATTTATTTACTTAATTTGGACTCCGTTTGACATATTTAATGTCTAGGGGTAAAATTGTAATTTTACCTATTTAATAAAATAATTAAATAATTATTTTATTATTTAATTAATTTATTCAGGGCTTAAACGTATAAATTTTCAAAAGTCTGGGCCACTGTGTAATTCTTTAAAACTGTCAGGGGTAAATCCGTAATTTCAGGAATTATTTGGGGTCCAAAATGTAATTACATGATTTAGGGGTTCAAACCCAAGGGTTCAAGGGTTCAGTGGACTGAACCGGTTCAAAACTCAAGAAAACCAGCCGGTTCAGTGAACTTTAGAAAACCGGAATAGCATATTCCAGTTATCCCGATTTTGGCCCTTATCCGTATTCAGGTTAACCAAGTTCCCAATTTTAAATTTCTTATTCCAAGAACCAAACAGTCCGAATTTCAGTTTTTAAATCAAAACACTTAACCTTGAAACGGCGACGTGCCACTTATCCCCTTTTTTGCAACGGGTCGGGTCCCGACCCGAACCCGAAGTCCGGCCCAACGGAGTCACCCCTACCAAATTAGGGTTTACAAGGCTCCCTCTCCACAGTCGTCTTCTCCGACGACGGCGGGGATATTCCGGTGGGGATTTGATCTCGGTCCAGGAAGGTTTGAAAGGAAACTTCGTGATCTTTCCATCCCCGGTGTCGGTTTCCGTCCTAGGTTAGGTTTTGGCCGTCGAATAGTGAGTTACAGGTCGTAACTCCGGCCATGGCCGATTCTCCGGCGACGCTTCCAATTTCATTTTTTCACCATTTCAACCTGTTTCGACTCCTTATTCTGATCATAGAGACCATATAGGACCCTTAGGGAGTATTTAGTGCATTTAAAACTCACGAAATCAGTTGGGTTGGGGGGATTATCCTTTCGGCCAACCGAACCTGCAACTACCCATATCTAGCTCATTTTTGGACCATTTTGGTCCATTCAAGTTGCGTTGGGTTCCATTTTTCATGCTCTTCACGCCTATATGCATTAAACCGAGCTTAGAGTACAGTTTCAAAAACCCAGAACATGCACTCTCGGTTTCTCATGGTTTCAAACCCAAAACAGTTCAGTTTCAACCCAAATTTTCTCCTACTGTCCTGTCCTCAACAATTCAATCACATGCATGTAATTCTAGCTCTACAATGCACAAAACAGTACCCAAAATTCCAGATCAAGAATTGAAGCAAATTTTGAAATATACCTCATAATCGACCACTGTCCCATGTTCCCTTGTTCATGGTTCAGTCCTTTGGCACCTCCGAGCTTCAACCATGTCTCAGTTCCCTTCTGGTGCCTCAGTTCCTTTTCCTTATGCATTTCCATGTAGACACCATGCACACATGGTTCTATACATATGCAAGCCATGAATACATGCACTTGCAGCTCTCTCTCTCTAACAAATTAGCCCCACTCTAACTCAGCTTACCACTCCCATATACAGATCTGCATTCTCAGTTTTCATGCCCCCACTCACGAGATACAAGGCATAATATATACAAGCATAGACATGTATATATTTTATAAATTAACTTGTTGCATGGACTCCCATTGGTGGGGAGGGTGGTCCAATCAGAATTAAATCTCATATTATATATATATATATATATATATAAACATATTTTATATATATCATATGTGGGCTGCATGAAACCTCATTGGTCCAATTGGGTGGCAGCTTGGGGCAACTTTGAATATATATACAATTTAGTTGTGTATATGGGCACAAAGATGCTGGATGGCCACTTGGTTAAGTTTTTGGGTGAGATTCATTCCTTCCATAGGTCAAGGGTTCAATTCCCCTTGACCACTAATTTGGCCATTTTTCACCATTTTGGGCTAAGGCCCTGTTTGGCTGCGCATTAATTCAGTTTCTGATGTTTGCCTCATAACTTTCATTCCGTAATTCCTTTTTCGATGCAGTTTCTTCCGGTTAGTTCCTATTTCAGTTATCTTCAGCGTCAGAGGTTCCGTGTCATTTATTAGTCATTCGGGATTTCCGTGGTTAATTAATTCGAATTCCGTCAGTGTTAAATTGACATTATTTCACCTAATTAATTGGTAATTAGGTTCGGGTATTGTACCCTATTCTCGAGCATGCTTTAATTGTTTTATCGGTCTATCTTGACCGTCGGGAGATTAGGGTTAATTCCCTTGATTATTCTCTGAGCCGGTATTAATTAATAATTAATATTTAATTATTAATTATACAGGATCGGGGTGTTACAGGGAACCCTCCTTGATTCAACCGATGCCTAGAGCTTTGGTGGTGAAGACGAAGGTGGGACCCCTTCTCTTCTTCGTGTCTTGGCAGATACCCTTGCTCAAATCGGCTAGGGTGTGACAACTGCTTTGAGGGAGATGAATGGAGGCCCCCTGAGACCTAGAGCCCTCATCGTCCGTTGGTCATGAGATCAGTGATAGTGATGATGAAATGGCCTAGGTGCTCCTTGCTACAGATTGGGGTTCAGGATTCCTTCCTTTCAAATGAAGCCGGAGGCGGCGGTAATGGAAGTTTGGATCCTGTGCCTCTTTATCATCCGAGGCAAAAAGCCATGATGTTGCAGATCGTAGCTTCTGTAGTAGCTTCTGTAGTAGCTTATGCAATGATGACTTTATTGTAGCCTCTGTTTTATTTCCAGTCGTTGTTGTACTGATGTAAATCTTCTGAATCATCAATAAAATTGAGTTCCTTCTTCTCAGATCTGATGTTCTTTGTATTTGAGTGTGCTCTTCTAGAGTTTAATCACCCTTCTGTGCACTTCTGATAAATAACTCTTCTGTATGTCTCAAGAATAGATCAAAGAAACTTTGTACAGAACTTGAAGTTTTGAAAGAGTATTCTTTAAATCTGTTCGGCACTTGTATTGTTTGTTGCTTGTTGGTAGATAAGCAAAATAAGCTAAGTGTCAGCTTTGAGGAGTTCAGATCTGGGAGACGTGTGAATTTTGGTCGAAGATGCTTAGAACTTCTGCCTTTGGATGGACTGGATCACAGAGTCTGCTTATTGAAGATGAACCAGGCTCGGAAGGCCTGTGCATTAGGGTGGACCAGGCTCTGGAGGCCTGTGTGTTAGGAGATGGACCAAGTATTTAAGACCTGTACATTATGGACCAGGCTCTAGAGGCCTGTGCATTATAGATGGACCAAGTACTGACACTTATACATTATGGACCAGGCTCTGGAGGCCTGTGCATTATAGATGGACCAAGTACTGAGACTTGTACATTATGGACCAGGCTCTAGAGGCCTGTGCATTATAGATGGACCAAGTACTGAGACTTGTACATTATGGACCAGGCTCTAGAGGCCTGTGCATTTTAGATGGACCAAGTACTAAGACTTGTACATTATGGACCAGGCTCTGGAGGCCTGTGCATTTAGAGATGGACCAAGTGCAAAGACTTGTACATTATGGACCAGGCTCTAGAGGCCTGTGCATTTATAGATGGACCAAGTGCAAAGACTTGTACATTATGGACCAGGCTCTAGAGGCCTGTGCATTTATAGATGGACCAAGTGCAAAGACTTGTACATTATGGACCAGGCTCTAGAGGCCTGTGCATTTATAGATGGACCAAGTGCAAAGACTTGTACATTATGGACCAGGCTCTGGAGGTCTGTGCATTATAAGATGAACATTCCATGGAAGTAAAAGAAAGAAACATTTCTATTGATAATACTTCCGTAAATGTTCTACGTTCCATGGCCTAGGAATAGGCTTCCTAGTCATGTCTTCTAGCCAGTAGGTGGTAGGCCTAACGAATTTCGTTACCTTGTAGGGACCTTCCCAGTTTGGTGACAACTTTCCCATAGTGGGATCCTTGGTGTTTTGAAAGACTCTTCTTAAGACAAAGTCTCCGACTTGAAAGCTGACCGTCTTGAGTCCCACCTTGGATTTGTTGACCATCCTCTGTTGATAGGCTTCCATCCTGATGCTGGCTTGATCCCTTCTCTCTTCAAGCAAGTCCAAGTTTTCTATCAGCTGCTGATCATTGGATTCTTGATCAAAGGCTTCAGTCCTCAAGGTTGGCATACCGATCTCAACCAGAATTACTGCTTCTGTACCATAAGCTAGTGAGAAGGGAGTTTCAGAGGTGGGAGTTCTTCTGGTTGTTCTGTAGGTCCAAAGAACTCCAGGGAGTTCCTCTGCCCACTTTTCTTTGGCCTGTTCCAACCTTTTCTTTAATTCCTCAAGGATTGTTCGATTGGTGACCTCTACTTGCCCATTTGCTTGTGGATGGCCTGGAGAGGCAAAGTGTTGCCTAATGTTGAGATTTTCACAGAATTTCTTGAAGCCTTTACCAGTGAATTGTGTCCCATTGTCAGAGATAATCACACGTGGTATGCCGAACCTGCAAACAATATTTTTCCAGGTGAAGCTCTCAACTTCCTTTTCTGTGATACGTGTTAGAGCTTCAGCTTTGGCCCACTTAGAAAAGTAGTCAATGGCTACCAGGAGGTACTTCCTGTTCGGTGATGGTAATGGACCCACGATGTCTATCCCCCACTGAGCAAAGAGCCATGGACTTGGAATCGGGATGAGCTTGTGGTGAGGCTGATGTTGATATGGGGCAAATCTTTGGCATTTGTCACACTTCTGAACATACTCCTTAGCCTGCTTCAACATGCTAGGCCAGTAATAGCCCTGAGATAGAGCTCGGTGGGCTATAGTTCTGCCCCCATTATGATTCCCGCAAATTCCTTCGTGTATTTCAGCCAAGACATATTGTGATTCTTTCGGAGTTAAGCATTTTAACAGAGGTTGAGAATACGACCTTCTGTACAGTTTGTTGTTCAGGATTAGGTACCGAGCCACTCTGATTCGGATTCTCTTGGCTTTGTTTTTGTCTTCGGGGAGGAGCCCAGATTGTAAGTACTAGAGGATTGGAGTCATCCAGCTCTAGGGCTGTTCAGTAATTTGAGCAACTTGGGCTTCCTCTATGCCAGGTCCTGGCTGATAAGAGATTTTTACTGTGGAGTTTGCTTCAGACTTTAAGCGGGACGCCATGTTAGCCAAAGCATCTGCTCTGTAGTTCTGGCTTCTTTCAATTTTCTGGATAGTAAATGTCTGGAAGGAATGCCTCAAGTGGTTCACCAGTTCGGAGTACCGGAGCATCCTATCATCTTTAATGGCGAATTCTCCCAAGACTTGACTTACCACTAGTTGGGAGTCTGAGAAGACATTGAGGTTCTGAGCCTCACATTCCAAGGCAAGCTTCATGCCTAAGATTAGGGCTTCATATTCTGCTTCATTGTTAGAAGCTTTGAATCCCAAGCTGACTGCTTTTTCTGACATGAGCCCATCAGGTGACTGTAGTACCAGGCCTACTCCCGAACCTTGATCGGTTGACGATCCATCGATGTATAACAGCTAGGTTCCTGAGGTTTCGGTGAGTTGTGCCTTGTTTTGAAGTGCCGGGGTGAATTCGGCAACAAAATCAGCCAAGGCCTGCCCTTTGATGGAGTTTCGGGGTACATATGATATGTCGAATTCCCCTAGCTCCACAGATCACTTCACCAATCTTCCCGATACCTCCGGTTTCCTCAATATTGACTTTAGAGGATAGGCAGTTGGGATCTCGATTGGATGGGCTTGGAAATAAGGTCGAAGCTTCCGAGCTGATATGACCAAGGCATAGGCCAGCTTTCTACTTCTAGATATCTCTTTTCCGTTTCAAGTAGTGCGCTACTGACGTAGAATATAGGCCTCTGTATTCCCCTGTCCTGGCTGATTAATGCGGAGCTGACCGCGTTTTCAGAAACTGCAAGGTACAAGAGTAGCTTTTCTCCTTGTACTGGTTTTGACAGGAGCTCTAGAGAGGCTAGATACTCCTTTAGTTTTTGAAAAGATTTCTCGCATTCTTCCGTCCACTGCAAAGCTTTGCTGCCCTTCAGAGCTTCGAAGAAAGGTAGGCAGCGATCAGTGATTTTGGAGATAAATCTACTCAGTGTCGCAATTCTGCCATTCAGTGCCTAAATTTCCTTCCTGATTCTTGGTGACTTCAGTCCAATCAGAGCTTGGATCTGAGTGGGGTCTGCTTCGATACCCCTCTGAGAGACAATGTATCCCAAGAATTTTCCCTTCGTAACCCCGAAGGTACATTTCGAGGGGTTGAGCTTCATCTTGTGCTGTCTGAGGATATCGAAGGTCTGGGCTAAGTGATGGAGGTGACTACCTTTCTGCAGACTCTTCACCAGCATGTCGTTGATGTATACTTCCATGGTACTACCGAGTAGTGGGCTGAACATCTTGTTCACCAACCGCTGATAAGTGGCTCCAGCGTTCTTCAAACCGAAAGGCATTACTCTGTAACAGTAGAGTCCTCGTTCGGTTATGAAAGCTGTCTTCTCTTGGTCTGGAGGGTACATCTGGATCTGGTTGTACCCAGAGTAGGCATCCATGAAGCTCATAAGCTCATGCCTCGCAGTGGCGTCAACTAGTTGGTCTATCCTTGGCAGTGGAAAGCTGTCCTTGGGGCACGCCTTGTTGAGGTCTGTATAATCAACGCAGACTCTCCACTTGCCGTTTTTCTTCTTGACAAGCACGGTGTTGGCTAGCCACTTGGGATAGAACACTTCTTGTATCATCCTGGCTTCAAGCAGCCTCTGGACTTCTTCATTTATAATCCGATGCCGTTCAGGAGCAATTGGTCTTCTCTTCTGTCTAACTGGTGGATGATCTGGATTGACCATCAGCTTTTGAGTTATGAGGCTAGGGTCTATGCCCTCCATGTCCCTGGTTTCCCAAGCAAATGTAGAGAGGTTGTTTTTCAGAAACCTGACTATATTTTTCTGCTCGGTGTTCGTCAGATCTGGGCCGATATACAAATAACGCCCCTCTGCTTCTGAACTAACCAATACTTTGATAGGCTCGCCAACAGGTTTGGCTCGGCTATCACGTCCCCTTGGGCTCAGGGGTTCTTCGATGCTGGATGGGCAATCTTCTACCTCAGGAGTGTGAGTGAGAACAGGATCTGCACAGTCCCGAGTGTACTGTAATTGCTATTTAGGAGCCTTTTCCTTGAGGGCAATAGCATGGCACTCCCGGGAGGTTGGCTGACACCCTCTAACAGAGTAAACATTCTGGTTGTGGACGTACTTCAGACACTGATGGAGGGTCGAGGTGACCGCCCTTATCTGGTGCAACCAAGGTCTCCCGATTATGACGTTGTTGGGAGACTTCATGTTCAACACCATGTACTCCGAGATGGTGGTCTTCTGCCCTTCACCCTCTCCTACAGTAGTAGGAAGGTTGTCTCTCCCTAACGGGGTGCTGAGATTTCCATCAAAAGCTGCCATCACGGTAGTAGTGGGCTTGACGTTGTCATAGTCCATTCCCATCTGTTTAAGTGGCTCATGGAACAGTATGTTGACGGAGCTACCAGTATCGACCAGGACTCTCCTGATCTCGAAGTTGGCAATTTTGAGAGTGATAACGAGGGCATCACTGTGAGGGCAGTGTACCCCTGCTAGATCTTGTTCAGTGAATTGGATTTTCGGTGCTGGCTTAAGCTTCTTTTCCACGTTGGAGATCTGCACTACGTTCGGGACAGCTCTGGCCTCCCGAGCATATCTCTTTCTTGCCCTGTTGGACATTCGTGTGATAGGGGAGTCAGCATGGAGGACGTAGATAACATGGTTGTTCTGCCTCTGAGGCTCGTTTCGTCCTTCCCTCTGCTCCTGCCTCTGCTCAAGCCTCTGGTCTGGCCATTGTTGAGGCTTGTCTTCTTGGGGGTTCTGCCTTCCGTCCTGTTTGACGAACTTCCGAAGGTGCCCCCTTTTTATGAGCTGTTTTATCTCATACCGGAGAGTCCTGCATGAGTTAGTTGTATGTCCATGATCTTTATGGAAATTACAATTGTCACGACCCGAAACCCACCTTGTGCGGATTCCCGGATCGTGACCCGCCACCTTCAGACCCGGGGGCCATTGGGCGGAACGGTCCTGTAAGCAACGGTATCGGACGGCGGTGCAACTCATGTTTTGCGGAAGCGTGAAAACTTTTTCTTTTCTTTTCTTATTTAAATTTAAGCACACCGCCCGGTACTGTCGCTCTACTCATATAGCATACACATGGTTATACAATCAAAGCATAACTAAAATTTTAAATACTTAAATCATACCACTATCAACATTAATTACCCTGAAGGGTTTATATATATTGTCGTACTGTCTCTTAAACATAAGTGCTAATAAACTCTACATAACTCCACCAAGGAACCATCTAATCATATCTCCAGAAGCCGGCAGATTCACCGTCTTCAAATTCGACTGCTGTCAGTCACCTGAAAGGGGGATCCGAACAAAGTCCGGGTAAGCTAATCTAAGCTTGTGAGCAATTCCAACATTCGTCATGGGGTTTTCAATCAACAGTGTTTTTAGCTCATACAGGTTTATAAATCAATCATTGTCAATTGTTCGTATCTTTTGAACACAAAATATATGCATTCATAAAACTCATAGCTTTGAAACATGTAAAGTATTCAAGCTAACATATGCTTTTTCATATAAAACTTGTAACTTTGAATACAAATATATGCATTCCGTAAAACTCATAGCTTTGAAACATGTAAAGTGTTCAAGCTAAAAATATGTTCTTTAAATAGAGTATATAAACTCAAACATGTAAATATGGAAATGAGGGTAAAACCTGCTTCCATTTTCAAATATCTTTTCTTCTTTCTTTTACTCTTGGAATCTGTTTCGAACCAGACTCCCGTTTTACTCTTGTCGAGATATCTCTTTGCCTGTGGGATTAGATCCTGCTGCCAGACATTTGACAATCCATTGAGTTCTATAGAACCCAAAAGCTTGTTGACTCCACAGGATAATAGAGTCCCTTGCGAACTCCAATACCCCGTCTCGTGCTTATGCACAGTTATCTTGTATTTCAAGAAAACTACTTTTATCTCATGACTTCTTCTTATAAATACTATTCAAGAGCATTCAAATATAAGGTATATAACTTTGTAATAGAACTTTCAATTCTCAGAATATACGAATTCAGAATATATCTCAGAGATTTTGCAATAAAAACTCAAACATGCTAAGGCATATTTAAAAAAGACTGTAAATAAATCTGTTATCTGAGCAGAGTAATTTAAAACAAAAGACGTATGAAAAATGAATTCGATATTCAAATACTTTTCATAACTTGATCTCAAAACTTCATTAAAATTTGAGAAGTTAAATCTCCACTTCGAATGTAGGGTTACTCACCTTGGTCCTTTAGGGTTAGTGCTAATAATGCGCTTTCCCACTTTCCTTGTAGTTCCTAAGAACAATTCATAAATATCTCATCAACTTCACATTCATTGTAATGTCATCTCGATATTTCTTAACTTATGCTTAAATCGTATTAGAGTCTAAAACGATTTCATAATTTCATATGTACTTAACTTAACTCGTACTCTTAACTTATGACCCAATTAATATGTTAGAAATTTATTTCAATTTATACTCTTCTGGTAGCTCCATTAACTTTAAATTAAAGTTATTTACTTGACATGTTAACGCGTCGCGTCTTCTCATACTTTACTTCACATATTTACGGATCGTGTCTTTTGTATTTCATTTCCTCGTATACGCCTTAGTATTTGTACTTTGGCATTACTTTAATTTATAGTCATCTGACAGATGCTATTCATCAAATTTTATGTCTTTTTATTTTAGACACTTCTTTTGGTCGAATAGACTCTACCATTGAGTCCGGAGTGTCCAAGAAAGTCGGTTTAGGCTTTCCGAGAATTCCATTTGGGCTTTTATATGTAAAAGGACAAAATGGTCATTTACTATTTTACATGTCTCATTTTTCTGTACTTCGTTTCGTAATTTGGACTCCATTATTGAGTCCGGGATGCTAAAGAAAGTCAATTTAGACCTTCCTTGGTTTTAAATTGGCTTTTAAGGTATTAGGGGTAATTTGGTCATTTTACCTCCTTACGTGTCTTTATGTTCGGGACCTCATCTCCTGTCGTGGACCTCACCATTGGACTCAGAAGGTCCGAGATAGTAAGAATACACTAATAACTTGTTAATTTTGGACAAAGGGTATTTTGGTCATTTACCCCTTACGTGAATTTATTTTTCGGGCCCCGTCTCATAGAACGGACCCTACCATTGGTCTCAAAATGTCCAAAATAGTAAAAATACACTATTCATATGCTTAATTTGGACTTCATTTGCCTTATTTATGACCCAAGGGTAAAATAGTAATTTTACTTATTTATTAAATAATTAAATTTATTATTTAATTATTTTTCAGGGGCTTAATTGCATAAATTCTTCATCAGTTGGGCCACAGTGGAATTGTTCTGAAGTCCAGGGGTCAATTCATAAATAAGAAAAATGTTGGTTTATTTGATTTAAATTAAAACCAAAAAACCAAAGCGTTCAATTGAATCTTAAGTGAACCGGTCCGGTCTGGTCATAAACCAACCGGTTCAGTGGGTTTATGACATAATGTTGACGTCAGCCCTGATGTTTTAAAGTTTAAGACAAAACATTGCCGTTCTACTAAACCCTTTATGCGATGGGTCGGGTTCCGACCCGAACCCGATTTGACCCAAACCCGGCCGTTCACTATTCATCTTCTTCTTCCTTATTCCCCTCATGTTGCCCTAACTGCAGGTTTATATTTCCTTCTATTTCGTGACTTCTCACTCAACTAAATCCCTCTGTTTTGGTCCCAAATTGATTCTAAGGTATAAACGACTAGCTTGGCATTCATTTGGGAGTTAAAACTAGTTCATGTGCTCGGTTTAAAGGTTTGATAATCTGAACTGTACATGGGTCGTTCATGCTCATTTCTCGGTGGTTTTTCATGAGGTTTGGCTTGCTTTAATCCCCTCTTCATGGGGATTTAGTTTTCGTTCATAAAAATGGATTTAACCACGAGTTTAAAGGTTTGGGTTGTAAACCCGTAACCTGCAACTCAACATTTAGAGGCCATTGTTTGTGATTTTTGGTCGTGGTCACACGTTTTTGGAGTGTTCGTAGGGTCTAGTTAAGGTTCCAACCAACCAAATTGGGTTTTGGAGAACTTGGTTCAGACCTGCTTCAAGCAAGGTCTTCAATGGCGGATGCTTCTGGGTCTTGTGTTTTTAGGTGTTTTCAAGACTTCCTTTCATGCTTGATATACTTATAAACATATATCTATCATCATATGTGTGTATATAATTCAAGAACAATTTCTAATACATCAAAATTCTAGAGAGAGAAACATGGAAAATTTCCAAAATTCTCACCTTTAAGTTGCTGTTCTTTCCCCTTTTTCCTCTCTGGTTCTTCCTCTATTCTCCTTCTCTGCTTCCTTAGGGTGTAAGCATGAAATGCATGCTTTGGCTTTTTAAAGAAGGCAACCGACCCTTCTCTCTCTCTTTCTCTACACGTCCCAACCCCTATTCTTGACTTCTCATAATTTCTCTTACACCTAATAAATTTAACTTTCCAATTTCTCAGCTTTTCCTTCAATCTATGCTTGATATTTGTATATATGTATATTATATATATATATATATTCACACACTACACACCATGAGAACACACACACATAGCCGACACACACTCACCTTGCACTGTTCATACACACTTTTAGATATTTTTACTTTATTCATCTACATACATGCATACTTACATGCTTCCATATACATACATACATGCATACATACATATATATATACTTGCTTGCATACATGCTCTTATGTACATACATACCATATTAAACATATATATATATATATCTTTCCTTATATACATGTATATAGTTATTTATAAATAGACATACATACTTATATACACTTGATAACGTACACACATAATACACCATAAATGTGTGTATATGTGTGTTTATTTGAAATTAATTTAAATAATTAAATATACTCTCATTTTTGAAATTAATTAATTATTTAATTAATTAATTTTTCTCTTAAGTGTAAAAATCTTACACAACTTTTCTTAACCTCGTAACTCGTGCCATGTGACCCGATATCCCGGGTTGGGATATTACAACAATACTTACTTTGGTCCCGAAAATTGGGATCTCCTTTGATTGGTTCCGGCCACTTCAAGTTTTCTCGATCTCGAATCTGCCGGAGTACCTGGTTTGGTGTAGTGGTCAAAGGAGTAAAGTTAGTGAACTCCCTTGGTCCGGAGTTGTATACAGCTCTGGGTGCTGTTCTCTTTTCTGGGCTCCTGGCCCTCTTTTTGTTGGAGTCTCTTCTGTGGTCCTCCTTCTTGTGGTCCTCCCTCTTCAGATTGTCCCTCTGGGTCTGATCTTTGCCTTTCTGGGACGTGCGGTTGGCTTCTTCCAGGTTGATATACTTTTTGGCCCGATCCATTAACGCCACCATGTCGGTTGGAGGGCTCTTTGTCAAGGAGTCTCTGAAGCCACCGTGGGCAAGTTCAGCAGTTAATGTAGCTACAAGGAACTTTGGGCTGTAGTCAGTGATCTCCGTGAGTTCGGCATTAAAGCGCGCAATGTAGGCTCTGAGGGATTCTTCCTTTGTCTGCTTGACATTTAACAGGAATTCTGGTCCCCTTTTGAGCCTCCTGCTGGTCATAAACCTGTCCAGGAACTGTCTACCGAGCTCGTAAAAACTGGTAATCGAGTTCGGAGGGAGGTTGTGGAACCACTTCAGAGCAGTTCCCTTTAAGCTGGTGATGAAGGTTCGGTACATGAAAGCATCAGAGGCACCGTGAAGGGCCATCGTATGCTAGTAGTGCGAGAGATGATCTCCTGGATCTCCAGACCCATCATATAGGGTGAACTTGGGCACCATGAATTTTCTGGGCCTTTCTTCTAACATGATGGTGTGAGTGAATGGGGTGGCCAGTCTTCCAAGCAGCCTGGCCAACTCGTCTTGCTATGGAGGGTTCTGGGCACCTCTCAGAGCAATTGTTCGGTCCATAGACTCGGCGATTTCTTCTACCCTCCGTGGGTCTCTGAGTTTGACATCTTGCGAACCCTGCCTGACAGCCTCGGCTTCAGGGTAGTAGGGTTGAGTACGCCCTTCGGACGGAGGAGGGTTCCGAACTGGAGGGATTAGTGCTGCATGGGGATGAGGCTCCTGTGGTGCCGGATGTGCTCCCGAAGCCCTTGGAGCTGGGGCTCGGGTAGTGCTCCGGTAATGGACGCTAGGAATGAAAGCGGATGTTCCCCAGCCAGGGACTGTTGATGGCTGTGGATCTCTGCCAACGCGAGCAACGCCCAGGGGGTGCCCAGGCTGGTTAGTTGGAGCCTGATCATGGGGTTCCTCATTCTCATTGGTGAGAGGAGGTTGTGTTCCTATAGCGAAGTTGACCGGCGGGTTAGAAGAACCCGCTACTTGGTTTTGTGTGAGTGTTGCCAGCGTTCTAGTGATGGCAAGCAACTATTCCTGCACCAGTTCATTGTGTCGTTTGATGGATTCGATCTCTTGTCGCATGGGATTAACCGCTGGTCCCCTTGTACGAGGAGCAGGCGGTTGACGTTGAGAGTTTTGCGAATTCTGAGTATTCTGTCCCGGTCGGAGATTTAGTGCCATGGTTTTCCGGTGAAGGAAAAGATAAGCTTGTGAGTAGAGCACTTAGAGATTAGTTGTTCCCACAGACGGCGCCAAACTGATGCTGCACTTTTTGACTCGCAATAAGTGTGGGCTCCGTGACCTGTAGAACACTTAGAAAGACGATCAGAGGACCACCGGATTGGCTCCGGCGGTAGCCGCTCTGATACTTAAGTAAGTAAAAGGAATTGAAAGACTCTATTGAAAGCCAAAGAATGAGCATGAAAATAAAGCGTACCTTTAGGGTTAAATTTATAGACTGTGGCCTTCTAAGTTGATTAGGGATTCGGAGCCATGAATGTAGGGATTTGATCATCGGAGATTGCAGTTACCTTGTGGAATATTGCATAGAGATAACCATAGATGGTAGTTCCCTTGTTGAAGACTGTTTCCTTGTTGAAGACTGTCTCCGTATTGAGGATTGCTTCCTTATTTCCTGCTCGGCATCCGCTAAGGCGGTGACGAGGTCTGGAGTGTTGGTCTGGATCCTGTAATTAACTCTGAGATCCTTATCCGGATATATATGCTCTGAAGGCATATGCTCGGTCGCTTCCGACCTTTTGTGCTGATCTGGATGCTCGAGCTCTTAGTCATTGGCTGAGAGAGAGTTGAGTTAGTCGAGCATGAGTTGGATTCATGATCATACGTGTCAAGTGCTGATTGGCTTGCTCTTTTATGGTATATCAATATATATATATATATAAGCATGAAAGATGAAAAGAAAGCAAGAAAAGAAATAGAAAAAAAAAAAAGAATACAAGAAAAAGGGGACCCATGTACTGTTGTATGGCGTGTGTTCATGTGTAATGTGTATATAAATATATGTGTGGCTGTAACTTAAGTTATAATATAATATATATATATATATATATATATGTACATATGATATCTCAATTGAATCAACAAAGTAAGAAAAGAAAAGGTAGAAAGCAAAACAAGAAAAGAGAAAAACAAAAGAAAAGAAAAGAAAAGAAATGAAGGAATTAAAGTTGCAAGGTGTACATCCGTGTGTGACAGTGCGGTTAGCGTACAGGAGAAGCTGATATATATATATATATATAATGATATATATATATAATGATATATATATATATATATATAATGATATATGGATGCAGGTAGCGTGGCAACAGGAAAGCCATTTAAAGTGTGTGGTTGTGGGGCGTCCAACTGAATCGTACAGGAGAAGCATGAATAAGAAAAATTGGAAAGAAAAAACAAGGGGAGAAGAAGAGGGGGGCTGTCACGACCCGAACCCACCCTGTGCGGATCTCGCATCGCAACCGCCACCCTCAGGCCCGGGGACCCTTGGGCGAAGGCTCACATAGGCAGCGGTATCGAATAGATGTGCAACATACGTTTTGCGGAAGCGTGAAAACTTTTTCTTTTCTTTTCTCATTTTTAAATTATGCACATCCGTCCGATACTGCTGCTCCATACATAGCATACATGGTTACACATTCAGAGTATAACGAAAACTTAAAGACTTAATACATTAATACAATACATATTCAGTTACCCTGAGGGCTTATTACATATTCTTACATTGTCTACTAATACAAAATAATCTACTAGTGTTCATAGGTTCTTCAAAAGAAACTACTTAAACATATCCTCCCAAAAACAGCTAGACTCATCGCCGTCGTCCTTAAGACCCTGTCTGCTGAATCACCTGAAAGGGGGGTCCGAACAAAGTCCGGGTAAGCTAATCTAAGCTTGTGAGCAATTCCAGTATTCGTCATGGGGTTTTCAATTAGCAGTGGTTTTTAGTACATAAAAGTTTGTAAAATAATCACTGCCAATTGTTCGTATACTTTGAATACAGAATATATGCATTCCTTAAAACATGTAGCTTTGAAACATTTAAAGTATTCAAGCTAACTCATACTTCGTCAAATAGAGTATATAACTCAAAACATATGCATTTCATAAAACAAATAGCTTTGAAACATTTAAAGTATTCAAGCTAAACTCGTACTTCGTCAAATAGAGTATATAACTCAAAACATATGCATTTCATAAAACAAATAGCTTTGAAACATTTAAAGTATTCAAGCTATACTTGTACTCATGAACTTCAAAACATATAACATAACATGTATTTCTTAAATAGAGTGTATAAAACTCAAAACATATGCATATTGAAAATGAGGGTAAAACCTGCTTCCATTTTCGAACCGGACTCCCATCTTACTTATAAATGGAAATATCTCAGTGCCTGGGGGACTAGGTCCTGCTACCGGGCATTGACAGTCAATTGAGTTCGTATGTAACCCAAAATCTTGTCATGGGGCAATTGAGTTCGTATGTAACCCAAAATCCCGTCTATGTGCTTATGCACCATTATCTTGTAAAACATTTATCATGTGACTTTTCTCATAGATACTTTTCATAACTTCGTAAAATCTTCGTATACTTGAAATAAGCAAATCCAGGATATTTAACAATAATTACATTTTAACTAGACATGTAGAAATATATTTGAAGGAAAAACTGTTGTGGGAAAAACCAATCACTGAGCATGTCACAATAGAGTTATAAAATAGAACATTTAAAAACTGAATCATGTAAATACTGAATTTAAAATTTCAAACACTTCATATCTTTGCATTTAAAACCTTTTCATATCCATGGAGTTAAATCTCCACTTCAAACACAGGGTTACTCACCTTGGTCCTTTAGGGTTAGTGCTAAAAATGCGCTTTCCCACTTTCCTTGTAGTTCCTAAGAACAATTCATAAACATCTCATCAACTTCACATTCATTGTAATATCATCTCGATATTCCTTAACTTATGCTTAATCGTATTAGATCCTAAAATGACTTCATAATTTCATATGTACTTTAACTTTACTCGTATTCTTAACCTATGACACAATTAATGTGTTAGGAATTGAATTTATTTCAATTTATACTCTTCTGGTAGCTCCATTAACTTTAATTTAAAGTTATTTATTTGACATGTTTACGTGTCGTGTCTTTTCGTATTTCATTTCTCGTACTTGCCTCAGTTTAATACTTCGACAATATTTCAGTCCATAGTCATCTGACAGATGCTATTCATCAAATTTTATGTCTTTTTCTTTTAGACACTTCTTTTGGTCCTATAGACTCTATTATTGAGTCCAGAGCGTCGAAGAAAGTTGGTTTAGGCTTTCTTAGAATTTAATTCGGGCTTTTATACGTAAAAGGGCAAAATGGTCATTTACCATTTTACGTGTCATATTTTTTATACTTCGTTTCGTAATTTGGACTCCATTTTTGAGTCCGGGATGTCAAAAAAAGTCAATTTAGACCTTCCCTGCTTTTAATTTGACTTTTGAGGTACCAGGGGTAATTTGGTCATTTTACCCCCATACGTGTCTTTATGTTCGGGACCTCATCTTGTGTCAGTGGACCTCACCATTGGACTCAGAAGGTCCGAGATAGTAAGAATACACTAATAGCTTATTAATTTTGGTCAAGGGATATTTTGGTCATTTATCCCCTTTACGTGTCTTTATTTTTCGAGCCCCGTCTCGTAAAACGGACCCTACCATTAGTCTCAGAATATCCAAAATAGTAAGGATACATTATTCATATGTTTCATTTGGACTTCATTTGCTCTATTTATGACCCAAGGGTAAAATAGACATTTTACTTATTTATTAAATAATTAAATTAATTATTTAATTATTTTTCAGGGGCTTAATTGCATAACATTTCCCTCAGTTGGGCCATAGTAGAGTTTCTTAAAACAGTTGGGGTCAATCCGTAAATAGGAAAAGTGTTGGTTTATTTGATTTAAATTAAAACCAGAAAACCAAAGGGTTCGGTCCAAGTATAAGTGAACCGGTCCGGTTCAGTTGCAAACCAACCGGTCTATCCAGTTTATTTATATGTGGCTGACGTTGTGATGACGTCAGCCCTAGCGTTCAATTTAATTTACCCCCATTCAAAACGCCGTCGTCTCATTAATTCGGTGGCAAGCCCAGAGGCTGCCACCTGTCCGAGTTGACTCAGTCTCATTTAAAAGCCGAGTTGACCCGTCTTCTTCTTCCCCACGAGACCCGACTGAAAACCCTAATTACAGTTTTCCATTTCCTTCTATTTTGTGACTTTCTACTCAACCAATCTCTACTGTTTCTAACCTAATCCATTTCTGGAACATTGGTTAAGAGTTTGGCATTCATTTTAGACTTTAAAATCTCTTCATATGTTCGGTTTAGGACGGGATAATCCAAACTGTAAGTTGGTGGCAAATGCTCATTTCTGAGCTAAAACTCTTGGGGTTGAATCCGTTGTGTTCCATATATCATATAGTTTTAGTTTCCATTCATAAATATCATTTTAACATCGAGTTTAAAGCTTTGGGTTTCAAACCCGTAGCCTGCAACTCAAGTTTTGGAGGGCATTTCGTGAGCTTTTTGATCGCGGTTATAGGTTTTCATGACCCTCGTGACTTCTTCTTGAAGTCCATATGAACCAAAAAGAGTTTGGCTTCCATTGTTTCAGACCTGCTATAGCATGGTCTTCAATGGCGGATGCTTCTGGGTTTCATGTTTTGAGTCATTTTCATGGCCTAAAATCATGCTTGACATACTTATAAACATATATCTATCATCATATGTGTGTATATAATTCAAGAACAATTTCTAATACATCAAAATTCTAGAGAGAGAAACATGAAAATTTTCCAAAATTCTCACCTTTTAGGTTGCTGTTCTTTCCCCTTTTTCCTCTCTGGTTATTCCTCTATTCTCATTCTCTGCTTCCTTAAGTGGTCAAGCATGCAAGTCATGCATTGGTTTCTTTTTAAAGAAAGGAAACCGACTCTTCTTTCTCTTCATTTTCTCTTTCTCTCTCTACACATTTGCAGCCTCTATTCTTGACCTTATCAACCCATCTTACACTCCATTAATTCTGCTTTTTCATTTTTGGCAACTTACATTAAATGGGTCCTTGATATTTTTGTGTTATATGTATATTATATATACACACACACAAATTCATCTACACACACTCACACACAACAGCCGACACATATACCCACTTGCACTACTGTTCACACCTTTATATATATTTTAGGTTTTTATGAATATATATATATATGTATATATATACCTACTCACATAGACATTTATAAATATTTAATATATTTATGTACATACATACATACATACTTGATCACATGTACATAACACACATTTAATGTGTGTCATTGTGTGCCATAATAATAAATCACAATTAAAAATGATTATCTTAATTAATTAATTTAAATAGTTAATCAATTATTCTCTTGAGTGTAAATATCTTTACACTAATTTTCTTTAATTTCGTAATGCGTGCCATATGACCCGGTATCCCGGGTCGGGATATTACAGGGGCTGCGTAGGTGAGGCGGTGCAATGGGATAAAGAAAGAGAAAAAGAAAAAGAGAGAAACAGAGGAAGGAACGGCAGCCACTGTTGCGGCATAGCGCTGTGTGGTGCACAGAAGTAGCGGCTGTTGGCTGTGTGCTGCGTGGTACGTGGTGTACCGACCAGCAGATGAAATCGGGAAAAACCTGGAGCAAATTTGGTGGGATTTATGTGGTTCAGAGAAATAGCCGTAGCAGCAAGCGGTGACACAGTGGAGATGGTGATGAAATCGGAGGGCCTGACGCATGGTGAAAATTGGAGAGACTTGGCGCAGCAGGGAGATTTTATATAAATTATATATGTGTTCGTTGTGAGGTGTAGGGATCAGTGTGTAATATATATATTCATGTATGTGTGGGTTGTGTCGTTGGAATAAGGAAAAAGAGAGAAAAAGAAGGGGGGAGAAGCAGTGCAGCAGATTTATGTGTGTTGTAGCGGTTGACCGAGAGAGTAAGAAGGGAGAAATCGAGAGAGAGGTAGGGCGGTGCGAATGTGTCGTTGTAGGGTGTAGCAGGAAAAATATATATTGATATACCACAAACAGACACACCAATCACCTTGAGACACGTGTGCATACGGGGTTAACAAATCTCAATCATACAGAGCAGCAACTAGCCTTCAGGACATTCTCATATATATATCATACAGAGCTGATAATCTCGATCATACAGAGCAGTGACTAGCCTTCAGGGCATTCTTATATATATATATATATATCATTCAGAGCATATAAACTCGGTCATACAGTGCAGGCGAAGCCTTCAAGGCATTCTCATGCACATCTCTCCCAGACCTTATGTCCTGGGCAATATTTAATCAGCACCTCATACGGCACCGACCTTATGGTTTCCTTAAACAACAGCCAAGCAGGGAATAAGGAAATAGTATTCAACACGGAAACTACTATCTATGATTATCTCCATCTACGACTCAATACTCCACAAGGTAACTGCAATCTCCGATGATCAAATCCCTCTATTCATGGCATCGAATCCTAATCAACTTAGGAAGGCCACGGTTTATAAATTAAACCCTAAAGGTACGCTTTATTTTTATGCTCATTCTTTTGGCTTTCAATATAGTCTTTCAATTCCTTTTACTTACTTAAGCATCGGAGCGGCTACCGCCGAAGCCAATCCGGTGGACCTCTGATCGTCTTTCTGAGTGTTCTACAGGTCACGGAGCCCTTACTTATTGCGAGTCAAAAAGTGCAGCATCAGTTTGGCGCCGTCTGTGGGAATCGACTAATCTCCAAGTGCTCTACTCATAAACTCATCTCTTTCCCCACCGGAAAACCATGGCACCAAATCTCCGACCACGACAGAATACTCAGAATTCGCAAAACGCTCAACGTCAGCCGCCTGCTCCTCGCACAAAGGGACCAGCGGCCAATTCTATGCGACAAGAGATCGAAGCAATAAAGCGACACAATGAACTGGTGCAGGAGCAGTTGCTTGCCATCACTAGAACGCTGGCAACACTCACGCAAAACCAAGCAGCGGGTTCTCCTAGCCCGCCGGTCAATTTTGTTGCAGGAACGCAACCTCCTGTTGCCACAGAGAATGAAGAACTTCGTGAGCAGGCTCCAACCAACCAGCCTGGGCGCCCTTCGGGCGTTGCTCACGCTGGCCGAGATCCACAGCCATCGACAGTCCCTGGCTGGGGAACATCCGCCTTCGTTCCTGACGTCCATTACCAGAGCACTACTCGAGCCCCAACTCCAAGGGCCTCGAGAGCACATCCGGCACCGCAGGAGCCTCACCATGCAGCACCAATCCCTCCGGTTCGGAATCCTCCTCCGTCCGAAGGGCGTACTCAACCCTACTACCCTGAAGCAGAGGCTGTCAGGTAGGGTTCGGCAAGATGTCAGACTCAGAGACCCACGGAGGGTAGAGGAAATTGCCGAGTCTATGGACCTGCACAATCGCCTTAAGAGGACCTCAGAACCCTCCAGAACAAGATGAGTTGGCCAGGCTGCTCGGAAGACTAGCCACTCCGTTCACTCATACCATCATGTCAGAAGAGAGGCCCAGAAAGTTCATGGTGCCCAAGTTCACCCTGTATGAGGGATCTGGAGATCCAGGAGATCATTTCTCTCATTACCAGCATACGATGGCCCTTCATGGAGCCTCTGATGCTTTCATGTGCCGAACTTTCATCACCAGCTTGAAGGGAACTGCTCTGAAGTGGTTCCATAACCTTCCTCCGAACTGAATTACCAGCTTCTACGAGCTCGGTAGACAGTTCTTGAACAGGTTTATGACCAGCAGGAGGCTCAGAAGGGGGCCAGAATTCCTGTTAAATGTCAAGCAGACCAGGGAGGAATCCCTCCGAGCCTACATTGCGCGCTTCAATACCGAACTCACGGAGATCACTGACTGCAACCCAAAGTTCCTTGTAGCAGCCCTAACTGCCAAGGCTCGCCCAAGGAGGATTCAGAGACTCCTTAACAAAGAGCCCCCCAGCCCACATGGCTGTATTGATGGATCGGGCCAGAAAATACATCAACCTGGAAGAAGCCGACTGCAAATCCCAGAAAGGCAAAGATCAATCCCAGAGGGACAATCCGAAGCGGGAGGACCACAAGAAGGAGGATCACAGAAGAGACTCCAACAAAAAGAGGGCCAGGAGCCCAGAGAAGAGAGCAGCTCCCAGAGCTGTGTACAACTCCGGACCGAGGGAGTTCACCAACTTCACTTCTTTAAACACCACACCGAACCAGGTACTCCGGCAGATCCGAGATCGGGAGAACCTGAAGTGGCCGGAACCAATTAAAGGAGATCCCAGCCTACGTGACCAAAGTAAGTATTGTAATTTCCATAAAGATCATGGACATACAACTAACACATGCAGGATCCCTCCGGTATGAGATAGAGCAACTCATAAAGAAGGGGCGTCTTCGGGAGTTCGTCAAACTGGACGGAAGGCAGAACCCCCAAGACGACAAGCCTCAACAACGGCCGGATCAAAGGCCCGAGCAGAGGCAAGAGCAGAGGGAAGGGCAAAATGAGCCTCAGAGGCAGAACAACCATGTTATCTACGTCCTCCATGCTGACTCCCCTATCACAGGAATGTCCAACAGGGCAAGAAAGAGATACGCTCGGGAGGCCAGAGTTGCCCCGAACGTATTGTAGATTTCCAACGCAGAAAAGAGGCTCAAGCCAGCACCTGAGATCTAATTCACCGAGCAAGATCTAGCAGGGGTACACTGCCCTCACAGTGATGCCCTTGTTATCACCCTCAGAATCGCCAACTTCGAGACCAGGAGAGTCCTGGTCGATACTGGCAGCTCCGTCAACATACTATTTTATGAGCCACTTAAACAGATGGGGATAGACCATGACAACGTCAAGCCCAACACTACCGTGATGGCAGCCTTCGATGGCAACCTCAGTACCCCTTTGGGGAGAGTCGACTTTCCTACCACCGTAGGAGAGGGTAAAGGGCAGAAGACCACCATCTCAGAGTACATGGTGTTAAACATGAAATCTCCCTACAACGTCATAATCGGGAGACCATGGTTGCATCAGATAGGAGCAGTTACTTCAACCCTCCATCAGTGTTTGAAGTACGTCCACAACCAGAGCGTCCACTCGGTCAGAGGGTGTCAACCAACCTCCCGAGAGTGCCACGCCATTGCCCCCAAGGAGAAGGCTCCTAAATAGCAATTATAGTACACTCGGGACTGTGCAGATCCGGTTCACACTCACTCTCCCGAGGTGGAGGATTGCCCATCCAGCATTGAAGAACCCCTGAGCCCAAGGGGACGTGACAGCCGAGCCAAACCTGTTGGCGAGCCCATTAAAGTATTGGTCAGTTCAGAAGCAGAAGGGCGTTATTTGTACATCGGCCCAGACCTAACACACACCGAGCAGGAAAAAATAGTCAGGTTCTTGAATGACAACCTCTCTAATCTTTGCTTGGGAGACCAAAGACATGGAGGGAATAGATCCCAACCTTATAACTCACAAGCTGATGGTGGATCCGGATCACCCGCCAGTCAGACAGAAGAGAAGGCCGATTGCTCCTGAACGGCATCGAATCATAAATGAAGAAGTCCAAAGGCTGCTGGACGCTAGGATGATACGGGAAGTGTTCTATCCCGAGTAGCTAGCCAACACCGTGCTTGTCAAGAAAAAAAATAACAAGTGGAGAGTCTGCGTTGATTATACAGACCTCAACAAGGCGTGCCCCAAGGACAGCAACTGGTTGACGCCACTACGGGGCATGAGCTTATGAGTTTCATGGATGCCTACTCTGGATACAACCAGATCCAGATGTACCCTCCAGATCAAGAGAAGACCGCCTTCATAACAGAAAGAGGGCTCTACTGCTACAGAGTGATGCCTTTCGATTTGAAGAATGCCGGAGCCACTTATCAACGGTTGGTGAACAAGATGTACAGCCCACTGCTCGACAGCACCATGGAGGTATACATCGATGACATGCTGGTAAAGAGTCTTCAGAAAAGCAGCCACCTCCAGCACTTAGCCCAGACCTTCGATATCCTCAGACAGCACAAGATGAAGCTCAACCCTTCGAAATGTACCTTCGGAGTTACGAAGGGAAAGTTCTTGGGATACATTGTCTCTCAGAGAGGTATCGAAGCAGACCCCACTCAGATCCAAGCCCTGATTGGGCTAAAATCACCAAGAACCAGGAAGGAAATTCAGGCATTGAATGGCAGAGTTGCGGCACTGAGCAGATTTATCTCCAAATCCACTGACCGCTGCCTACCTTTCTTCAAAGCTCTGAAAGGCAGCAAAGCTTTGTAGTGGACAGAACAGTGCGAAGAATCCTTTCAAGAGCTAAAAGAGTATCTAGCCTCTCCAAAACTCCTGTCAAAACCAGTACAAGGAGAAAAACTACTCCTGTACCTTGCAATTTTCGAAAACGCGGTCAGCTCTGCATTGATCAAACAGGATAGAGGAGTACAGAGGCCTATTTTCTACGTCAGTAGGGCACTACTTGACACAGAGAAAAGATACCCAGAAGTAGAAAAACTGGCCTATGCCTTGCTCATATCAGCTCGGAAGCTTCGACCATATTTCCAAGCCCATCCAATCGAGATCCCAACTGCCTACCCTCTGAAGTCAATACTGAGGAAACCTGAGGTATCGAGAAGACTGGTGAAGTGGTCTGTGTAGCTAGGGGAGTTCGACATATCATATGTACCCTGAAACTCCATCAAAGGGCAGGCCCTAGCTGATTTCGTGGCAGAGTTCACCCCGGCACTTCAGAACAAAGCGCAACTCACCGAAACTTTGGGAACCTGGCTGCTATACATTGATGGATCGTCAACTGATCAAGGTTCAGGGGTAGGCCTGGTACTACAGTCCCCTGATGGGCTCACGTCAGAAAAAGCAGTCAGCCTGGGATTTAAAGCTTCTAATAATGAAGCCGAATATGAAGCCCTAATCTTAGGCATGAAACTTGCCTTGGAATGCGAGGCTCAGAACCTCGATGTCTTCTCTGATTCCCAACTGGTGGTGAGCCAGGTCTTGGGAGAATTTTTCATTAAAGATGATAGGATGCTCCGGTACTCCGAACTGGTGAACCATTTGAAGCATTCCTTCCAGACATTTACTATCCAGAAAATTGAGAGAAGCTAGAATTGCAGAGCAGATGCTCTGGCTAACATGGCCTCCCGCCTCAAATCTGAAGCAAACTCCACAATTAAAATCTCCTTTCAGCCAGGATCCAGCATTGAAGAAGCCCAAATTGCTCAAGTTGATGAACAGCCCCAGAACTGGATGACTCCAATCCTCCAGTATCTAAGATCCGGGCTCCTTCCAGAGGACAAAAACAAAGCCAGGAGAATCCGAATCAGAGCGGCTCGGTACCTGATCCTAAACAACAAGCTTTACAGAAGGTCGTATTCTCAACCTCTGTTAAAATGCTTAGCTCCAGACGAGTCATAATATGTCTTGGCTGAAATACACGAAGGAATTTGCGGGAATCATAATGGGGGCAGAACTATAGCCCACCGAGCTCTAGTCGCAGGGCTATTATTGGCCTGGTATGTTGAAACAGGCTAAAGAATATGTTCGGAAGTGCGACAAATGCCAGAGATTTGCCCCGTACCAATATCAGCCTCATCACGAGCTTATACCGATTCCTAGTCCTTGGCCCTTTGCTCAATGGGGAATGGATATTGTGGGTCCATTACCAAGGGCACCTCCGAACAGGAAATATCTCTTGGTGGCCATTGACTACTTCTCTAAATGGGCCGAAGCCGAACCTCTAACGCATATCACAGAAAAGGAAGTTGAGAGCTTCACCTTGGAAGAACATTGTATGCAGGTTCGGCATACCACGTGTGATTATCTCTGACAATGGAATACAATTCACTGATAAAGGCTTCAAAACATTCTGTGAGAATCTCAACATTAGGCAGCACTTCGCCTCTCCAGGCCATCCACAAGCAAATGGGCAAGCAGAGGTCACTAACCGAACAATCCTTGACGGGTTAAAGAAAAGGTTGGAATAGGCCAAAGGGAAGTGGGCAGAGGAACTCCCTGGAGTTCTTTGGGCCTACAGAACAACCAGAAGAACTCCCACCTCTGAAACTCCCTTCTCACTAGCCTATAGAACAGAAGCAGTAATTTCGATTGAGATCGGTATGCCAACCCTGAGGACTGAGGCCTTTGAGCAAGAATCCAATGATCAGCAGCTGATGAAAAACTTGGATTTGCTCGAAGAGAGAAGGGATCAGGCCAGCATCAGGATGGAAGCCTATCAACAGAGAATGGTCAACAAATCCAAGGTAGGACTCAAGACAGTCAGCTTTCAAGTCGGAGACTTCGTCTTAAGAAGAGTCTTTCAAAACACCAAGGATCCCACCATGGGAAAGTTATCACCAAACTGGGAAGGCCCCTACAAAGTAACGAAGGTTGTTCGGCCTACCACCTACTGGCTAGAAGACATGACTGGGAAGCATGTTCCTAGGCCATGGAACGTAGAACACTTACGGAAGTATTATCAATAGATATGTTTCTTTTATTTCCATAGAATATTCATCTATTAATGCATAGGCCTCCAGAGCCTGGTCCATAAATGTACAAGTCTCAGTACTTGGTCCATTTATTAATGCACAGGCCTCCAGAGCCTGGTCCATAAATGTACAAGTCTCAGTACTTGGTCCATCTATTAATGCACAGGCCTCCAGAGCCTGGTCTATAAATGTACAAGTCTCAGTACTTGGTCCATCTATTAATGCACAGGCCTCCAAAGCCTGGTCCATAAATGTACAGGTCTCAGTACTTGGTCCATCTATTAATGCTCATGCCTCCAGAGCCTGTTCCATAATATGCAGGTCTTAAATACTTGGTCCATTTTTCTAAATACGCAGGCCTCCAGAGCCTGGACCACCCTAGTGCACAGGCCTTCCGAGCCTGGTCCGTCCTCAATTAGCAGATTCTATGATCCAGTCCATCCAAAGACAGAAGTTTCGGGCATCTACAAACTAAAGTTTCCTAGATCGGAACACCTCAGATCTGATATTTATATTATTTGGCTTATCTGTCAAACAAGCAACAAGTACTATGGTACCGATCAGACGGAAAGTATTTTGATTCAAGCATTTTTCTAAGTTTATTTGATCTATTCTCGAGACATACAGAGGAGTTATTGATCAGAAGTGCACAAAAGGGTAATCTAACTCAAAAGGGCACACTCCAACAGAAAAAAACATCAGATCTGAGAAAAGGGAGCTCAATTTTATTAATGATTCAGAAGATTTACATCAGTACCAGAAGACTGGAAACAGAACAAGTACACAAAAGGCCACAACAAAGACACCATTACATAGGCTACTATAGAAAGCTACTATATCACTTCTATTTGCTGCATCATGGCTTTCTTCCTCGGATGATATAAAGGCACAGGATCCAACCTTCCATTACCAGCCGCCGCCGGCTCCATTTGAAAGGAAGGAACCCTGAACCCCAATCTGCATCAAGGAGCGCCTAGGCCATTTCATCATCGCTATCAATGATCTCAGTACCAATGGATGATGAGGGCTCTGGGCCTCAGGAGACTTTTCATTCTCCACCTTTGTAATCGGCATGACGCCCCAGCCGATTGAAGCAAGGGTCTCCTGCCAAGTCACAAAGGGGAGGAAGCAGCCCACATTCATCTCCCTCAAAGTAGTTGTCACACCCCGGCCGATTTGAGCAGGGGTGCCTGCCAGAATACAGAGGGAATGAGGCATCTCACCTTCGTCTTCATCACCAACGCTCCAAGCCTCGGTTGAATCAAGGAGGGACCACCTCCCATCAAAGAAATCTCGACCGGATGCCAAGATGGACAAGAAGATCTCAACCTCTTCTAATCCTTCCTTGGAGACTGAATCAAAGGGAAGGTTAACTCTCGACCACAGTTTAATCATTCCCAACTCAGACTGAAGATCGTCAATCATCTCCGAATAAAAGGCAGGTTTTTTTGAAAAACATCTAAAAGCCTCTCCAACAATGAAGCAAAGTAAGAACATAGGGCACAACTGTACGCTCCTCTTCCATATATATAGGCCTTCGAAGCCCAAGAGCCACCCAGATGAACTGTCGCAACGGTTAGGCGAAGAGTTAGCTTCAAAATCCCAAACGACGGTGGTGCAATAAATAAGGCATTAAACCACCTTCTCGGAAGAAGCGAAAGGCAAGGCCATACACGCAATGTATAGACTATTCAGTCTTGTCCACGTATATGTTGACGTGACAGTTTCTCCAGGTTATTAACGCTTGATAGGCCACGTATACAACAAAGGGCCATCAACTTTGATGTACCTTGACCCTTGTCTTAACAAATCTGGAGGCTGAAGTCCTGATCAACCGAACTACAATCATGAAATATCCACTTATTATTATAAGTCTCCTGGGTTCAGAACAGTCAGCTTTGAAATGTTTTCAAAAGAGGTCTTCAATTACTGACCTAGGGCAAGAAAATCAGCTCGGAATACAACTACCTACAGAGGAAAATCTAGTCTGGTATACACTAAACTTCAGAGCATCACTACTTACAACAATTACCACCATCAACCACGAGTTAAGGTACTACAAAGCAGTATAACTGAAGACATGCACTGCACATTACAGAGCAATATAACTAAAGAGACGAGCATCGAGCAAAAGACTATTCTATTAACTGAATGTATATCTCCAGTACATTGGAAGTTAAGAATAACAAAATATACATCCTAAGCCTGATCAGCAGGAACAGAATCAACGACCGGAGAAGGATCGACAGGGGCAGCATCAACCATCTCAGTCGATACGACCACTTCTGTAGGATCGGCAGGGAAGACATCAGCCACTTCACCCTGGATAACAACCTCTGAAGGTTCAGATCCAGGGGGCACAATTGAGGAGACATCAAGGTCAGGAAACTTGGAAAGGAGCCGGGAACGGAAGTTGTTGAACCCAAACGTAATCAAGCGATGGGTCATTCCTTCTAGCTTCGACCTCATTTCCTCCTCATTATCCATCAATGCCTGCTCCACGGCGTCATCAAGCTGTTTACGGTGCTGGTACCGCATGCCGCTCATCTCCGTCTGCAGCCTCTTTGCCCGCTCGACGGTAAGGTTCTTCTCCGACTCCATCACGATCAAGGAGTTTTGACACTCTTTCAGCTTCTCTGCGGAGGTGTGAGCCTCCGACCGAGCAGTACCAAGCTGGAGCCCCAGATCGTCCTAGATCGGCCCTGAGTTGGTCAAACTCCTCCGCAGGGGGAGAAACCTCCACCAAAGCAGAAAGGGTGTGCAGGGTCTGCATAATACAAAGTAAGCAGTTCAATACCAGCCTAAACACTTAGGGGGGAAAGGAAAATAAGAACCCGACGAACTCACCTTGACCTGAAGAGCGGTCAGATCAGCAAGAAGCTTCCCCGACTTCTAAGGCTTAAGCTTAACTGAGCCTTTGGCCCAGAAGTCCCTCAGAATCCTCTTGGCCTCCTGATCAGTGGTGTCAGGAGCCACCGATGACGATGCCGCCTTACCCGCTCGTCGAGACGGGACTGGGGGGACCACCAAAATGGGGACAGGAGCCTCTTCCTCCCCCTCAGCAAGCTCAGGAGAGGACAAAACTAACCTCCGCTTCTTTTGAACGGGAGGGACCGCTGGAGAGGAAGCCTCCCCCACCGCCACGGATGGTAATGGCCCGGTCTCCCACTGAGCCATCACATTATCAGCAATCTCTTCAACATTCCCCCTGGCAGCCATCAATCTATCAGGATTAACAATGGAAGAATGGTTCCAACTGCTGGGCTTCAAGAGCTTCTTATACTGCTTTTGAATCGTAGAAGAGAAATCTGGTCTCTTCCACGCACTCTTGACTACAAAACAAGCACAGAAATTGATCAGTTCAACAATTGGTGAACAAAACGGAATCAATACAGCCACGAAAAAATTGAGCCTCACCCCTTGGCCTAGTGGTTCGAGGGAATGCGGAGGGTTGACCTTCGAAGTTCTTGAATTCCCATCCTCCTTTAATGAAAAAGTACCACTTCTTCCAGGTTTTGTTGGAGGAGGGCACAGAAGTAAGGGGTCTGAACTCGCTATCAAAAGACATATAATAAAGGCCCTCCGCCTTTTGAAGTTTTAGATCCATATTGCTACGGATCAAGTCAAGGGACACCTCGACATTATTCATATGCCCTAACACAATGAAGCTCAATAGGTGTCTCCAACTGTTAAGGTTCAGGTCTGCGGGGCAAAGGTTAAACCAACAAAAGAATTGTTTTATTATATCAGGAAGGGGGAGTAGTAAGATCCCATTTCAAACCAGGCCAGATAGGCACAGATTTCCCCCTCTCTAACATCGCTGGGGCGATCCCAAGAATCCTGAAAGTAACATTTGTGGGAAGTTTGAACTTCGCCCATAACTCCTTCAACATGCTTTCAGTAATTACACTCTCACCCTCCTCTCTGTAACCGGATTGACCAGAAGTCTCACCATGTCACATCCCGAACCCCACCCTACGCGGATGTCGAGGACGTGATGCCAGTCAGCCGCCACGCGACCAACCAAAGGCAATTTCTGAACTTTTTGGTGAATTGCACTCCGACTGTAGGGTCAGATACAGCGGAATTTAAATCTTTCTTTTGTCAAGGGAATGCAACTCATGTATTCACCGTAAGGTTATGTACCACAGAGCCAGTCTAAAATCCAACAGCTAACAATTCTAACCTCAGAGCATATCTATAATCCGACATATAACAATAGAGCAGAACTATAATCTCTAGAGTACCGTTTAAATCCATGAGCCATGTCAATATCTAATACATATCAGTCAAGTCAGTCGTATTACACCACTCACCTGATTAAACAGATTCAATCCTCAATAATCCAGTCTCCACAGATCAGTGCCATCAGATCCAATAGATATCATTCCTGAAAAATGTTAGGGAATGGGGTGAGCTTCGAAAAGCCCAATGAGTAACACAGGTTCCCTGTCAAGGGTTTCAAAACCATTTCTTATTTACAAAGCACAAGGGTAGTTCAGTTGTTTCTGAAATAGCAGTTTTATAAATCTACTTTAAATGCAGTTTCAGTAGAATGAAGCAGGACTGAACAAAATAAAACCACAGATCAGAACAGACAGAACATAACAGACCATATCAAGTATAACCGTACAGAACAGAACACAACCGGTCAGGACGGAGCAGAACCGAGCAGAGCAGGACATAACAAATCAGAACAGGATGAAGCAAAGCACAACAAATTAGAACAGAATAGTAAATGATGCCAATATATCAATCAGAGACAAACAGGTCAGAATAGAACGGGTCAGAATAAAACGGGTCAAAATAGAACAGGTCAGAACGGATCACAATAAAACATAATAGAACGAAACGGAACAGAACATAACAAGTCATAACCGAACAGAACGGAATAGGTCATAGCAAATCATAACCGAACAGAATGGAATAAAACATAACAAATTCAGAATAAAACAGAACAGAACATAACAGAACGGAGCGGAGACAATATGTCAACCAGAGATACAGGTATATCATCAACAGAACGGAACAAGACAAAACTGAGTGGAAACAGTATATCAATCAAGGATACATGTATATCATCAATGGAACGGAACAAGACAAAACTGAGTGGAAACAGTAGATCAATCAAGGATACATGTATATCATCAACGGAACGGAACAAGACAGAACTGAGCGGAAACAGTAGATCAATCAAGGATACATGTATATCATCAACGGAACGGAACAAGACAGAACTGAGCGGAAACAGTAGATCAATCAAGGATACATGTATATCATCAACGGAACGGAACAAGACAGAACTGAGCGAAAACAATACGTCAATCAGAGATACAGGTACATCATCAAAGAACATGATAGATCAGTATTGAGCAGAACAGGACGGGACAGAACAGAACGGAACAGATCAAAACAAAGCAAACAGGTTAGCACGGAACAAATCAAACATAACAAATCAGGACGGATCAGGACGGAATAGATCAGACATATCAAACGCCACAGGTCAGACAGATCAAACAGAACAGGTTAGGACAGATCAAACAGAACAGGTCAGGACAGATCAAACACCACAGGTCAGACAGATCAAACAGAACAGGTCAGGACAGATCAAACAGAACAGGTCAGGATAGATCAAACAGAACAGGTCAGACAGATCAAACAGAACAGGTTAGGACAGATCAAACAGAACAGGTCAGACAGATCAAACAGAACAGGTCAGATAGATCAAACAGAACAGATCAGGACAGATCAGACAGAACGGGTCAGACAGATCAAACAGAACAGGTTAGACAGATCAAACAGAACAAGTCAGACAGATCAAACAGAACGGGTCAGACAGATCAAACAGAACAGATCAGAACAGATCAACAGAACAGGTCAGGACAGATCCAACAGAACAGATCAGAACAGATTAGACATAACGGTTAGTTAAACACGTTCATTTGAAACGGTATTAAAAACAGGAGTACAGTTAAAACATCAGAGTAACAGAACAGATCAGTTAAAACATCAGTGTAACAGAACAGATCAGTAATGAGCAGAGCAGAACAGTATAGCAGAATAAACAGTACAGTATGCACAGATTAAACAGTGCAGTATGCTCATATAATGCTCAAGACTGAGGTGGTACCAAGAGTCAGTTGTTCTTTCAGTAAAAACAGTGATAGGTTTATTGCAGTGCAGAACAGAGGAATCAGACAGAGTAAAAATCATGCATTTGAGTAAGGGCATGAAATTAGTGTATCAGATAAAACAGTACAGTACAGTATTTAAAATACAGTAACTAGAAGATGTACTTATACACCAAGTCAGAAGTTTCAGGTTACTCACAAACTGTTACGATTATCTCCTTGCATAAACAATCTGATAACCTCCAAGTACGTCAGGCATCACCATGTATATCCTGAACAATCATCATCAATTACAGACAGATCAGAATTTATCCATTCAGGTATTATTCGTCATCTGAGGTGTCTATCGGATTACCTAAGATAACCTAGTAGCCTATCGCCCTCTCATCAGGTTTCATCCGGGGCTATGTTATTCATAATTTAGGCTTAGCAGTCATCAGGATTATAACCCAAGTCATTTAGACTTCAATCGTTATCAGTTAAGTGCTTATTTAGCCTTAGGGGTAAAATGGTAATTTGTCCATTCTTGTCCCGGACCCTATCGTGGTCCTCAGAATAGTCCACCTATCTTAGATATAATTTCCTAAGTCATTTGGACTTCGTTTGGTATCTGCTTTTGGTCATCGGGACACATTAGTCGTTTCTCGTTTTACGCGTTAACTGTTCCGGAGTCTTATTTAGCCCTTCAGTGTTCATAATTATCCTTATGATAATTTATCAGATCAGTTTGACCTTTATTTGACCCCTACTTTGCACTTACTGTGCTCAGGGGTATTTTGGTCATTTTACGTTTTGTAAGATTCTGACTCCGAATCATTATTTAATCATGTTTACAGTTTCACCAGTATCTGGGCTTCTATCGGTATCAATTTCGTCCCAATCGGACTTCATTTGGGCTTCGTACAGTATCAGGGGTATTTTGGTAATTTCATGCGTCATATTTTTCGGCACCTCAGTTCATAAAATGGACCTCACCATTGGGTCCTAGAGTGTCCGACATAATCAGAATAGACTGTCTTTTATTTTTATTTGGGCCTGGGTACCCTCAGGGGTAGTACAGTCATTTGTCACTTACAGGTCTGTATTTTTCGGTACATAATTTCCTAATTTGGACTGTACCATTGAGTCCAGAATATTTGAAATGGTGGAAATACACTATTTATTTGCTTTATTTGGACTCCGTTTGACATATTAAATGTCCAGGGGTAAAATCGTAATTTTACCTATTTAATAAAATAATTATTTTATTATTTAATTAATTTTCCAGGGGCTTAAATGAATAATTTCTCAATGTTCTGGGCCACAGTACAATTTCCCAAATTAGTGGGGGTTAATCCGTAATTTTCAGAAACATTTGGGGGGTTAAATATAAATTCAGAAAATTAGGGTTCAGACCAGAGGGTTCAGGGGTTCAGAAACTGAACCAGTCCAAAACCTCCAAAAACCAACCGGTTTAATTCCCTTCAGAAAATTGGAATATAATAATCCAGTTATCCCCAATTTCCTTCCTATCCTCGTTTAGGTTATGCCCAAAATCCCAATTCAATTTGTTAAGCCCGTAACCAAACAGGTCAGATTCAATTTTCAAATTCAATTTAAAACAAAACAGTAAGCCTTCAAAACGGCGACGTGCCACTTATCCAGCTTTGCTACGGGTCGGGTCCCGACCCGAGTCCGATCCAGGACCCACCCGAGACCAAATGGTCTCTGTCTTCTCCGGTGAGCTGCAGGGGTCTTCTCCGGCGCCTGTGGGGCAATTCCGGTGACTTCGTGGGTTCGGTCCAACGGGGTTTGAAAGGGATTTCCATGATCTTTCCATCCCCGGTGTCGGTTTCCGTCCCCGACCAAGTTTTAGCCGTCGAACAGCGGATTACAGGTCGCGGCTCCGGTGAGGCCGGTTTTCCGGCGACGCTTCTAATTCCGTTTTTTCACCATTTCCAATCGGTTTCGACCCCTCTTTCGGATCAGAGAGACCATCTAGGACCCTTAGGGAGTATTTGGTGCATTTAAAACTCACGAATCAGTTGGGTTGGGGGGGATTATCATTTCGGCCAACCGAACCTGCAACCGCCTCTTCCTTATTGGTTTTTGGACCATTTCGGTCCATTCAACTTGAAAATGAATCCCCTTGGTGTCTAGATTATGCCCCAAGGGTCAGAAGTCTATTTTATGACAGTTGTTTAAAACCTGCACATTTGAGGTCATCCATGGTGGCTGTTCACGGGTTTTGGGTGTTTCTACCCTATTCGACACTCCCAATTAGCTCAGATCAGTCCCTAGGCCTCTCAGGAGATTGTATATATAGTTTATATGGCTCAAATTCTTAAAACAGTAGCAAAAGAATACAAACGAAATTCAGAACAGTTTGGTGTTTACCTCTTTGATGTTCACTGTTCCTCCCTCTCATAGTTCGGTATGGCCCGTGTGTAGTCCAGTTCACCTCCTTCCCTTGTGCACCACCAATGGAGATGCCATTATCCCTCACATGCATGCACACACAAGCTCACTCTATGGTGTTTCTCACACTCCTCAATTCTCTCTTTCAATATCAGTTTACAGGATCCTTTTGCAGGTCTGTTTTCCCTCCATTGCATATATGGAGATTTGTAAATGAAATCAGATCTTTCTTTGATGCTTCATCTCCCCAAGCTCATGATTAACTTGCATGGATTTTGGTTGGGAAAAGGTACAATCATAAGGTGTATAGGCATGATGATCTATGGGTGTAGGGTGATGCATGGCTGATGTGTTGCATGCTTGGCTATTGGTCACTTGGGAGGTGGTCTAATCAGATTTGTGTTTATATACATTTCTTGGTATATTTGTACACAAAGATAATAGTAGCCTAGTTGGTAATTTTTGGATGAGGTTTCTTTTCACTCAAAGGTCAAGGGTTCAATTCCCTTGGCCTCCCATTTGGCCATTTTTTTTTCCATATTTTCGGTTAAGGCCACGTTTGGTTGCGCAGTAATTCAGTTTCAGTGTTTCCTTCGTAACTTTCATTCCGTAACTCATTTTTCGACGCGGTTTGTTCCGAGATATCCGTATTTCAATTTTCTTCAGTTTCAGCGGTTCCGTGTCATTTATTAATCATTCAGGATTTCTCGGGTTAGCTAATTCGAGTTCTGTTGGTGTTAAAACGGCATTATTTTATCGATTTAACCAGTAATTGGGTTTGGGTATCATACCCTTTTCCCCTAGACATATTTGATTATTTAATCGGTCCATGGCGACCGTCGGGATCATAATTAATTCCCTAATCATTCTATAAGCCGGTTATTAATTAATAATTAACACTCATTATTAATTACGCAAAGTCGGGGTGTTACACACCAGCCCTATTTGGGGGCTCATGAATGCATCAACAATCCTAATCCCCGGACTAGAGGGGGGTTCTACCAATCTATCTTCATCAATATTCACTAACTGCAGTTGAGGAACGGTCTCAGAAGGACTGCCCGCACCAGAGTGTGACTCAAAGCCAGACATGGCGAACAAGAGATAGAAATGAAACAAATGAGAAGGAACGTAGAAGGGGACTAAAAACCGAACCTGAGATCAAGAAAGGACTATGAACACCGGATATCCTTCAAACTTCAAAATATGTCGAATGGCGGTAGGGTACTGTAGCAGCGAATGCAGAAGAAAGGTATGAAAGACCTTTCCCTCTCTTTATATACACATTCAAAATATGAGCCTTCCAAGGCGAGCCGACACAACGGTTGAAGATAATGATGGATTCTCAAGTATCGGCTGAGCAATAAATGACGCATTAAACCGACGTCTCGAGAAACGGAGAAACAAAACGTATGACTCTTCACAAGACCCATAACTCTAGTTAAGCCCTAGTTTCTAACTAGGGCTCGGGGGGGGGGGGGAGTAGCTGATATACCACAAACAGACACACCAATCACCTTGAGACACGTGTGCATACGGGGTTAACAAATCTCAATCATACAGAGCAGCAACTAGCCTTCAGGACATTCTCATATATATATATATATATATATATATATATATATATCATACAGAGCTAATAATCTCGATCATACAGAGCAGTGACTAGCCTTTAGGGCATTCTTATATATATATCATTCAGAGCATATAAACTCGGTCATACAGTGCAGGCGAAGCCTTCAAGGCATTCTTATGCACATCTCTCCTAGACCTTATGTCCTGGGCAATATTTAATCAGCACCTCATACGGCACTGACCTTATGGTTTCCTTAAACAACTGCCAAGCAGGGAATAAGGAAACAGTATTCAACACGGAAACTACTATCTATGATTATCTCCATCTACGACTCAATACTCCACAAGGTAACTACAATCTCCAATGATCAAATCCCTCTATTCATGGCATCGAATCCTAATCAACTTAGGAAGGCCACGGTCTATAAATTAAACCCTAAAGGTACGCTTTATTTTTATGCTCATTCTTTTGGCTTTCAATGCAGTCTTTCAATTCCTTTTACTTACTTAAGCATCGGAGCGGCTACCACCGGAGCCAATCCGGTGGACCTCTGATCGTCTTTCTGAGTGTTCTACAGGTCACGGAGCCCTCACTTATTGCGAGTCAAAAAGTGCAGCATCATATATATATATATATATTATATTCTGTGTTGATTTGGAGGAAAGGTTAGGGACAGTAGGGTTACTGTGATAAATTAAGGTGAGAAGCAGCAACATAAGTTACTGGATTTTGTGGAGAACTTGGAGGAGCAAAACAGTAGAGCAGTTATCCAATTAAGGTATTGGGTTGTTGATTTGTTTAAATCAGATTTTGTTGCGGGAGCACATAATTTTCAAATTGGTGTGCTAATTCATTTTGATGAGGGAATGTATTGTGTAGTCAGGTTCCGTCCCAGTGTCCTTAGAATTTAGAATGGATTCTTGGAGAAACAAGTATGAGCCGTTTCATTTTGGAGCAAATTGGGCAGTTGTGGACTGGCCTTGATGGGTAGAGAAAGAAGCAGCAGATGCGTTGATGCTACTGATTTAAGGTAATAATAACAGCTTATCTCAGTTTATAGTTAACCATTATTTAGCTAAATTTAATTTAAAATAGAAGTTTGTGAAATTATGATTATGCCTATAAATTATGGTTGATTGCAAATTGACCCAAGCAATAAAATAATATTTAATTTAAATAAATTAAAGAGGAAGAAATTACCGAAATGCCCCTAAGTCGAAAAGTAGTCCAATGGACTCCGAATAAATTAATTGAATAGTGGATTTTTATTATTTTGAGCATTTCAGACTCATCCGTGGGGTCTGATTTACGAAAAGAGACCCCGAGAAGTGAGAACCCATAAAAGTGTAAGTGACCATTCTACCCTTTTCAGTAACGATGTCCAAATTAAACATATGAATAATGTATTTCAACTATCTCGGACATTCTAAGACCAATGGTGAGGTCCGTTTAGAAAGACGAGGTCCCAAAAAATAACAGAACCAGTAAAAGTGCAAAATGATCATTTTGCCCTTTTTAGTACAGAAGTCCAAATTGAATTCCGCGAAAGTCTAAACCGACTTTGTTCGAGATCCCGGATTCAATAGTAGAGTTTATTCAAGTAAAAGAAGTACTAATAGTAAAGATGCATAAAATTTGATGAATAGCATGAATTAAACATACATATATACATATATATATATATATATAGACTGAGATTGGTTTCCTAAATCATAGGAATACCCAAATACAAGAAGAAGGCGGTTTGACCTTCCAGACAGATACAGTAAAAAGGTAAGTAATCTCTGATCTCTGCTTATGTTACACTCCAAGCCATGTCAACAGTTTTTCCTTTATCACTTGTTGTATTCTATACATACCAGTGTTTATTGAGCCACATTGATATTGCTCTATCAAGTGGGAAGCATTTATCTATTTTCATATATATCTTGATCATGATTGTACATTTGTGCATAGAGTTCTTGTTGTACACTTGTACCCAGGGCCGTGAGGGCCAGACAGTTATATTCGAAGCAGTCTAGTAACCGTAGTTCAGATAGCTATTGTTATGTCAAATTGCCTAGAACAGTTATGTTCCACATTTATACTCTTCATGGAGGTAGCATGATCCTGATATATTATTAGTGCCGGATTTGTGCTCAGTCACATCTCCATCTGATGCCAGTTATGACCTTCGGGTCCAGTTATGACCTTCGGGTCCAGATTATTATACAGTGTACACAGAGCCATATTCAAACAGTCCGTAGCGGATCTGAATACGAGCTCAGGAGGTAGCCGGGCCCCAGCCGAGTGCATGAACCAGTTTTGATATCACTATCATTTATTGTTGATATTCATAGCTTGATCATGTTATACCATTATGAATGATCATGAGATTTCACAGTTTTTGAGTGCATATGATTATACTTGAGGCAGCTCATGACTGTAGCTTGTATGATTATATTATCAAACAGATTTGTATTGATTTATCATTTGAGTTCCTACCATTTGATATTGAGTTCTATATTCATTGATTGGCTAGCACATCTGCATTTATCCTAGTTCTTTTATGGATAATGCTTCTATATTCTTGTACACATGGCAGAGCAAAGGAGAATTACTTATTGAGCTTTAGTTAGCTCACCCCAAACTTATCACCCCTTTCAGGAAATGAAGCTGTAGAAGAGCAGTAGCAGTCAGCTAGATAGCAGTGGACATTTCTTTTGAAGTTGTTAGTGTAATACTTAGTACAGATAGTCTTGTAGCTCTCCCATGTTATCCATGTCTTGGGGATGAACAGTTGTATTAAGAAATTTTGTATTCCGCATTTTGTAAAACATTAGATAAATTACATGCAGCTTTTATTTATTTAATTCCGCATTTAGTTGTTGCATGTTAGTAGCACTGATGTGTTACAAGTTGAGACCCTTGGTTCGACAAGCAGTGTCGGACCGGGCGTCGCGACACGAGATCCGCATAGGGTGGGGTCTCGGGTCGTGACAGCTTGGTATCAGAGCATCCTAGGTAACACAGTGGTTCATGGGAGATAAGACTAAGGTACTAGTATTACAAATGTCCAAGTAGAGTCAGTCAGTAGATAGATTCTAACGTGATAGATAGACTATTATATAAATGTTGATCGTTGATCTTTCACAGCGAGTAAAATTGGGAGATGATTTAGCTATTGGTACATCGCAGGTATTTTTCAAGTTTGTTAAGGCATACCCGTATGCTAGTTTTACGTATTGATTTTGTTTTTTGTATTCACTACTAGATTGATTTAGAAATTGAACTGCTAGTTGAACATAGAAACAGAACTCTCAGGTTATATATTAACTGTTCAATTTCTACCGAGAGAATGATTAATGAGATATGTTATGCATAAAACCAGTAGAGCAAGTAACATGGATGTATAAAGTATTAGAGTGACATATTGTTATCTCGTAGAATTTTAAAGACATCCATGAGTTAAATGAGTAGGTGACTAATAAACTTCAAAGAGTAATAGTAGATTTAAATACAAAGATTCATAATCTTTAGAATGAATTGCATGTCTTTATAGATATGAATGTTTACTTGATAAAAGAAATAGAATGAATAACGACTCTTGGAAGAGTCATTAGAAAGGAATGTTATACATTGGAGACATCATTAGGAAAGAATGATATACATAGAGTATATGAGATACAGATCATACGTGTACAGATATTTGTTAATCGGAGAAAGAAATTAATGATTGAAAAATAATTACATGATTTGTGACTGTTAGAAGATGGAAGCAAGTTAAGATACTCAAGGTTAACTAGTTGTTGGAAAAGACTACGTATTCTGAAAAAGTTGATGATTCTTGAATAACTAAGATGAGCAAGTAAATAGTGAAATAAATAATTTTGAATGATTATTCTATCTTATGGAAGTAACTACTTGATATCTATTGAGTAATAGTTTGATGTATTCCCTATTAAGAATTAAATTATTGTTATAGACTAGTGACTTGATGTTTATTGGGCTACAGTTGATAATTTTTATATATTGAAGGAACCGTTGAGAATTGGATTATTATTTATAGATTATAAACTTGATGTTTATGGTTAGATGATTCTTCCTAGCATTAATTAAAATACATTATGCACGTATATCGAGGCAAAACAAAAAATTTAGTTTTTCTTGCTTTGTTATATGTTGATTGAGCTGTATAGATGTTTAATTAATGCTAGGAAGTTACCTAGGTGGTGTTGAATTGAAGTACCTAGAGTTGGAAATTTGGGACTTTATGTATTCCTTGGTTTATTTGATGTTTTGTTGCCATGAGGATGACTTATCTTGTCTTTGTATTTGATTGCTATATTTGATGTGTATTTATGTGATATTTACTTGACATCTTGGAAGAGAATTGGTTGTGTAATGTATTAGTCTTTTATGTGATGTTATTGACTTTATGAAATTCTTTGTGGTTGGTGAGATTGTGATATTGTGGCTTGAGAAATGTGTTAAGGTGTATGGTTGTGACCCATGTCATGTGAAGCAATTTATGAGAATTTAAAGTTATGAATTATGTGGGGTTTAATGTATGACTTAAAAAGGGACACCATGTGTTTGATCATTTGTCACATTGAATTTGCATGATGAAATCATGGCATGTTGGCATGGTGAAATTCCTTGGACACATGGTGTGAGTTGAGCACGAAGTGCTATGCATTATGAGGGTGTAGATCCTGTGGTGAAAAACCCAAAATTGGCCATTTGGTACTCGCATGCCAACGGGGTCCGGACCGTGAAGCGAGACATGTATCGGTGCTTGATTGACTGGGAGCGGCCCGTGAAATAGGTGTGGTACTCGATGGACCATCGGATGCGATCCGTAAAATCGAGACATGGGTGTGGCATAGAGTTTGCATGTGTGAGTCATGCATAGCGTGTTGCATTGCATTAAACAACGGGAAAGGAAATTATATCTTGAAATTATACATTTGCACACGCCACGTCCTAAATTTGTTGCTAGTATTAGTGAGTTATCATACCAGCAGTTGAGCTGACCAATTCGTGGGCAATATATTTCAGATAAGGCACCAGTTGCTTGAGACTTCCTTGAGTGTTGAAGAAAAAGGGAGGAAATGGATTTTGCGGAAGATTTGGCCCTTGGGGGCATGTTTTGAATGTGTGGGCATGAGCCCAACTTATTGTATTTAAACTTATGTAAAATTGTGAACATTAGGCCTTGAGCCATCTTAATATGTATGAGTTGTGAATGAAATGAATGTACGACAATTATGATTTAAATGTGCATTAAATGGAAGTGTTAGAAAATAATGGATGCATGGAGTTGTGGACATCGGGTGAGGGTGGATTGTTGATGCAATTATACTCACATATGTTGTGATTATTAGGTGAGGAAAATACTTAGAAAAAACAAGGGGAAACTATCTTCAAATTTTGGTAGAATCAAAGTGGGAATTAGGTGTGTAAATGACTTTTTAAAAAGGAGTGGAAAAAATGTCAAAATGGGGGTTTAGGAACCTTGAACAAGGGGGCTAAAAGTGGGAAGAAAAGAGGGCTTAAAAGACTTGGAAAAAAATTCAAAAATGGATAAATTGGTTGCAGCCATGAACAGTGAAAAATCAGAAAATCAGAAAATCAGAAAATCAAGCCTCTGTTGCTACAGTGCCCCGACTGCCCCCGCGCCCCCCCGTGCGCAGCCTGCCTACCCGCGCGCACAGCCTAGCCGCCCGCGCACGCATGTTGCCTGTCCCCGCGCGCCCTGCAGCGTGCTGCCCTGCTGTCCCACCTGCAGTGATACCCTGTTGTCCAGCCCTGTTTCACCATCCTTTTGACCACTTCTTGGACTATACCCTAGGGTATTTTAAGAACCTTTTTGGGCAACCGTTACAAGGCACTTTGAGAAAGGTTTTGAGAATATTTCGAGAACCATTTTTAAATATGATTTAAAGTATTTGGGCATTAATTGAGAGGAGTACTTGAACTATGTTTGTCACGGCCCGAAACCCACCCTGTGCATATCTCGCATCGCGACCGCCACCCTCAGGTCCGGGGACCCTTGGGCGAAGGCTCACATAGGCAGCGGTATCGAATAGATGTGCAACATACATTTTGCGGAAGCGTGAAAAACTTTTTCTTTTCTTTTCTCATTTTTAAATTATGCACATCCGTCCGATACTGCTGCTCCATACATGGTTACACATTCAGAGTCTAACGAAAACTTAAAGACTTCATACATTAATACAATACATATTCGGTTGCCCTGAGGGCTTATTATGTAATATCCCGACCCGGGATACCGGGTCACATGACACGTACTACGAGGGAAAAAAATCATATATATATAATTAATTGATTATTACATTAATTAATTAATTATAAGACCTAATGTATATATATGTATTAATTAAATGTATGTAAAATGTAAATATGTATATATATATATATTAAATAAAATGAAATATGAAAAAGATGAAAAGTGAAGAGGTGAACAATGTGAATGTGTGTGTGTGTGTGTGTTGGCAAGTGTGTGTGTGTGTCTTGTATATATATGTGTATATGTATATATATGTATATAATATGTATAAATATCTTATGTAAATTAAATGCAAAGTAGGAAAGAGAGAAGGCTGAAATTATGGGATGGGAAGTCTATGTAGGGCTAGAATTCAGAATGTAGAAAGAGAAAGATAGCTGTAGAGAGAGAGAGAGAGAGGTGGGAGGAGTGAGAAGAGTCGGTCACTTCTCTATAAAGGCCAAGCATGCAAATCATGCTTTCTTCTTGCTAAAGAAACCAAAAGAACAAGAACTGAAGAGAAGAGAAGAAGGATTAGAGCAAGAAAGAGGAGGAAAACCAACCAAAAAGGTGAGAGTGTTCAAAACTGTCAAAATTCCCTCTCTAGAATTTCTCTACATATGAACTGATTTAAAGCTTCCATTTTGTATATATGATGTTTAGAACACGTCTAAACCTTAACAAGCATGAAAATATAGCTTAAAAACACCTAAGGTTGCATGACCCATAAGCCACGGCCATGGATGGACCTTGCTCAAGCAGGTCTGATCGAAGGGAAACCAAACTTGGTTTGGTGTATAGGGACCTCTTTTAGACCACATAAACATATTAAAAACGTGTGACCGCGACCAAAAAGCATGAACAAAGACCCTCAAATGTTAAGTTGCAGGTTTCGGGTCTACACCCCAAACCTCTAAACTCATGATTTAAGCCGTTTATTTAAATGAAAAATTGATCTCCATGAAGAGGGGATCACAACAAGCTAAACCTCATAACAAATGGTCAAGAAACGAGTATGAACCGAGGCTATTACAGGTTCAGCTATCATGTCCAAAACCGAACATGTGAAGGAGTTTTAAAGCTCAAAATCAATGCCAATCGATTTGTATGAACCTTAGGGATAAATTGGGACAAAAACAGTCGAGCTTGGAAGAGTAAAACGTCACGAAATAGGAGAAAAAGGAAATCGGGAATTAGGGTTTTCAGTCGGTCGCTCGGGGAAGACGACCGAGTCGACTCGTGCACTGTTTAAAACAGTGGGTGGACTCGGGACAGGTGGCAGCCTTGGGGCTTGCCACCGAGTTATTGGAACGGCGTCGTTTAGGGGCGTATACGGTTATATATAAACCGTGTTATAAAAAATTAAAGGAAAGGAAGCAAATTTGTCGCTATGGGGTTTCGATCCCTAACCCTCGCGCGTGGGGAAGCCCTCATTTTCCACTCGGCCACGCATGCGCGTGTGTCACTCAAGGGGCAGAATTTATATATAAAATATATATAAAATAAAACAAGAAAATAAAAGGTGCAACCGCACCTGGTGGGATTCGATCCTGTGATGTATGGGGAGGGAGATGGCACGCTGGCCAGCGTGCCATCCTATTCAACCTATTCTTTTTTTCCCCATTAATAATATATATATATTACATGTTATAATTAATTTAATTAAATTTGATTAATTAAATTAATTACTCCGAAATGGCCCGTTGTCCAAAAATTACAAGTTATATATGTAACCTTACTATCTTGGACCCCCTAAGCCCATTGGTGAGGTCCACAACATGAGATGAGGTCCCGAAAAATTTAAGACCCCTAGAAAATGTCAAAATGACCAAAATGCCCTTACCCCATAAACAAGTCAAACAAAGTCCAAATTTAATAAATGAATAGTGTATCCTTACTATTTCGGATATTCTGAGACTAATGGTAGGGTCCGTTTTACGAGACGAAGCCCGAAAAATAAAGTCACGTAAGGGGTAAATTACCAAAATACCCCTTGACCAAAATTGACAAATTATTAATGTATTCTTACTATTTTGGACCTTCTAAGTCCAATGGTGAGGTCCACGACATGAGACGGGGTCCCGAAAAATAAAGACACGTAAGGAGGGTAAAATGACAAAAATACCCTTGGTACCCCTAAAGCCTAAATGAAATCAGAAAAGGTCTAAACCGACTTTCTTAAACACTCCGGACTCAATGGTAGAGTCTATTCGACCTAAAGAAATGTCTAAAATGAAAAGACATAAAATTTGATGAATAGCATCTGTTAGATGACTATGAACTGAAATGTTGCCAAAGAACTAAACTGAGGCAAATACGAGAAATGAAATACGATAAGACACGACACGTAAACATGTTAAGTAAATAACTTTAAATTAAAAGTTAATGGAACTCCCAGAAGAGTATGATTGTAGAAATCTATTTTTCTTGACATGATAAATTGTGTTTTAAACAGATAATTAATTAAACACAAAATGAGCCAAGAAAAGGAAGTCACTCCTATGAAGACAAGGGCCCAATTGGCAAGTGACCCAAGACAGCAAGCTTTCCGGGAACAGCTAGAAAGACAACTTCAGCTGATTCAAAATCGTATCCGAATTTCTAAAACAAATGAAGTATGCTGCGTAAGCCCCTTTATTTACAAGACAATAACAAAGGAGCAATTAGCCGCTAAACAGCTTAAGAAACGGGAAGATACGGAAACATTGCATGAATGGCTTCAAAGATTAAAGGAAGCCAGGGGCAAAGCACCCAAATAGAGCAGGACTAAAAGTACAAGGTGAGTAACCCTGTGTTTGAATTGGAAATTTGACTCCATGATTTAAAAAGGGTTTTAAGTATAAGATATGAAGTATTTGAAGTTTCAAATTCAGTATTTACATGATTCAGTTTTTAATTGTTCTGTTTTAGAAATTCATTGTGACATGCTTAGTGATTGGTTTCTGCAACAGTTTTTCCTTCAAATACTTTTTAGCATGTCTAGTTAAAATGCAATTATTGTTAAATATTCTGAATTTGCTTATTTCAAGTATACGAATGTTTATTACGAAATTATGAAAAGTATCTATAAGACAAGTCACATGATAAATGTTTTACAAGATGAATGGTGCATAAGCACTTAGACAGGATTCTGAGTTTTCAGTTGCCCTGTAAAATAGGCAGGATTTTGGGTTTTACGGAACTCAATTGCCTTGTAAAATGCCCGGTAGCAGGATCTAATCCCTCAGGCAGATGAGATATCTCCATAGATAAGTAATATGGGACTCCGGTTCGAAACGGATTCCACTAATGGAAGTGATAAGATGACAAATGATTTGAAAATGGAAGCAAGTTTTTACTCTCATTTTCATTATGCATATGTTGAGTTATATATACTCTATTTAAGAAATACATGATATGTTATATGTTTTAAAGTTCACATGTATAAGTTTAGCTTGAATGTTTTAAATATTTCACAGCTACATGTTTTAAGGAATGCATATATCTTGTATTCAATTATATGAACAATTGGCGGTGACTATTTTACGAACTCTTATGTACTAAACCACTGCCAATTGAAAAACACCATGACGAATATTGGAATTGCTCACAAGCTTAGATTAGCTTACCCGGACTTTGTTCGGACCCCCCCTTTCAGGTAATTAGCAGCAGTTTGGATTTAAGGACGATGATGACAAGTCTGCTGATTTTCGGAGGACATGGTTAATTAGTCTCTTTTGATAAGTCTGTAAACTCTAATAGTACTTTTATATTAGTAGACATAGTAAGGTAATGTAATAAGCCCTCTGGGCAAATCGGTTATGTATGGTATGAATGTATGAAGTCTTTAAGTTTTTAGTTATACTCTGAATGTGTAACCATGTATGCTATGTATGGAGCGGCAGTACCGAACGGATGTGCATAATTTAAAAATAATAAAAGAAAAGAAAAAGTTTTTCACGCTTCCGCAAAACGTATGTTGCACATCTATTCGATACCGCTGCATATGCGAGCCTTGTCTCGGGGCCCTCGGGTCTCGGGGCGGCGATCGCGATCCGGTGATCCGCACAGGGTGGGTTTCGGGTCGTGACATATTACATATTCTTACATTGTTTACTAATACAAAACGTACTACTAGTGTTCATAGGTGCTTCAAAAGAAACTATTTAAACATATCCTTCCAAAAACAGCTAGACTCATCGTTGTCGTCCTTAAGACCTTGTCTGCTGCATCACCTGAAAGGGGGGTCTGAACAAAGTCCGGGTAAGCTAATCTAAGCTTGTGAGCAATCCCAGTATTCGTCATGGGGTTTTCAATTAGCAGTGGTTTAGTACATAAGAGTTTGTAAAATAGTCACCGCTAATTGTTCGTATATTTGAATACAGAATATATGCATTCCTTAAAACATGTAGCTTTGAAACATTTAAAGTATTCAAGCTAAACTTATACATATGAACTTTAAAACATATAACATATCATGCATTTCTTAAATAGAGTATATAAAACTCAAACATATGCACATTAAAAATGAGAGTAAAAACTTGCTTCCATTTTCAAACCATTTGTCATCTTATCACTTCTATTAGTGAAATCCGTTTCGAACCGGACTCCCATCTTACTTATAAATGGAGATATCTCATGCCTGGGGGATTAGATCCTGCTACCTGGTATTTTACAAAGCAATTGGGTTCCGTACAACCCAAAATCCTGCCTATTTTACAGGGCAACTGAAAACTCAGAATCCTGTCTAAGTGCTTATGCACCATTCATCTTGCATTTAAAATATATTTAGCATATGAGTACATCAAAATAGATATTTCTCGTGAGTACTTTAAAACATAACATTCATATACTTGAAATAAGCAAATTCAGGATATTTAACAATAATTGCATTTTAACTAGACATGCCGAAATATATTTGAAGGAAAAACTGTGTGGGAAAAACCAATCACTGAACATGTCACAATATAAACCAGAATAATTAAAAACTGAATCATGTAAATACTGAATTTGAAACTTCAAATACTTCATATCTTTGAACTTAAAACCTTTTCAAATCCATGGAGTTAAATCTCCAATTCAAACACAGGGTTACTCACCTCATATACCGTAGACCCTACTGAGGAGTCTTGCCCTTATCAGCCCTTATCCTAAACAATTTAGAAAAAGACTCATAAATTTCATAATGAAATTAATTAACTGAACTGAACTTTTTCCTTTACTACATAAGTTAACTACAACTTATCTTATAGTGGTATCGTATAGAATGAGTAAGAAACACGCATTACCTTTTTACCCACTCACTTAAGGTTTCGGTATTTTCTTTTTCTTCCTCTTTTCTTTTCTTTGCTTCTTCCTTCTTTTTCCTGGCCTCAGCTACCATTTCCCTGGTAGGTGACTTATGCATAAAAGGCCTAACCGAAATCACCTCAGTGGCCTTGGCGATTCTTATGTGCTTTTCAATTACCTGTTGTTGCCACAATAGGGCCTTCATGAAAGCTTGTTGCTTGGGATCTTTGGCCCTTTGGGCTTTATTCATGATGGTGAATTTCTTTGGTTGCTCTCCCATGTTTATCACCTAAAAACAATTTAGGAGTTAGAAATTTTATTCTAAGGTTGATGTGTTGTCGTGTCCTTTCGTAATTTATTTCATTCGTACTTGCCTTAGTTTAATGCCCTGGCAATATTTTAGTCCATAGTCATTTAATAGATGCTATTCATCAAATTTTATGTCTTTTTATTTTAGACATTTCTTTTGGTCGAATAGACTCTACCATTGAGTCCGGAGTGTCCAAGAAAGTCGGTTTAGGCTTTCCAAGAATTTAATTTGGACTTTTATATGTAAAAGGGCAAAATGGTCATTTATCGTTTTTCGTGTCATATTTTTCTGTACTTCGTTTCGTAATTTGGACTCCATTTTTGAGTCCGAGATGTCAAAGAAAGTCAATTTAGACCTTCTCTGATTTCATTTTGGCTTTAGGGGTACCAGGGGCAATTTGGTCATTTCACCCCCTTGCGTGTCTTTATGTTCGGGACTCATCTTGTGTCATGGACCTCACCATTGGACTCAGAAGGTCCATGATAGTAAGAATACATTAATAACTTGTTAAATTTTGGTCAAGGGGCATTTTGGTCATTTACCCCTTACGTGTTTTTATTTTTTGGGCCCCATCTCGTAAAACGGACCCTACCATTGGTCTCAGAATGTCCAAAATAGTAAAAATACACTATTAATATGCTTAATTTGGACTTCATTTGCTCTATTTATTACCCAAGGGTATAATAGTAATTTTACTTTATTTATTAAATAATTAAATTAATTATTTAATTATTCTTTAGGGGCTTAATTGCACAAAATCTTCATTAGTTGGGCCATAGTGGGATTTCCCAGAAGTTTGGGGGTCAATCCGTAAATACAAAGAGTGTTGGTTTATTTGATTTTTTTATTAAATTATAAAACCAAAGGGTTCGGTCCAAATATAAGTGAACCGGTCCGGTTCAGTTACAACCCAACCGGTCTAGCCGATTCTTGACATAATGCTGACGTCATGATGACGTCAGCCCTAGGGTTTTAAAACATTTAAACCAAAACGTCACCGTTTACATAACCGGACCGTTGGATCTGGTTCGACCCGGACCCGTAACCGAATCCGACCCGACCCGACCCGAACAGTGTCGTCTTCCCCCCGAAGTCGACACTGTTCACTACAAAACCCTAAATTTTTCCAGTCCAATTTCGTGATGTTTTTCAAGCCTATTTTCTCTGTTTTCTTTTCCAATCACTTCCTAATGTTTTAATATATGTTTTTGAATCGATTTAGGGCTTCGAATATGGTTTAATCGTTGGGTTTAAACCATGAAAACCCGAACTGTATAACCTATGGTTCATGCTTATTTCTAAACCAAAATTCATGGGGTTTCGTTTGTTATGATCCCCTCTTCATGGGGATTCATATCTCGTTCTTAAATATTGATTTATACTGAGTTTTAAGGGGTTGGGGTGTAAACTCGTAACCTGTAACTAGACATTTGAGGGTCAGTTCTTTTGAGTTTTGGTCGCGGATGTAGGTTTTTAACATGCTTATAGGGTTTACTTGAGATCTCTATACACCAAACAAAGTTTGGTTGCCATGGGTTCAGACCCTTTAAGCAAGGTCCTCCCATGGCGATTCTTCATGGGTTTACGTTTTCTTGGTATTTTTGAAGCCTAAGATCATGGTTGACAGTCTTGTACATATATATATATATATAGCATTATATGATCATATATAACTCAAAATAGTTCATATTCAAGCTAATTTCTAGAGAGAGAAAATGACAACTTTGAGCATTTCTCACCTTTTTTGTCGTGGGTTCTATATCTTTTCTTTCTGGTTTTCTTCCTCTTCTTCTCCTTCAGTTCCTTAGCTTTTCTTTTCTTACAAAACAAGCATGCAATGCATGCTTGTTCCTTTTTAAAGACAAAGGGAACCGACCTCTCTCTCTCTCCTCCACTCTCTCTCTTCTTTCTGATTTCATAGCCCTACATAGCCCTCCCATCTCATAAATTTTGTTCTTCCCAAGCTTGCTTTACATTAATTTTTTTGAGATATTTTTACATATAATATATACATATATATACATATACACATATATAAGACAACACACACACACACACCAGCCGACACACACACACCCCTTTTCACATTTCACCTATACATATACATACATACATACATGTTTTCATATCCATACATACCCATTTCACTTTATACATATAAATATATAATATAATTAATATATATACTTTTCTCATACTTAATTAATTAATTTAATAATTAATTAATTATATATATATAAATAATTTCCTTTTCCTCGTAATACGTGTCATGTGACCCGGTATCCCGGGTCGGGATATTACAATGTTGAGGAACGATTTTGAGTTATATTGAATGTCGAATCTTTACTTAGATTGTTGGGAGAAACTTGAGGAATGATGATGAAAATTTTAATTAAATTTACTGAATTGTCACTTCTTTTCCTTTCTTTGGTTTCGTTCAGTCGCTCCCCGGGTTCGTGGGAATTCGGGGCGTGACATGACAAGAGATTTCCAGCCATATACTATAGTCAACCAGACACGTTCATCAACTGACCTAAGGAATGCCCTCGTCCTAACTTTCCAATATGCATAATTAGTATCATCAAACAATGGAGACGAGATATGGATCTGTCTTCACAATTGTCCATCTAGACAAGTTTACGATCAATATATTGCCTAAGATTGTTGATCTAATACCCCTTTGAGAGGCCCTATGTGTATTTAGATGTATGAACTTTTGACCTAGAGAGGGGGTGAATAGGTCAAATGGTAAATTAAAAATTTTAATTATTCTAAATTAGTAACCCAACAATGATTATGGTTTTCACTTTGATTAGGTGAGAATTAAGTTCTAGTGAGTGCAAGAAAAAATTAGTGGCAAACATAATATAGCTCATAAAGCAATAAAAGTAAGGAAATGAACACACCGATTTTTGTTGACAAGGAAACCGCCACAGATCAAATAAATCAGCTTTTGAAAACCCAAGGGTGCTGACCAAGATGATGAAACCACTAGAATAGCTTTGGTGATTATGGACGCGATAGACACAACGATTTAGTCCCTCGAACCTTGCTCTTGTTCTGAATCTCTTGCAACTTGAATCCACAAGCGCTTTTCACGTAGACCTCTATTTAGATACATGAACAGATAACCTCAATCACAGCTAGGAACTCCATGCAATCTCAAACTCTACTGATTCCATAACCTTGAACTCTATAAGATTATACTCCAATGGTGAAGAAGAAAGATTGGTAGGGTTCTATGATCAATAGGCCATGAATGTAACACCCACTCCCAGTAGATTAAGCTTAAAACAATGTAATAGTGTGTTAGCAATAATCCTCGGGTAATATTAAGACGTCAACCTGACTAGAGTTGGGAAATAACCAACTCACCAACAAACACTAACCCTGACTGGACCATAATCTATGTAGAGTTAAAAGTCAACCTAATTTAAGGTCAACCTAACCTAACCTAACCTTACCTAACTTGGGTTAGCAAGACTAATAGGTAAGGTAATCAATATATCACTAACCTAAGATGAAAAAATAATACATTAATTATTACACATTATTAAATAATTTCATTATTTAATAATTAGAGAAAATAAAAGAAAAATAGGAAATAAATGGTTAAAAATACAAGAAAAATATATTTAATGTCCCAAAAATTACCATGACCTATATACATCATTGGGAGCCCAAATACACACACTAGAGTGTGTAAATATGTGAAAACAACTGTGGAATAATTATGGAAAATTAAAGAAAAATAATAATAAATTATTTTAATCATTTTCATGTGGCCAACACATGACAAAGAGGGCTGGCACACACACCAAGGTGTGTCGTGAGTGTATATGTGTATATATGTATAAATACATGTATATATGATATAAAATAAAATAAAAATGGGAAAGTTGAAGAATAAGTTGCAGCAATACATGTGGGTAGCCCACCATGCAACAACAACAACTAAAAAGTTGCACTAGCAAAACCTTAGCCCACCATGGCCTTTCCCCCAACCAATCACATGGAATTACTTCACCTTGAGGAAAATCTCCCCAAATAAATATACCCAGCCTCAGGGAGACTAAGTTCTGAAATCAGAAAGTGAGAGTGAGGATTCTGAGCACAAGGGAGAGCTCAAGGGGTGTAGAAACAAGAGAAGGAAAAGAGAGAGAGAAAGATGAAGAAACTAAAAATCCAACCAAACAAGGTTGGAAGCCATCTCTATGCTCCTATTTCAATTTTTGTGTGTTTAACATCCATGCTAGATGGTTTTAGAAGTGTCTTAAGATTTGGTAGTCCTACAATAGTGAAAAACCACCATTAAAGGGGAGCTCAAGGCTTGCCCAAAAATCGATCGATACAAAACACAAAAACAAGTATTGAACCTTAATGTAATATCCCGACCCGGGATATCGGGTCACATGACACGTATTACGAGAAAAAGAAAATATATATATAATTAATTAATTATTAAAATTAATTAATTAATTATAAGAAATGGATATATATATATATGTATTAATTAAATGTATATGTATGTATATATATTAAATAAATGATATATGTAAATGTTAAAAAAGTAAAAAAGTGAAAAAGTGTGAACAGTGTGTGAATGTGTGTGTGTGTGTCGGCTGGTGTGTGTGTGTGTGTCTTGAATATATGTGTATATGTATATATATGTGTATATTATATGTATAAATATCTTGCCAAAATTAAATGCAAGGAAGAAAAGAGAAAAAGTAAAATTTATGAGATGGGAGAGCTATGTAGGGCTAGAAATCAGAATGAAGAGAGAGAGAGAACTGTAGAGAGAGAATGGAGGAGAGAGAAAGGGTCGGTCACTTTCTCTTTAAATAGCCAAGCATGCAAACCATGCTTTCTACTTGCAAAAGAAACCAAAAGAAGAAGAAGTAAGGAGAATAGAGAGAGAATTGGAAGAAGAACAAGAGAGAAATCAAGTGTAAACAGGTAAAGTTTCCAATTTTTACATTTTTCTCTCTCTAAGATTTTGAGCATGATAGGAACTGTTTTGAGTTGTTATGTATATATGATGCTTAAGATGTGTCTAGAAGTGTATTAAGCATGAAATTTAAGCTTTAAAACACCTAAAAACACCTAACCCAGAAGCATCCTCCATTAAAGACCATGCTTCTAGCAGGTCTGACCCGATGGAAACCAAACTTTGTTTGGTGTATAAGGACCTCTAGTAGACCCTACAAGCATGTTAAAAACCTACGTACACGACCTTGAAGCTCAAAAATCGACCCTCAAATGTCAAGATGCAGGTTACGGGTTTACACCCCAAACCTCTAAACTCATGATTTAAGCCATTTCTTTAAATGAAAACTGAATCCCCATGAAGAGGGGATCAGAACAAGCCAAGCCTCATCGAAAATGGTCAAGAAACGAGCATGAACCGAGGGTGATACAGGTTTAGCTATCGCGACCGAAACCGAACACACGAACGAGTTTTGAACTCCAAAATGAATGCCAATCGATTTGTATATACCTTAGGAGTAATTTGGGACCAAAACAGTGGAGATTGGCTGAGTAGAAATGCACGAAATAGGAAGAAATGAATTCGGGAACTAGGGCAACAGTAGAGTCGACGTGGGGAAGACGAAGACGAGTTAACTCGGTTTTAAAAATAGGGCTGGGTCGACTCGGACAGGTGGCAGCCTCTGGGCTTGCCACCGATTAATTGGAACGGCGTCGTTTTGAATGTCGGTTAAGTAAATGGACGCTAGGGCTGACGTCACATGTAAATAAACCGGATAGACCGGTTGGTTTATGACTAGACCGGACCGGTTCACTTAGTATAATACCAAACCCTTTGGTTTTCAAGTTTATTTAAAAATAAATAAACCATGACTTCTTATATTTACGGATTGACCCCTGGGCTTTAGAAAAATTATACTGAGGCCCAACTGAGGGAAAATTTATACATTTAGACCCCTGGAAAAATAATTAAATAATTAATTTAATTATTTAATAAATGAGGTTAAATTACTATTTTACCCTTGTGGCATAAATAGAGCAAACGAAGTCCAAATTAAACATATGAATAGTGTATTTTTACTATTTTGGACATTCTGAGACTAATAGTAGGGTCCGTTTTATGAGACGGGGCCCGAAAAAATAAATACACAAAGGGGTAAATGACCAAAATACCCCTCGACCAAAAATTAACAAGTTATTAGTGTATTCTTACTATCTTGGACCTTCTGAGTCCAATGGTGAGGTCCACAACACGAAATGGAGTCCCGAAAAATAAAGACACGTAAAGGGGTAAAAAGACCAAAATACCCCTGGTACCCCTAAAAGCCAAAATGAAATCAGAGAAGGTCTAAATTGACTTTCCTTGACATCCCGGACTCAATAATGGAGTCCAAATTACGAAACGAAGTACAGAAAAATATGACACGTAAAACGGTAAATGACCATTTTGTCCTTTTACATATAACAGTCCGAATTAAATGATTGGAAAGCCTAAACTGACTTTCTTCGACACTCCGGACTCAATGGTAAAGTCTATTCAACCAAAAGAAATGTCTAAAATAAAAAGACATAAAATTTGATGAATAGCATCTGTTAGATGACTATGAACTGAAATATTGCCAAAGAACTAAACTGAGGCAAGTACGAGAAATGAAATACGAAAAGACACGACACGTAAACATGTCAAATAAATAACTTTAAATTAAAGTTAATGGAACTCCCAGAAGAATATGATTGTAGAAATCTGTTTTCTTGACACGTTAAATTGTGTTTTAAACAGAGAATTTAATAGACACAAAAATGAATCAAGAACGAGAAGTTCCCCCAATGATGACAAGGGCCCAAATAGCAAATGATCCGAAACAGAAAGTTTTCCGGGAGAAGCTAGAAAAACAGCTCCAGGTAGTTCAGAAATATATCCGAATTGCCAAAACAAATGAAGTGTGCAGCGTTCGCCCCTTCATTTGCAAGACTATAACTAAGGAGCAACTAGCAGCGAAAAAGATTAAGAAACAGGAGGACACCGAAACGCTACAAGAATGGCTTCACAGGTTGAAGGAAGCCAAGGGAAAGGTGACTAAATAAATCGAAAACCAGAAGTACGAGGTGAGTAACCCTGTGTTTGAATTGGAGATTTAACTCCATGGATTTGAAAAAGTTTTAAGTTCAAAGATATGAAGTATTTGAAGTTCAAATTCAGTATTTACATGATTCAGCTTTTAATTGTACTGTTTTATAACTCTATATGACATGCTCAGTGATTGGTATTTATCATAGTTTTCTTAAAACATATTTCAGCATGTCTAAAGTTTTAAATGCCAAATTATGTTAAATATCCTGAATTTGATAGTTACAAGTATTTGAAGTCCTGTTGTAGAATTTATACATTTCATGTTTTAAATATTCATGAAAGTATCTATTGAAGTAGTCATGTGATAAATGTTTTACAAGATAAACGGTACTAAAGTACCACCCCCTATGAAGGTTGAAATCCTTTGGGATTCAACAGTAAATGCCCGGTAGCAGGATCTAATCCCCCAGGCAAATGAGATCAGCAGTATTGGCAGTAAAATGGGAGTCTGGTTCGAAACAGATTCCACCTAATTAAAGAGAAAAGATAACAAAGTGATTTTGGAAATGAGAGCAGGTTTTACCCTCATTTTCAAATACATATTGATGTGATTTAAGTTATATACTTATCTGATGAAGTACGAGTTTTGCTTGGATACCTTAAATGTTTCAAAGCTATTTATTTGAAATGCATATGTTTGAGTTATATACTCTATTTTACGAAGTACGAGCTTAGCTTGAATACTTTAAATGTTTCAAAGCTATTTATTTGAAATGCATATGTTCCGAGTTATACACTCCATTTGACAAGTATAAGTATAGCTTGAATACTTAAAATGTTTCAAAGCTATTTGTTTTAAGAATGCATGTACTTTGTATTCTAAATTATATAAGCAATTGGCAGTGAATGTTTTACAACTCTTATGTACTAAAAACCACTGCTAATTGAAAACCCCATGACGAACACTGGAATTGCTCACAAGCTTAGATTAGCTTACCCGGACTTTGTTCGGACCCCCCTTTCAGGTGATGCAGCAGACAGGGTCTTAAGGACAACGACGATGAGTCTAGCTGATTTTGGAAGGATATGATTAAATAGTTTCTTTTGAAGAACCTATGAACATTAGTAGTACGTTTTGTATTAATAGACAATGTAAGAATATGTAATAGGCCCTCAGGGCAACCGAATATGTATTGTATCGATGTATGAAGTCTTTAAGTTTTCTTTATACTCTGAATGTGTAACCATGTATGCTATGTATGAAACAGCAGTATCGGACGGATGTGCATAATTTAAAAATGAGAAAAGAAAAGAAAAAGTTTTTCACGCTTCCGCAATCATGTGTAGCACATCTATTCGATACCGTTGCAGATGCGAGCCTTGTCTCGGGGCCTTCGGGTCTCGGGGTGGCGGTCGCGATCCGGTAATCCGCACGGGGTGGGTTTCGGGTCGTGACACTTAATCTACCTAAAAAATAGTTCATGGAACTAAAGAAACCAAGTAAAATGGCCTAGAAATTGGCCGGAACTAGCTAGAAATCGAAACCCCTCGAAACTTGAAACTACATAAATCAAACACTAAACTTAATTCCGTGAACGGGGGTATAAAAAATCATGAAACAAGGGTCTCATATAAAAAAGAAATGCAGAGAAACATTGAGAAATGAGCCTGAACAAAGCATTCACAACCGCTATTATCAAGCTCGAGTTTGAGCTGTACAATGGTTCCCAAGCTCCCAAATCAATGAGAAAACCTAAAATGGAAGATTAGAAGCTAAAATGGATTCAGAGTAGAGAGAAAAACCAACCAAAAATGTGCGAAATCAAACTAGAAAATTTAGGGTTAGGAGTGAACAATGATTTCACGAAGGGGAAGACGATAAATAGTAGTTAGGGTCAGGTCTTGGGTTGGATCGGGACCTGGCTGCATACTTAAAACGGGTAGGATATTATTAGAACGATGTTGTTTTATGCCTAAACTATTAAGAATATGTTTAAAAGGAAATGATGTCATTTTGTTAAGAGGGTAATGGTGTCATCCAGAAGCAATGCTGACGCTCTAGACTACTAGTACCGATTGGTTCCTAACCTAGGGCGATCGGTTCACCTGTATTCCAACTGAACCGTTGGGTTCATTTTAAAAGTTTTAAATAATTACGGAATGGCCCCAGAACTTCCTGGAATTATATTGTGACCCCTAGAGAAATTGAATTAATTGTATCATGGCCCAAAATTAATAAAAATTAATTTAGAAATACCTCGCTAAAATAAAAAAATTAAGAAATTAAAAAAGTAAGTTTTGAAATTACAATATAACCCTTATTTCTTGGGTAAATTACAAAAATGCCCCCTAGGAAGGTCAAAATGACCATTTTGCCCCTAAATAAATGCAAAAATGACACCCACGTCCAAAGAAATTAAATATAGTTTAATTAATGCTACAGATGACCAAATTAAGATCCAAAAAAGCCTAGCCTAAGACTTTTCAGTGTTCTGGACCCAATGGCAAAGGCTATTCTGGACTTAATGGTGGAGTCTGTTTCAGTAAATAAAATTCATAAAGTCTAGGTCCTTAAGAAATGCACCCTAAAATTGACATTTTATGATTATTAATCACTATCATAGGACTCACATAAGCCATGGATGATGAAGAATGGGAAAAAAAGGTCGAGCGGAGAAAATGAAATACCGCAAGGAAATAAAAAGTAATTAGTTGGAACCCCTTCATCTATTGGATGTCGATTATCCGCAATCATGGCATTTTATGAGAGATTGACCAAATGATTGATTTGAAGGCTTTCTCCTATCACTGTTAGAGGAAGATTTTCCTTTTGAGTTAGAGGTAGACTTCTTTGATAAGCTCATTTGATTGGAGAAATTGGTTCTTCTTCCTTTCAAAAATCTATTGAACCTTTTGACAAATAAGGTTAGCTCATCATCATTAAGAGGTGTAGACTCGATGTCATGATTCTCTTTAGATTTTTCTTGAACAGATTATAAGGCCTTGCTTTTCTGTCTCTTATTTTGTCTAGATATTAACTTATAGGTCTGGAGTGAACCAACCAACTCATTTACTCTCATGGAATCTATGTCTTTACTAAGTATGGTCACATTGCTATTGATTGCCCCAACAATAAGAAAAACTAAGGGAATAGTAATTCTAGGGCGATGACTTCAACTTGAATTGATGATGATAGTGAAGAGAATGAGGAATGTGAAGGTAATGAAGAGGAAGAAGAAGTGGAACAACATTTTCTTGCTTTCACTATCACCACAAATAATATAGAAAGTTCACACACGCACGATGTGAGTGGATAAGACTCTGATGGATGAAAATTCATCAAAAAGTAAAAATGATTGTGAAGTTGATCATGATATACATGCAACATATGATCAATTGTGTGGAGAATCACTAAAACTTAAGAAAACTAATCTTAAGCTTACGGCTAAAACAAAAATGGCCGAAAAAGAAAAAAGTGCAACTGTAGAAGATGATGCACTCGTAAGTCAGCTTAAAACGCATAGAGCAACTCTACTTGAAAAGCTCAAAGAAGTTGAGCATGAGTGCAATTTAGTAGTTGTGGAAATTAATTATTTGAAAAAGGAGCTTAACTCTACTAAGTCTGAAAAGACTGATCTCCAAGCTGAACTTCACCATCTTGAACTTGATTTGAAAAAGGTTAAGGAATTGAAAGTTACTTTTGAAGGTAGGTCTAACAAATTAGGCAACATATTGAATCTGGTGTTTGTCAAGAATAACAAGGTTAATCTGAGCCATGACACTTTAATGATCCAAAAAGGTCCACTATGACCAATCAATATCAACAGGTTCTGCTTAAACCTATTAAATTTGTCCTTCCTACTCAAAAACCTATAGAGGCACCACAACCTAAATCTTGGTATTGCACTTATTGTAAGGTTGAAGGTCATATAATACAATATTGTAGAAAAAAAAAGAAGGGAAAAAATCATCAAAGTCCAAATGTGCCAAAATCAGACTTGTCAATCATGAAGCAACAATTGAACACCTTAGTTAAAAAATCTTAGAGTTTAGCTCAAAAAGTCTATAAATTGGTAACTCTAAGATTATAACTAATGGTAACAAGAATCAACCTAGGACATAATAACTTAAATCCAATCAACCCAAAAAGGTTAGACAAGTTTGGTTAAGAAACAATAAGTTGAATTGTCTTGTTAAACACACTGCTTTGAGTGAATAAAATACTACATAGTGGTATTTTGATAGTGGGGGTTCTAGACACACGACTGGTGACAAGTCTCTATTTTCTCACCTAAAGAATCATAATAGAGGGGTTGTTACTTTTGTTTATGGAAGTAGGTCTAAGTGTTTTAGGGAAGGGTTCAATACACATAAAAGGATTCCCTAAACTAGACAATGTGCTTTATGTTGATGGTCTTAAAGCCAATCTAATCAGCATTAGCCAACTTTATAATGATAGTCTTGCAGCCCACTTCTTAAAAGGGGACTGTAGAGTTTTTGACACAAATAGGAATTGTGTCTTGCAAGGGATTAGGACTATTGACAATTGCTATAGTATTAGTCCAAATCTCACTGTCATTTGTAGTAGTGCCAAAGTTAAGGGTTGCAATTTGTGGCATGACAAACTAGGTCATTTGAATCCAAAGGATTTAAAAAAGTTGTCTAATCAAGATCTAGTTAGAGCTTTACCAAAACTAGGAAAGACTTTTACAAGTGTATGTGGTACATGTCAAAAAGTTGAACAAATGAGAGTATCACATAAGAAGTCTACATCTCTAGCTACCTCAAGACCATTGGAACTAATTCATATGGACCTGATGGGTCTTACTCGCACTAAAAGTTCAGGTGGTAGGAGATATATCTTAGTCATGGTAAATGATTTCTTTAAATTTTCTTAGAGAAATGATTGATATTTATAATGTCGTCATTATCATTTGTTAGTGAATCCAAAATGAGAAGGGTTACACAATCACTAAGGTTAGAAGTGATCATGATACTTAATTGAGAAATCCCCCGTGACACATTATTGTGATAACATCGGCATAAAACATGAATTTTCAGTTCCAAAATCACCTCAACATAATGGAGTTTTTGAAAGAAAGAATAAAAACCTTTTGATCTTTTAAAACTTGAAATGTGGCAATGTGTTGTTTTGTAAAATCATTTTAGGATTTGTTTTAGGTGATCATTTTAAATAGTAACAAATTACGACCAATAATCAATCTAATCCTAAATAACTCAAAACCGAAAATAAGGAAAATAAAAGGTATTATCTTGACTTATCTTGATTCATTGGGCTTGAATGTGTTTATTTCCTTTAATCTTCATGAGAACATTCCAATTGATTTGATTTCAGCTTTGAAGCATGCACTTGAGTGGAATACTCAAGCTTGATGGACTTTGTCATTACTTGGTCAACAATCTTTGTAACACCGTGAACCTTAATTTTGGGATAATCAAAGCTAATGGTAGCCATTAACAAGATTAAGCTTAAACAAATGATGGGTGAATTGCTTGAGGCAATTTGACCATGAAACTTGACACCAAGACACACGAGTGTACCATCAATAAGAGGATAAAATAAATAATCAATTTTAAGAATGTGATTTAATGTTGAAGGTCGTGACTTGATAACAAACTATGATTGGTGTTAATCAAGGATTAACACGAATAATTTTAGAAAGTTGGTGCATGAAATGCACTAAGACAAAACTAGTGATATATGAATAATGTATGCTTAATCAACATTATTGCCAAAATTAAAAGAGACTTTTGGGAGACTAAAATGAAAATTTTGAGGATGATTAAAATACAATATAATACACTCACAAAAGAAAATAGAAGGAATAAACCCAAAAATGCTCCTACCAAGACTTGAACCTTGCACCTTGTACAAGGTAGATACCTAACTTCCAAATAGGAAACCCACTAAGCTACAAGCACATTTGTGCTATGTTAGCCACATGAAATGTATATAATATAAAATAGTGTATGGAATTTCAGAAAAAAGAGATTAGGTGTTAATACCCTAGTGCACCAACACCCCAACCAATAGAAACACATGCAAGAACCTTGCCCTTATCTCATATCTATATCAGATTGTGTGTTGTGTGTAGAGTGCTCTATTAGTCGAGATGTAGAGAGAGAATGAGAGATATCGAAAGAGAAAGGAAAGAGGGAAAAAGAAGAAGAGAAAGGAAACTTGGCTGCATGCATGTTTGAGGATGAAGGGGAGAATCTACAAGCCGAACCCAAGAAGCGAGGAGAAGATAAAACAGAGAGTGGGGCTGCCATTGAAGGAAATCGAAAAACCCTAATTTTCTCTCTCTAGAAAACTAGCATGAAAATTCACTATTTTAAGCTTACATATAGCCTAAATTATACATGCATGTGTATGATATTGAAAATGGAAAAAAAAAATGGAATTGTTTGAGCTAAGAAACCTTAGAAATCATTATGGCCGAACATGAGAGAGAAACTAGGTTTGACCCAACTTGAGTAAGGCTTGAAATGAAACCTAAGGCTCAAAAGAGCATAAACAATGGAACACATAGTAAGAAAAATTAGTGAAAATGGTCGAGAGACCACTGAGTAATCAGAGATTACAATCGAGGGGAGGATTATCATGGTAAGAGAGTTTTAACACGATTCACTTGGTTATAGGAATGGGAAAATGTTCCCTAAGCTTCCAGAAGAAATTAGAAGGAAAACGAGACCAAAAAAAAAAAAAACCATGTCAGAAACTCCAAGAAATAGAAAATGAAATGGTCGCCTAGAAAATTGAGCTCTGCCAAAGCACCGACTGCAACACCAGATTTGACGACAAAGACTTGACCTAAAGAGGGATATGACATCAGAAATGGAATCCTCACCCAAAAATAGCCTAGAAATAATCGACCTAATCACCGAAAAATGATTGTCGACGACCGTTGTCACCGAAAAAGGCAATCGGTGCCGGTGAAAAACTATACTGACCAGTCAATGAGTTGGAAGAATGAGTCGAATGTGGTCGGGTCCTGACCCATTTAAAACAAATTTTGAATTAAACTAAACGGTGTCGTTTCATTAAACGGATGCTAACATCACAATGACGTCAACATGACGCAACGAGCCACTTAAATCGGTTGGTTTACTTGATTTAGACTGGACGATTTTTTAAAATGTTTTCTGAAATTATAATTTCACCCCAAACTTTTACAAAAATTACGGAATGACTCCAAATGTTTCTGTTAATTACAGAAATTCATAGAAAATTAATTTAAAAATTAATTTTTAAATCTTTTTAAACAAGAAAAATTATTAAAATGCCCTTGAGCCAAAAATTGGCAAACGAAGGGCGATTAAAATACAAGAAGAGTCTAACCCAATATTTTTGGGCATTCTAGACTCGATGGAGGAGTCCGATTTATGAAATTAGATCCTGAAAAATATGAATGAGCAAATTGGAATAATTCCAATTGTGTTTAATTAAGCTACCAATTAAACCCCGATGATTATGAAAGTACTTACCTTAACATTTTTTGACATTCTGGACTCAACAGTGGAGTCCCTTTAGTTAAACGAGGTACCAAAAATACAGACACCAAGAAATGTGAAGTTTCTAAATTACCCTTAGTGATGTACGGGCTACTAAACAAATTAGGAAAATATAGGTAGGGACATACTTAACATTTTTGGACGCTCTAAACCCAACGGTGAGGTCAAACTCAGCATCCGGGTACCTGAACGTGGTCTCATAAAAAAGTGTAAAATTACAAAAAATGCCCTAGACTTAAAATAACCCATAAATAGGCTAATTAAGATCCGAAAAGCCTAAATCCTAAATTGATTGTCTTCGACCTTTCAGACTTAACGAAGACGTTCTTTTGAGGGAAATAAGACCCACCCAATAACAAACCAAAAAATGATGAATACGTCCCCTAAGACTTAAAGAAGCTGCTCGTATAGAAAATAAAGAGAAACTTTGAGTCTGCAAATAAACTTTGTTTAAGATAATTGAGTACCTAAAACATGGGTTACGAGTGGTAAAATTACCAAACTATCTTGAAGCTTTATTAAGTGACCAAATGGACTCAGAGACTAAAAGAGGGACTACCTTATGATTAAAAGATAGCCTTGACTAAAAAATGAAGCTCGTTTAGGCAAATGATGAACCAAATGATACAAGACATGAAAGGGTAAATGACCAAAATGCCCCTAAAGGTTAAGTAAGCCACATGATAAACTAAGAAGTATTATGAATTTTAAGTAAAGACTATAAGAGAATCCTAAACAGTAAGACTAAGTCCAGAAGATACTAAGTACATTAACTAAGCAAAGATTAAGCCAAGTATCTATACTGATATAATATCGATGTATTCTGATCCATGCTTTAAGATCACTAGCAAAGAAATAGCGAGAAGAAGAATGTCCAGGCAAGCCGAGTAAGCAAGTAACTATGGACTATAGACCACAAATGAGTAACCCTAAACCGTGAAATGATAATTTTTCATTAATTACAGTTCTTTTACTGCCTTCTTACATTTACATGCCATGCCTTACAATTTTATGCAAATGTTTTATTATAATGATAAAGGTTTGAATGGTATGCTTTATAAGTAGCATTCTTAAATGTTTTAATGCATGGATAGTTATGGATGTTTTGAAAAACATGTTTTAGTATTACTTGCCGTATTGACCCTATTAGGGGATAAGAGCCGGTCAACCATTTATTGATCAGATAGCTAGGACTTCGTTGGGAGTCAGAATCTGGAAGGGGCTATGTAAGCCCGGAGCTCTAAATCACATAGATGGTCACCAAGGTGAAAATGATGACCCTTAGGGAGATATACTATAAAGATATTTGGCATGTTATACATACTTACTAATTTCTTTTCTATTGTTATGGAATGCATGATGAAATGATACCTTGCAAAACCAGACTGACATGAACCTTCATGTTATGATTATAGCATATTGTTATCGTTTTATAAAAAGAATGCCAGAAGATTCTAAGTAAAGATTTCCTCAACTACTATCCATGAAAGTCATGAACATTTTATGAAAGTCATGAATGTTTTATGAAAGTTCATGAAAGCAATAAAATGTTTATAAAATGGGCTTCTAGGCACCCATGCGTGGACTAGAGTTACTCACGAGCTTTTCAATAAGCTCACAGGGTTTTATCCTATAATTTTTCAGGGAGGGCCAGGAAGTTACAGATGCAGATAAAAGTAAGCAAAGATGAATATAGAGACTTTAGCTAGAGGAGGATTAGTATCCCAGCCATGGAGGTAGCAACCTGAAGTAATGATACTAAAGTGTTGTGTGATAGTTTAGAGAGGAACATAATAGGAATAATGTTATCATTGTTGTAATAGTTAGATAATTATATATAATAAAACAATGGGATCATGTCATTGTAACTCTGATGTAAAGTTTAGCTATGCTCTGCTAAATGTGATTGCATTCAAGAAATTTTTTTACAAACATAGATTTTTGCTACAGGATTAGTATAACTAAATGCAATCTCTTTAGACATGTTAAGAGGCCTTTGAGTAGACACGTCATCAATACACTACAAAAGGGTTAATGTATTAATGAGATGCCTAACTGGTCGATCATTATCCTTAATCCACATAGGGTGGGTTCTGGGATGTGACAATCTTCTTTGACCTAGATGACCTATTTGCATTGTCACTTGAATAAAACATTAGTCCACATGGACAATCCATTGTTATCATCAAAATTACTAAGATGCCCCTAGTTGAAAACCTTATGGCTAACAAATTGATTCTCGAAGAGAGTACCAAACTATTTTTTAAAAAAATGGTTCACATTGATCAATCGTTGAGAAAAGCTTTTAAGATCCCTGCAAGATCAATCAAAAAATAAAAGATCACCAAAAGGGTCTTAGTCATGGATTCTTCGATGATCAAGTTAGAAGAGAACAAAAGAGAAAAGTGGAGAAAAGATAAACTTTCATAGGCAAGAATGAAGAATTAAACTTAGGGTTTTAAGAGTATACCTTGGCCTTTTATAATGGATTGGTTCCCATTCTTGATAGAATTGCATTTGAATTAAATCATAGAATTTTCATATCAATTTGATAAGTTTGAAGTAGCAGCTTTCATATTAGAGTCTATGATTGTATTACAAAGATAAGAAATTTAGCTTTGAAGTAGGTCATGTTATATTTGTTTGGTTAGCTCAATAAGGCAGAGCTCTAATTTGCTTCAAACTTGACTACCTTGTTCTGCCATCAACTAACTTGGAAGAAGGAAAAAAATCCCACACCTAAAATTTTGATAGTAATATCCTTCATTGAGACCTGTAAGAGGAAAATTGGTTAGATTAAGATACATGTCTCAAGATGTGTGAATTTTGACATTCACATGTCGTAATCCTTGTAGTGGTATTTTTTTAGTTATATGAGTCACTTTGCTCCTCAACTAAGATTTTGAGTCACGTTTCAATTTTGAAGTTGAGAATGTATTTTGATACATTCTTGGGTGATAGAATGTGTTTGGGGCCTTGATTTAGTGGGGTTAGGATAGGAACATGTGGTTCTTTTCTTGTGCTTTCCTATTTTGAATAGAAAAGATATAAAATAGAAAGATAAAATGGTGCAAGTGGTTTACTTCATGGGAAGCCAACCTGTCACGACCCGAAACTCACCCTATGCGGATCTCGTGTCGCGGGGCCGACCCGAAGGCCGTCCCTACTTTTTCCATTCCTGTATCATAGTACTAATATGCAAAGTACTAAAAATTCTTAAACAATAACAGCGGAAGTCTTATCAGTAATAGTACATCAGCGGAAGTCTTTTAATACACAATGTTAAGCGGAAGTCTTTACAATACATAATATGGTTCTACATAAACAAAATAAGAACCAAACGTAACCAGCACCCGGGGGTGCTGAATACATGGGAGAACTAAGACATAGACTGATACAGTTCCTCAAAAATGTCCTCCTACGCTCTCAGACTCCTACTGGGGTCTTGCAGCGTCATCACCTGAAATGGGGGTAAATAGGGGGAATGAGCTACGAGAGCTCAGCAAGTAAGAACAGATCTCCGACACTGGTGTCGATAAGATACAAATCCATGAATAAGATTATGATAGCCAATCATAAGAAAGGAGATGCTGTAATAGCCAATGAGAACAGTTGCCATGAAGGCCAATGAATAATAAGACACAATGTTCAATTAGGAGTAATGGATACACCATTAACATGAATCTCTCAACAACAATACAACAACAAGAAGTACTGCCACAATAAACCGATCATAATCAATTCAATGAAGAGTGTCTTTTCAGTTAAGATAAGTCATAAGGAATAGTGTTATTCAATAACGTAATCATACCAATTCTTAGGAGATGCATTTACTCTGTTCTCAGGTAAAATGCCAATGTAAATGTAAATAAAATGCCAATGGGAATGCAATGAAAATGCCAATGTTTATGCCAGTCAATTGCTGGTGGAAAGCCTTCGAGTAATTCATTCCTGCCACCTGTCCATTTATGTACTTGACCCTTAGGTCTCCAGTTAATACAGAAAGCATCGGATGGATGTTGTGACTGAGCACAAATCCCGTATTCATAACATATCATGATTATTCATAATTCCATAGAAGTATGAAATGGAATATCATATATTCAGTAAAGACATAACAATAAGCCTTTCAAGGCATGGTTTGCAATAAAGACATAGCAGACAATAAAGACATAGCAGTAAGCCTTTCAAGGCATGGTTCACATGATAACAACGACATAGTAGTCAATCAATGTCCACAAGATAGAACAATATCGCATTGTGGATAACAATAACGTGAGGTACTTGATTATTCATAATTCCATAGAAGTATAAAATGGAATATCATAGATTCAATGAAAGCATAACAGTAAGCCTTTCAAGGCATGGTTTAACATGAAGTAATGATACCGTAATAATCAAGGTCCACATGATAGAACAATATCACATTGTGGATAGCAATAGCATGAGGTACTTTCAAGAGTACAAGTTTGGCAGTAAAGAGAATAAACTTGGCTTGCAAACACCATATGGAAGAGAAAGGGAATTTACTTACCTCTATCGTGATTCTATCTCAGAAATCCGTGAACGTACCCTTGCCTTTGGAGTTTCCTATATATCAGTGAATACGTTTCAGAATAAATGCTATTCATCAAATTTTATGCCTTTCTATCATAAGTATTTCAAATACTATTTTAGACTTTACCATTGAGTCCGGAATGCCGAAGAAAGTCGGTTTAGGCTTTCGCGGAATTCCATTTGGACCTTTGTACTAAAAAGGGCAAAATAGTCATTTTGCACTTTTGCGGTATTTTATCCTTCGGGGTTCCGTCTCGTAAAACGGACCCCACCATTGGACTTAGAACGTCCGAGATAATAGGTTTTGACTATTCATTTGCCTTGTTTGGACTTCGTTTGACCCATTTTTGGATTAGGGGCATTATTGAAAAAATTAATATTTAATTAATTTTTATACTTGGGCAACAGTGAGATTTCACAAAACATTTGGGGCCGGTTCATAATTACTAAAAGCTGCGGTCTGAACCAGTTGGTTCAGACCTAAAAACCCTAGACCGGTCCTCTCTTGCCCTGAACCAAACGGTTCACTTTCATTCAAGAACCGGATTTCAATAACCCAATTCCCTATCCTTATCCCTGTTTCGGTTAACCCCAAAACCCAATTTCTATTTATTATTCCTGCAACCAAACATGCCCAAATCCATTTAATTAGAAACCCAAAACGACACAGCTTCGGTCCGTTTCATATCCTGATCGGGTACCGACCCGATCCGAACCCGGATCCATCCTAGTTTTGACCCGATAGCCCCCACGCTTTTCCGATCGTCTTCCCCACGTCTCCGGTAGGGTTCCGGCGTGCACAGTCACCTTCTCCGGCGACGGTGACTCATTTTCCTGGTGAGATTTCGGCCCTTTTTAAATGTCATTCTCTTCCCCTTCTCCTAAGGATTTCAAATCCATTTTCCATTTCCTTTAAATCCCTTCATAACTTCACGAAATAGAGCCTAAGTATCTCCGGCCGACTTTCCGGTGACCCATATCCTTCCTATTTCGTGACTATTTGTACACTGTTTTGACCCTAATCCATTTTAAATGGTTTCCTGCACCTCTAAGGACTATTTTCATAAACAAACATCAAGGTTTTAAGCATAAATTCATGGAACCCAAAAGTATCCATGAAACCTGCAACTTGGGATATCTCCATGGTTTCTAAACCTTTTTCTATCATTTTTCTTGCATTTAAAAGCTAGAAGCATGCTTATTAAGACCCTGAATTTAGATCAAATATACATGCTTAAAATCTCAAAAACAGAACTTGATGTACTTACCTGGGTTTCGGATTTCAGCTCACTATGACCCTCCAAACTTCCTGTTTCTGCTCCTTAGTTCTTTACCAAAGTGTTCTATCAAATTTGGTCTCGTTTGTGCCTTTAAACCCACACCTGTAGGCTTATATTTGTAGAGAGAGTTTCCACCGCCTCTCTCTCTTTTCTCTCTCTCCCTCTCTTGGTTTCTCCCCCTTCTATGGCCTCTTTCTTTGACCTAGAACCTGTGCTCCCTCTGCCAAATGCAACCTTTGCATTAAATGGTTAGGGAGACTTGTTGTGCACTCATGTATATGTATATATCATATTATATATATATAACACACACACACTCCACACCTAGCCGACACACACACACTCTCTTTGGTGCCTGCATACTGCCCAAGGGCAGTTCCCTTTTCCCTTTTCATTTCCTTTTTATTTCTTATGTATATATACATATATACATAAATACATCATACATGTATAATACATTATATCTTATACATATATACACATGAAATACACCTCTTTTATACATGTATATACATGTATATGTAGGGGTCTAATTCCATTTTAAATCTCATTTACATACACTTATTTTAATTAAGCTATGTATCTATGTTCACGTATGCATGCATGGAAGTACGTGCATGCACGCATTTCGATGCAATGCCCTGTGATGCTCGGGTGTTACCCAGCCTTGATTATTCGTTCCCATCATTCCATTCATTCATTTCCATGAAAATATTAAGATATACATATCTTACCATTCAGGTTACATGTTTTAACTGACCTACCTCGGTATACGTGACGTATCTCGGGTCGGGATATTACATTCTTACCTCCTTAAAAATAAGTTTGTCCGCAAACTTAACGATTCTAACTCCGGTGGTTCTCGTGGTTTCCGTGATTCCTCTAATCGTTATGGCCTAACTAAATTAGGCGTTCACATTTAACTAGATAAAGTTTTACTACTGAGAATCAAGTATTACTGTCACATCAGATCAAGTTTTACTGTCACATCAAATTATTGTAAGATTCTTTCTATCATTTCCGAGCGTACCTCGAAATTCTCACGTGAATCTTAATTCCTTTCCATAGTTCTCAGCGGTTTCCGTAAATTTAAGATATCACTTAATGAACAAAATTATAAATTTCCTAAACGTGGCATTTAAAATTTTATTCATTCAGTCTACTAATATACCTGGGGTATATATCATTTCCATGTATAACTTTCAGTAACAATGACTCTTTCAAGAGTCGCCATTAATTCTATCTCATTTACCAAGTAAATATACATATCTTATAACAGTATGTAATTCATTTTAAAGATTTACAAATCTTTACATTTCTATCATGAAATCACTCAACTCATCAATGCCCCTCAAATTCTATAAGATGTAATATGTCAATCTAATACTTATACATCTATATTACGTACTCCACTTGTTTCATGTATAATATCTATCATCAATCATTCTCCTTGTGGAACTTGAACAGTTAACATATAGCTTAAGAGTTCTGTCTCTATGTTCAACTAGCAGTAAATGTTGAAGCTATAAATCAGTATGTAGAGCAATCATCTTAACAATATCAAGCATTTTGTAAACAACTATAAATACCTGTGACTACTGGCACAGTAGCCAAATCATCTCCCAGTTTCTATAAAAGATCAATGGTCAGTATTCACATACGAGTCTATTTATCATATCAGGATTTACTCTGGCTAGATGTTATTGCTAACTCCACTGCCTTTTCAGTGTACTTCTATTCCATGTCAATATTATTGTCAAACTCACCACTTTTCAAAGTGTCATATTCCCAATTCTATGTTACATTTTATCCTCCATTGTGCACTAATTGTTTCCTTTGTTCATTTATGGAACAGAATTCCAGTTCTCACAAATTTTCACAGTATAGAACAATCATTTAATTCGTAAACATCAAGTGCATAATCCATAAATAGGAATTCAATTTTCAATAACTATCGCAATACAGAACGACCATTAAATCAAGTTTATAAGCTAGATATAGCAATTTGATTCTCAATGTCTCCCTCAATATAGAACAATCGTTAAATTGTAACTCAATAAACATCAAGTACATGTTTCTATAAGATAAAACAATCATCAAGGTTTTCTAAATGTCATTTCTTCCATATTACTAAACCCAACTTCCAAGTATAGGCCAATCATTGAGAATACCTGTGATCCTGATCTGTATCTCGTGTTTTCTATGTTTAATATTTCTAACAATAATCCTCATGGTAACCATAAAATGGTTCAGGTAATTAGTCTAGAGTTCACATGCCTTTCTTTTTAACATTTTCCAATAATAACTTCCCTGATTTAATAAAATCAGAAATCAACCATCCAAGTGTTCAGTTGCTAAATTCAGTTTAGCAATTATATGATAACACAACCGAGTGTGTAAGAATCTTATAAGTGTCTAACAGGTTATAATTAACTGGACGGGTACCTTTAACTATCTGTGTAGGAGGTTGATCTTTCCCTGATGCCACAGAGACTGGTGAGGTGGGTGTGGCACTGGTCGTAGCCTTGGCTTTCTGAGGGCAATTCCTTGCGAAGTGTCCATCCTGTTCACAGTAATAACAAGTGTTTGTATTTCTAAGGCATTGCCCCTTGTGAGATTTTCCGCAGGTAGGGCATTGTAGGGGAGTTAGGTGTCTAATTGTTACTTCTTTTTGGTTAGGCACCCTACGTTTAACTTTTCTTTTTGCGATTCCTTGTTTACCCCGTGTGGTGATCTTTACTGGTGCTATCACTTCGATGCACGTAATTGACTGTTGAGGTTGGGCTCGAGGCAGAGATTTGAGAATCTCTTCCATAAGGCGTTCAATTCGGTCTAATTGATCACTTCCTGTCTCAGCATTCTTGGTATGTCCCATTGCTGAAAACAATAAGTTTAGATAAGCATTTCTATATAGATCTACTCGTTCATGGTCTAACCGAGTCAGTATAACCTATCGAGGTATTCCTGTTTGTTAACCTTGTCTATAAGACAACCCGTAAATGCACAGAATAACAATCAATGTTCACATGGAATCTATATCATAGAGACTTCTGTTCTATCTATTGATTCCAACTCTAAATGATCTATGCAATTCATAATTATCGATGTATTTATTGAAATAATCATGTCTGTAAGATAACTAGTAAGGAGAACCCATAAAATATCCAGTCAATGGATGAGAGAATAATCAATGATCGTATAAAACCTATATAAAGGATATCAGTTACATCTATTAACTTTAGTTCTAAACGATCGATAAGTAATGGATTATTCCTCGCGTTAACCATGTCCGTAAAAGATAACCAATGAAGATAACCAATGAAATGACAAGTCAATACATAAGATGACAGTCAATGTTCGTATAAGGTAAAACGTCAGTCTTGTCTATCCATTCTAACTCTAGTCCTATCTCCCATGACTCACAATCGAACCTATAGCTCTGATACCAAGCTGTCACGACCCGAAACCCACCCTATGCGGATCTCGTGTCGCGGGGCCGACCCGAAGGCCGTCCCTACTTTTTCCATTCCTGTATCATAGTACTAATATGCAAAGTACTAAAAATTCTTAAACAATAACAGCGGAAGTCTTATCAGTAATAGTACATCAGCGGAAGTCTTTTAATACACAATGTTAGCGGAAGTCTTTACAATACATAATATGGTTCTACATAAACAAAATAAGAACCAAACGTAACCAGCACCCGGGGGTGCTGAATACATGGGAGAACTAAGACATAGACTGATACAGTTCCTCAAAAATGTCCTCCTATGCTCTCAGACTCCTACTGGGGTCTTGCAGCGTCATCACCTGAAATGGGGGTAAATAGGGGGAATGAGCTACGAGAGCTCAGCAAGTAAGAACAGATCTCCGACACTGGTGTCGATAAGATACAAATCCATGAATAAGATTATGATAGCCAATCATAAGAAAGGAGATGCTGTAATAGCCAATGAGAACAGTTGCGATGAAGGCCAATGAATAATAAGACACAATGTTCAATTAGGAGTAATGGATACACCATTAACATGAATCTCTCAACAACAATACAACAACAAGAAGTACTGCCACAATAAACCGATCATAATCAATTCAATGAAGAGTGTCTTTTCAGTTAAGATAAGTCATAAGGAATAGTGTTATTCAATAACGTAATCATACCAATTCTTAGGAGATGCATTTACTCTGTTCTCAGGTAAAATGCCAATGTAAATGTAAATAAAATGCCAATGGGAATGCAATGAAAATGCCAATGTTTATGCCAGTCAATTGCCGGTGGAAAGCCTTCGAGGAATTCATTCCTGCCACCTGTCCATTTATGTACTTGACCCTTAGGTCTCCAGTTAATACAGAAAGCATCGGATGGATGTTGTGACTGAGCACAAATCCCGTATTCATAACATATCATGATTATTCATAATTCCATAGAAGTATGAAATGGAATATCATATATTCAGTAAAGACATAGCAATAAGCCTTTCAAGGCATGGTTTGCAATAAAGACATAGCAGACAATAAAGACATAGCAGTAAGCCTTTCAAGGCATGGTTCACATGATAACAACGACATAGTAGTCAATCAATGTCCACAAGATAGAACAATATCGCATTGTGGATAACAATAACGTGAGGTACTTGATTATTCATAATTCCATAGAAGTATAAAATGGAATATCATAGATTCAATGAAAGCATAACAGTAAGCCTTTCAAGGCATGGTTTAACATGAAGTAATGATACCGTAATAATCAAGGTCCACATGATAGAACAATATCACATTGTGGATAGCAATAGCATGAGGTACTTTCAAGAGTACAAGTTTGGTAGTAAAGAGAATAAACTTGGCTTGGAAACACCATATGGAAGAGAAAGGGAATTTACTTACCTCTATCGTGATTCTATCTCAGAAATCCGTGAACGTACCCTTGCCTTTGGAGTTTCCTATATATCAGTGAATACGTTTCAGAATAAATGCTATTCATCAAATTTTATGCCTTTCTATCATAAGTATTTCAAATACTATTTTAGACTTTACCATTGAGTCCGGAATGCCGAAGAAAGTCGGTTTAGGCTTTCGCGGAATTCCATTTGGACCTTTGTACTAAAAAGGGCAAAATAGTCATTTTGCACTTTTGCGGTATTTTATCCTTCGGGGTTCCGTCTCGTAAAACGGACCCCACCATTGGACTTAGAACGTCCGAGATAATAGGTTTTGACTATTCATTTGCCTTGTTTGGACTTCGTTTGACCCATTTTTGGATTAGGGGCATTATTGAAAAAATTAATATTTAATTAATTTTTATACTTGGGCAACAGTGAGATTTCACAAAACATTTGGGGCCGGTTCATAATTATTAAAAGCTGCGGTCTGAACCAGTTGGTTCAGACCTAAAAACCCTAGACCGGTCCTCCCTTGCCCTGAACCAAACGGTTCACTTTCATTCAAGAACCGGATTTCAATAACCCAATTCCCTATCCTTATCCCTGTTTCGGTTAACCCCAAAACCCAATTTCTATTTATTATTCCTGCAACCAAACATGCCCAAATCCATTTAATTAGAAACCCAAAACGACACAGCTTCGGTCCGTTTCATATCCGGTCGGGTGCCGACCCGATCCGAACCCGGATCCATCCCAGTTTTGACCCGATAGCCCTCACGCTTTTCCGATCGTCTTCCCCACGTCTCCGGTAGGGTTCCGGCGTGCACAGTCACCTTCTCCGGCGACGGTGACTCATTTTCCGGTGAGATTTTGGCCCTTTTTAAATGTCATTCTCTTCCCCTTCTCCTAAGGATTTCAAATCCATTTTCCATTTCCTTTAAATCCCTTCATAACTTCACGAAATAGAGCCTAAGTATCTCCGGCCGACTTTCCGGTGACCCATATCCTTCCTATTTCGTGACTATTTGTACACTGTTTTGACCCTAATCCATTTTAAATGGTTTCCTGCACCTCTAAGGACTATTTTCATAAACAAACATCAAGGTTTTAAGCATAAATTCATGGAACCCGAAAGTATCCATGAAACCTGCAACTTGGGATATCTCCATGGTTTCTAAACCTTTTTCTATCATTTTTCTTGCATTTAAAAGCTAGAAGCATGCTTATTAAGACCCTGAATTTAGATCAAATATACATGCTTAAAATCTCAAAAACAGAACTTGATGTACTTACCTGGGTTTCGGATTTCAGCTCACTATGACCCTCCAAACTTCCTATTTCTGCTCCTTAGTTCTTTGCCAAAATGTTCTATCAAATTTGGTCTCGTTTGTGCCTTTAAACCCACACCCGTAGGCTTATATTTGTAGAGAGAGTTTCCACCGCCTCTCTCTCTTTTCTCTCTCTCCCTCTCTTGGTTTCTCCTCCTTCTATGGCCTCTTTCTTTGACCTAGAACCTGTGCTCCCTCTGCCAAATGCAACCTTTGCATTAAATGGTTAGGGAGACTTGTTGTGCACTCATGTATATGTATATATCATATTATATATATATAACACACACACACTCCACACCTAGCCGACACACACACACTCTCTTTGGTGCCTGCATACTGCCCAAGGGCAGTTCCCTTTTCCCTTTTCATTTCCTTTTTATTTCTTATGTATATATACATATATACATAAATACATCATACATGTATAATACATTATATCTTATACATATATACACATGAAATACACCTCTTTTATACATGTATATACATGTATATGTAGGGGTCTAATTCCATTTTAAATCTCATTTACATACACTTATTTTAATTAAGCTATGTATCTATGTTCACGTATGCATGCATGGAAGTACGTGCATGCACGTATTTCGATGCAATGCCCTGTGATGCTCGGGTGTTACCCAGCCTTGATTATTCGTTCCCATCATTCCATTCATTCATTTCCATGAAAATATTAAGATATACATATCTTACCATTCAGGTTACATGTTTTAACTGACCTACCTCGGTATACGTGACGTATCCCGGGTCGGGATATTACACAACCTCCACAAGAACTTGATTGAACTACAAAAGCATGACCTTTATTTCTAGCAAACTTACATACTTATAAGACACTGAATAGTGAAAAGGAAATCCACATCCCTAATAATTTGCAACTACTCCTAAAAAATATAACAACTTCCTACAAAATAGAAACCACACTTCTTAACTCGGTAAATCCAAAAGACTTCGTAAACTTATAATAACTTGAAGCCACCTAGCACTTTTCAAATCATAACAGATTCCTCCCTATGAATTGGCCTTGTCTGCATGGCCTAATGCAGGGTACCTAACTTGCATCTCATTTGCATCCTCCCAAATAGCTTCAACAAGTGAAAAACCCTGCTAATGAACTAATATTTCTTCTTTTCTCTTCTACACTCGGCGATCCAATATGGACTAAAGATGTGGAGATAAAGTTATATCTTTATCACAAACTAAAAGAAGTGATGTTTGAACTGCTATTTTTGCTCTCACTTTCCATTTAAGGAAGGAAACAATGAAGACTGGATGAATTCATGATTTTTCTAGTAAGTCCAATTTGTAGGCTAGTAGTCCAACTTTTTTTATCACTTTGAATGGCCCATAGAAGCTTGGTGATAGCTTGATATTTCTATGAAGATAGATAGTTGATTGCTGATATGGTTATAGCCTTAGATGAACCCATTCACCTTTATTAAAAACCTATGAACATGGTGCTGATCATATAACTTTTTCATGAGAAACTGAGAATCTTTAAGCCTTTCTTGTAATTCAATAACAAATTGATCCATTGCTCTGACTTGGTTTACAACTGTAAGCACCCGAAAAATTATCAAAGGAAAATTTGATAAATTACCCGCGTAGACTAAGGGCAGACTGGAAAGTTATTGAAGATGTGTCAGATAAATTATAAAATGAGTTGATAAGTTATTACTATGACATAGTAAAGCCAAAATAGAATTTTGGTGATTTATTTGGGACTGGTGTGAGCCACGGGATTACATAGCCATGAATTGGTCGCAAATAAATATGAAAATTAAGATGATTGAATTCGGGAAAACGAATTGTATATTTGGAATCAGAGCATCAAAATTAGCTAGGGTGCCAATATTGGTACGATTCTGAGATAGTTTAAATTTGGATGCGTGTGCGCATATAGTTGGCCAATTGGCCACGTGGTGTCTCAAAAAATTTGAGAGGCTTCTTCAAGAAGCTAAGTGGGATATTCTAGAAAAGGGACATGTGTAAAAATTTTGGTGGCATAGGAGGGAGTGATTATGTGTGTGAGGGTACACCTAAGGGAACAAGATGGGACAAAAGAAAGAAAGAAAAGTTTACCCTTTTCCCTCTTTTTTTTTTTTTTATTTTCCCTCTCCCTCAAACTCTTTATCTTTTTCTTTCTAACGGGCCATGGTGGCCTTATGTGTGTTATGTATGTAAGGTCTGTGAGAGTGTGAGGATTGTGTGTGTATAACAAAGACATGAGAAGGGAAATGTGTGAAAATATATGCGTGTGTGAGTGCATCAGTGTGTGTTTATGTGTGTGTGTGTGTGTAACACACACACATACACTATGTGAAGCCAAAAATAATAATGGAAGCAAGAAAGAAAAGGAAGAAGAAGGGAAGTAAGAAGAAGGAAAAGAGGATGAAGAAAAGAAAGAAAAAGAGGAAGGAACAAACCTGGAATAGTGTAGGCGGCCATGGATGGGCGGTTCCAACTTTCTCTATCTACTCTCTCTCTAGAAACCAAAGCATGTATACGAGGTAGGGGCTCTTCAGACCTCTCATTTAGTTTGGGATGCGAAATGATTGTTTTATGTGTGTTTATATATGATTTTGGTGCATCCTAACCATATGTATATACATATATACATAACTGTGTGTGTGAGTGTGTTTAGTGTGTTTTTGAAACATAAATTTCATTTTTTGGTTTCCAAGTGAATCGAGGAGTTCTGAAGCTTAGGAAGGTTGTGAAACATCTCGAAAAGATAAACGAAAAGAAAAGGAATGAAAAATGGTGACTGAAAAGGAGGGAAACTATGAGTTATAGAAACTCGCCTAAGAATTAGGTTTCTTATAAAACCTTAGTTTTTGACCCATTTGATCCACGAAAATTATACACAAAGATCTTAAATGATGTTGAGGATCATCTAGGGTGAAAAAGGAATGAAAAATCAGCAAGAAAAACCAAGGAGAAAACTTAAAATTTTCTATTTTTTGGTAAAGGTCATCAGGGAAGACGACTGAAGCTTACTAGTGGCGTTGATTGGTCAATAGGTCAATGGTTGACCGTTGACCAATCAACCATTAAACCGGGTTAGCAGGTCAGCTAACCGGGTATTCGAGTCGAGTTCAGGTCATTGACCGAGTCAACAAGTCATGCGACCTTAGGGGTTGTTTGGTTGCACAAATTGGGAAAATGGAGTTTTGGCTTAAATGTTAAAAAATAAGCTGGTTCAGATTTGAAAGGTTCACTCTTGAGCTGGTTCAAAAGTAAAAATTATGAAAATACCCTTCTTTTAATATAATGAATTTTAAATGCAAATTAAATGTAAAATAGAGCCTTCTAAAGGTGTTTAGGCATTCTGTACTCAATGACAGGGTCAGTTTGGGTATTCAGAAACCTATGGTGGTCCCACATGAATATGAAAAATTATGAAAGTACCTCTAACGCTAAATTAAAAAATGCAAAGGCTAATTAAAATTTAGAAATGGCTATTCCAAGGTTTTTAGATGTCTGAAATTCAAACACATGATTAGATTGGATAGATTGGGACCCGGTAATGGTCTCACATAAAGTGAGAAAATGATAATTATATCCCTACACTTATATTAAGCAATTAAAAACTAAATTAAGACCCAAAAAAGGTGTTTCCAATGTTTTTAAATGCCAGGAACTCAAATATGACATCAGAATAATGAAATGGGGACTCAGGGTGGTGCCACATGAATATGTGAAATTACTGAAATGTCCTTAGGCATGAAACATATATTTAAAAGAGTTAATAAAATATGAGGAGAGCATCTTTAAGGTTTTTGGACCTTTTAAATCCGATTTCAAGGTCAATTTTGTGAGGCGGTGTCTTGATAAACGCATAACTTGCCTAGTAAATTATAAAAATACCCTTATAGGTTTAAAAGGCATCCAAATGCCTTAGAAACAATACGATAGGGCCTCTTTAGGGTTTTTAAGGCCCAAGAGCACATTTTTTTATATCTGTTTGGGCAGACGGGTACCTTAGAATTAAATACCAAGGTGGTTGTAGGATGGAACAGTAAGTGTATAAGGTATCCAAGACACATTATGAACGACACAGGTAGTGTTTCCTTGTAGTGCAATGATGATTAGGACTAGGGGAGGTCCTGACCTGTTGACATGTATGTCTATTATTATTATTAGATGCTTTGTCATTTATTTATCAGAATGTTACGAATATTATTGTGATTATCATGATGTTACACTCCTGCTTGATATTATACTATGAATGTGACTAGCATATTGATGCTCACTATTGTTTATAATTTTGCTATGGATGTATATCTATGAACATAGTGGTTTCTATAATTAATGGTAAATCGAATATGTTGTAATGCCCTTATTGGTTATTGTTATAAACCTTGATGCTTATTGTGACTTATACTAGTGATACATACTTAAGTGGACATGATGATATTGAGTTTGATAGAGTGGCATGAGATTGAATGAATATGAAGACATTGAGCATACCAGAGTGGTACGAGATTTATGTGGAATTGAGGATTCTAATCATACCAGAGTGGTGTGAGATTTGTATGAATCTAATGATGTGGATTTATGTGATAGTGAGTGGATGTAGGCCCCAATTATTGTGATGGGAATGGTGACTTCCTTTGTTTACGGACCGTAACCCCGTGCGAGAGGTTTCCTAGGCCTATGAGTTAGAAACTCCTGAAAGGGCAGGATAGAGGCACTTTGGGGGCCCTGTGCATATGTCAAAAGCATCATAAAATCATAAGCATACCATACTGCATTAATGAAAGTGTTGCACATTAAGAATTTAGTGTTTGCCTTGGTTATTTGGATGAATGCAGTAGATGATGGTTGGCTTGTATATTTTGGTTGTACTCAATTTATGCTAGGACTATGTGGTTATCACATCTTGTTGATTATCTTATTGATGACCATGTTGGTAGTGCTACCAATCTATTTTATATATCTATTGTCATAGGATGTATATATTTTTCTTGTGGCTTTAAATAGGAAATGAAGGAGCTTCATGGGCTTATATGAAAATACTCATGTCTCATGTTCAAACTTGTGTATACTATTTGCCTAACTATTATTGTTATACTACGTGGGGTGGTACCATGTCTTATTGATTATATTGTTTATGCTTGTGAAAAGTAGATGTTATTGTGTGCTTTGTGATACATATTGGACATTAGGGATTGTCCTCTTCGGACTTCCATTAACTTTTGCATGCTACTTGCTTGTGTGTTTTGGGAAAGCCTATTGAGTGTTATGGCTCAGCGCTGCCTTTCATGGGAATGACAGGTATTGACTTGAAGAAGGGTAGCTATTGGAGCTTTGCAAGATGGATAGAAGTTAATGTAGTGCCTAGTTTACATTTATGTATTTACTCAGTTGTATTTATTAAGGGTGCATACACCCTTCAGACCACTTATGTATATGTTTTTTGTATATAAGGACTATAGAGTCAGCTTTGATCATTGCTATATTACACACTATCGATGGATGGCTAGTGTAGTGCCTTTTATAGTAATCATTTTTATTTAATCCCATTATCGGACTTGAACAAATCTAATCATGAGACCAAACCAAAACGAATTAAAGGAAATCATTTAAAAAAACATGGCCAATATTTTATATATTTGACTAGGATACTTAGTCCTATTACCTTCCTTTCGGGGTCCCAATGACCCTTTAGTTCGGCCCTCCGAGTTAGAGGCGTGACAAAATGGTATCAAATCTTTAGGTTTCGAATACCTAAGGACAATGGGAGTGGTTAAACCTCAAGTTATTTGAGCTAGTTTGGATTGCATGTTATGTGTGTTTGTTGAATTGGTGTGTGCAATAGTGCATTGTGTTTGGTCTTCCTAATTGACTAGGATTTTATTATGCGCTCGACTTATTAATCGATTGAGATTGGATGATTGCGTCTATATGACAAGCGATATATTTTACTGGATAGGTCGTGTGCTCATACATGTATATGTATATCCTTGGGATGGATCCCCAGTACTTGTATGCTTATGTGGTAGGCTACGTGTTATCTATTACCTGTTACTTGTTAATTGTAAGTGTATGTTAGGTTAGTACCCAATATTCATGGGTTATAATACTATGACTATTATATACTATATAGACCGGATTGGTCTCAAGTCTTGCGTTACAGTTAATGAATGGTGCCCCATCAGCTAGTAACAAAATGAGCTGTGATCGATAAAGAGTTATCACCTAGCTATGATAGTGAAATGATAATGAAGAGAAATGAAGAATTGTAAAATGTTAAATGAAAAGATGTTAGGAAAGCTGTAAACCATAAAGTTAAAGACACATAAGTGTCACATCCCAAAACCCACTCTGTCTAGATTAAGGATATGCGATCGGCCAGTTAGTCACCCATCGGATTTTTACTTATCAAAAATACCGACAATAATCCTAACCTCAGGCCATTCACTTGTGACTTCAAAGTAAGATGCATTCATTACACAAGAGTTTAGCAGCGGGAATTAAATAAAAAAATGCATGCTAACTTGGAAAAGTAACTAAATACGATCATAGTTGGTTTATACAATGTCTAAACTACAAAAGTTACATCATTGTTCATATGGTTATACAAAATATCCAAAAAAGTGGTAGGTTACAAAAATGAAATGACTTCATAAGGTCCTTCTAAATAACTTCTGGGGATTTAGCCCTTTAGTCCTTGCCACTAGAATCTTCACCTGAAAAATGTTAGCATAATAAAGTGAGCTTTAACAAGCCTAGTGAGTAACATAGGTTCCTTGCCATGGGTTTCAAAACCTGTTCTTGTATATAAAGCACATAGATAGTTTAATTATTTTAAAAGTAACAATTCCACATAAAATGCATGATTAAATGCATCTCAAGTAGAACAAAATAGATCAGAACAGAATAGAACTGAACAGAACTGGGCGAAATAGAACAGAACAGAACATAATGCCAATATATCAATCAGGCATACCGTCAAGTATGTTTGAGCCTTTCCCAGCTGCCCATAAGTGGACACCCGTGGGGCCTCCACCTCTAGTTTTGCTCTGGCCTACTTATGTCATGCCGCTTAATTCTTGAATAGGGCCCAATAATCAGAATATAATAGAGCAGTACAGAACAAAATCAGAATAGAACAGAAGAGCAAGACAAAACAGAATCATGCCAAATGTTATGCAGTACAAAGTATATGCATATAAGTAGTACAGTATATGAAAATGCTATCACAATAAAAATATCACCAAGTCAAAAGTTCCAAGTTACTCATAATGCATTAGGAATAGCTCAATATTTCCTCTTGTAGCTTAGATTAACTCCGGGGGTCCTATAGCAGTGATTAGATACACATTAGTTATCAAATAATGGCGTATTTTGTCTATATCACTAGTTTAGAGGTCAAATTTGAGAAAACTAATTCTACCATTGGATTCGGAACATCGAAAAACTCTAAAATGTGTATTTTCATAATTTTTAGGGGTCGTTTGGTATCTTTATTTGGCCTTTAGGACAATTTTGGAATTAACCCAGTTCGTCCGTTCGCATCTTTCGGGATTTAATTTCGTAATTTGGAATCTGCTATTAGGTCCAGAAGGTCCAAAATAGTTGAAATACACTTTTCTTTTATTTTATTTGGGTGACGGGTAATTTATGTTAATTAAATTATTTAATTTTATATTATATATTTATTATGTTAATATTTTGTTACATGTGCCATTGTGGCACACATGTGTGAGTTTGGGTTCACACGTATGCACGTCAGTAGGTCGAATCCAACTCACTGCACCGTTCCTTTTTTTTTTTTCCTTTTCTAATTGGTTCAGAGCCAAACAGTGGACAAGGTCCAATCCAGGGATAGGATATCCCTGTTCTCATCATGGCTATTAAATCACATCCATTATCTATGTTGCCAAACAACTCTATTTCTTATTTAAAATGTTTTAAAAGAAAATCTCAAAACGATGTAGCTTCATTAAACCGTGGGTGTGCCTGGGCAGGTTCCGACCCAAACCTGAAACCGACCCGTCACTTTAAGCAGATCCATTTTCCCCTTCACTTTTTCGGTCATCTTCTTCAGCGATATTGCCAAAGACGGCCAACTTCTCTCTTCATTTTCTTCCTATTTTTATGTCAAATTTTAGCGTAATATATATCAAATTGGCCCTAGTTTTTCCTACGATTCATTTGGGACTATTTTAAGCTTTAAACAATGTAATTTTCGACACTTCAATTTTTTAGCCATGCACCGTTTCTATATTTTGGCCATAAAATGGTAATTTTTTTACCATTTTCCATGATTCAAAAAGTTCTAGAATCCTTAGGACACCCTTTATCATTTCCCGTTCACCGAACCAAGTTTGGTTTCCATTTCAATTTTGGGTGGCCTCGGTTTTTCTATAATATGTGGGCCATTTTTGGTCCATTTCCTATGGTTTCAATTCCATTATGTTCTATTTTTCATTGTGGTTTGATTTATCAAGATAGAAGACCCTTGGGTGAGGTTCGGTCATAAACCCAGTTTGGGCCGTGAACCAGGGGTGATTTTCCTATGTATTTTCATAGCTTTTCTCTACCAATTCAAACATCTATAGCCGCTATAAATAAAACATATTATATTCAGAGTAAACAGGTTGAGTTTGGGCACTAACCTTATGTGATTTTCCAAAAAGTTGAAGCTTTCATTTTTTTTCCTCTGTCTCTTTCTGGTACAATAGCTTCCTCACGCACGACCCGCTTGTTTTCCTTAGAAGTAGGTGCTCATCACTAACAGCTTATAAATATATATATATATATATATATATATATATATTTATACTTGACTTTTTGATTGTCTATATATATATATATATGTGTGTGTGTATATATCATTTTAGAATGCCTCCAGAATTTTCCCATATTTTCGGTTGCCCACTATGTTTGCTGGAAGCTTCCTAATTTGATAAACCACCTATTTCACCAACTTTCTAGCTGCTTCCCATATGGAAGCTTCAGGAAGTTGTTGTTGCCTTATATTTGTTTTGTATATATATATATATATATATATATATATATACACACACACACACTTCACCTACTGACCTTCCAACTGCTTCCATATATATATATATATATGTATGTATATCATCAATTCTAAAAGTTGCCTTGTGCTGCCTTATATATATATATATGTCTATCTATATGTATCTTACACGTATATACATTACACATATACATAATACCATATACACGTATTTATACATATATATATATATATTAATCCACATGTATATCTATAAGCGTATTTTTTCGGCATCCATTACCGTATGTGTTTTTTGCACGTATATTGGCCGAATTAGATACATCGACAATTTAGAAAAATTTTAATTTTTAGTTGTGCTATTTTTTGGGTCATCGTAATTCATGTATACTGAATTATATAAGTAAAAAAATTGGGGCATTTTATTTATTTCAGATTTTTGGGGTATTACACTCTTCCCTTCTTCAAAAGAGTTTTGTCCCAAAAACTTGACCTAACTCTATTTTATATGATCAAGTCGGGGTACATTGCATGCATTTCTACTTCGCGTTCCCATGTTGCTTCTTCACTTGTGTGATTCCTCAACAAAACTTTTACCAGCGAAATTATTTTATTGCGCAATGTCTTTTCCTTCTGGTCCAAAATTTGTTCTGGTTGTTCTTCGTGGGACAAATCTTCCCTTAACTCGTGTGGCTCATATTCAATGATCTTTCTCGATTCTTGAACACATTTCCTTATCATCAATACGTGGAATACATGGTGTACTTTATCTAACTCAGGTGGTAGTGCCAAACGATATGCTACTGGTCCAACTCTTTCCAGGATCTCGAATGGACCTGTTGGGTTCGTAACCATAACGGAAGCGATTTCAAAAATCTATTGGATATTTTTCTTTACACGAATCATACAATCTTGAAAAGAGGTGTTAGAATTAGCTTGTTTTTGATAATCTTGATTGTTGAAAGAAGACTTTTTGAAACGATTGATGCAATCTTCCTTCTCTTTCTCATTTAGTTCTTCTCTTCTTTTTCCTTAGGCAAACCGTATCACAGGAGAGTGGGCTGCCTCTTATTTTTGTCTAAAACAAAAACTTATGATAAACGGCTCCCTACATATCATATATATAGGGCTTAACCTAATTAGGGCAAGAGAAGGGATCTAGTGTGTCCCACTAAGTTAGCTTCCAATTAATCAATTAAATCTCAATTATCTCATAATTAATTTAAATTGACTAATTAATTTTAATTAACTTCACTATATAATTGAAATTGCACTCCAACTTAGTAGAATAGAGTAAACCGATATACACTACACTTTTGCTGTTGGCCCCTCTACATGGATACTAATAATCAGGGTTTCATATTATACTGTCAAATTAATTCCCTAATTATTTTAAGAACCTAATTCAATAATTATTAATCACTTGCAATTGGTCATCATTTCAATAAACAATTTATTGAAAAGACCTGATCCAGATTTCAGTGATTAACCTATTGAATTAGCACAAAGGTGATATCCATCTCTCTAATATATAAAGTGTAGATTTCAACTTGAGAATATGTGTTCCCACAATCAAATTAATGACTTGCCAAGATACTGAGGTGTTGATCTAAAAGACCTCACTCATTGGTAACTCAAAGTCATCACTATTCAGAACTTGAATTCACTATCCTCTCAAGATTAAGAGCTTACTGTGAATAGTGAATAAAAAACTTATCAAAGGTGACAGTTCCAAATGATGCGTTTCTTATAGTGATCCAGTTCAGTGTATTCCCAATACACTAATATAATAAGCTAGAGTCCACTACTTTAATGGTTGAGATAAACCACCTTATCACATAGCGGTTAACTGTATTACAACTTTGCATATAAGATGTTCAGTCTTATCAATAGCTGCGAATAATTCTATAATTACTTATATAAGCAGTTCATATCTCCTGTGTATAAATCTCATTTATACACATGAACTGCTCCTAATGACAATTCAAGGACTTATCATCTCATGATGTAAAGCAACATCCAAACATATGGTAATATAAAACTCAATAATAAATCAAATCTATTAAATAATAATAAAATGTCTTGGATATAAGGGTCTAGTGCAATGATTTGGTCCTGGATTAGATTGATAACTACTAACCATGCCCACTGCAAAACAAATATCTGGTCTAGTGCGAAGCATAGCATACATAAGGCTTCTTACAGCTGAAGCATAAGAAACCGCCATCATGCATTCCTCTTCCTCGAATGTCTTAGGACACTGATTCTTAGACAAAGGTACTCTATGCCTAAAAGGCAATAAGCCTTTCTTGGAGTTATGCATTGTAAACTTGACAATAATTTTGTTTATATATGTAGCTTGAGATAAGCTTAACATCCTACTATTCTGATCTCGCAAAAGCTTAATCCCGAGGATGTAATTGGCTTCTCCGAAGTCCTTCATCTCAAATTGATTCGCTAGCCAAACCTTTATCGTAGACAACACCCCTACATCATTCCCAATGAGTAGTATATCATCCACATATAAAACTAGCAACACCTACCACACTTCCTTCACTTTTCTTATACACACAAGGTTCATCCGGGTTTTGATCAAAACCAAATGACTTGATTGCCTAATCAAATTGGATGTTCCAACTTCGGAAAGCTTTCTTAGGTCCATAAAAGGACTTATGCAGCTTGCATACCATATGCTCTTGGCCCTTAGGTATGAAACCATTTGGTTGCATTATATAGATGTCTTCCTCAAGATAGCTATTCAAGAATGCTTGTCTTGACATCCATTTGCCAAATCTCATAATTAAAATGAGCTACAATGGATAAGAGAATTCGAATAGACTTAAGCATAGCAACTGGTGAAAAAGTTTCCTCATAATCGATACCTTCTTTTTGAGTAAACCCTTTCACCACCAGTCTAGTTTTAAAAGTCTCAACTAATCCATTGGGTCCTTTATCTCTCTTGTAGATTCACTTACAACCAATTGGTTTAATATTGGCAGGTGGTTCCATAAGTTTCCAGACCGGATTAAAATACATAGATTCCATATCAGCTTTCATAGCATTTTGCCAAAGTCCCGAATCATTATCAGAGATTGCCTCATCGTTGCTACTGGGATCTAAAACATGTTCATCTGTGATAGACTTTCCTAAGAACATGTACCTATCAGGTGGCCTGATAGTCCTCCCACTATGACGTGGCTCCGATGTAATAGAAGATGTTAGAATACAGGCATCTTGTAATACCCTGACCCAGATTTTGACACGTAAACCAAGGTAGGCCCGGGATATGACACTTAAATTGAGATAGACCCGATCGAGTACACGTAAATCGAGATAGGTCAAGTCGAGTACCGTAATACCAGTTGTAACTGAACATGAGTTCCGAATAAATAGATAATTTCATTTTATCTAAAAAGAGTCAAATAATAATACCGAGCTTTAACCAAGCAATAATCATAATATCAAGAGTAAACCTGAGACCGATTCAGACCGAGAATAGTAGACCCCAAAAGGTACTAACTATTTTAATAAGTAATATACAATGACGGGTACGATTACCAAGGTAATCAGAAAAAGTTATAATCCCAGGGAATTATGAGATTAAGAAAAGCCAAGTACGAACAAACCGAGCCAATAAAAAAAATAATACCCGACATATACCCGAAGCATCGCAATAAATAATATACAGTAATGGGCACGTAGTTCGAGATAGATGGTACGATTCATTAATTTAAAAATATACAGTTTAAAAATACGAGAAGTGAATTTTAAATAATTCTGAGTATCCAGGAGTACCGTATAATAAACTCGAGTGGTACGGAGAATCGTGTACGTAGGCCAGTACATGCCTTGATATACGTGCACAATGCATTTTAATAAATGCGAGAATATATATATATAGATATATATAAGATAATATATATGTACATATAAAAAACTATATAAAGATATATATATATATATACAAGTATATATATATATATATACGGTTGAGTACGTACATGTATTGAAAAAATATATGTATTTAGTATAAATGTATAAATAAATATATAATGCACTTTTATTTTATATATATATATATATATATATATATACAAGCATGCAAATGCATGCAAAGAAATAAAGAAAGAAAAATAAAGAAAGAAAAGAAACAGAAAAAAGAAATGGAAAGTGTGCAATGTGGCGTGTTGATGTGTATATTATAATATATATATATATATATATGTATATGATGTCTCAAGTGAGACAATGAAGCAAAAAAAAGAAAACAAATAAATTAAGAATAGGAACAGAGGGGCGATGGAGGTGTGCAACGTGTGTGTAGTGTGTGTTATATATTATATTACATATATACAAATATCTCTTGTTACTTGGAGAAAGAAAGAAAAGAGACAACAAATGTCTCAGCCGAAAGTGAGAAAGAGAAAAGTCAAGGAAAGCTGTAAAAATTGTAGGAAGAAAGAGAAAGAAAGTAGGCTGCAAGTGGGAAAGAAAAGAAAAAGGAAAGAGAGAGGAATGAGGGAAAACGTGAAGGCAGTGCTGCTGCTCTCTTTATATATATATATATATATATATATATACCTATCTATACTAAGGTGAAATAGGGAATAAAACACATAAAATAAAGGAGCTGAGACCATCCAGAAGTAGGAAACAGAAGGAGAAACCGAAAGAAAAAAGGTAAGAAACTTTGTAAATTTTAAAGTTCCATTTTCTGTTTTTTTGGTAGAATTGCTTAAAGCTTAGAAAGAATTACATGGTTTTAAAGAGCATGAAAACTGGTGAATTCAGGAAGAAACCGCAGCCCATTTGGTTAAGAAATGAGCGAGAAAAGCTAATTTAAAGTTTGAAGAAAAATTCCGGGTCATCGAGTTTTAGATCGTTTTAGCTCATTTTATAAATTGGAGATTGTTGCCCCTAAGTGCAGCAACTTGTAGGTAAAATTTAGGGCTGAAAACAATGGCTAAAAGGCCATGAAATAATGACAATTCAGTTCGCCGGAGCTGGCTGCAACTGCATTTTCTGAGGCCTTCCGGTGGTCAAAACTGAATTCCGAGGGTACGTATGGAAAGCCCATGAGTAGAAGAGGACCCGGGTGGCCGGAAATCGAAACATCGCCGAAAACCAGTTGCCATCGCCGAAGAAGATGACCAGCCGCACGGTTGGCAGTGCTGCATGCTGCTGTGCGTGTTGGTTTTCTTGGTGTTTTGAGTCACGAGTTGGGTCGGGTCGGGTCGGGTTGACCCGCCCAGCTATCCATGGGTTCGACCCAACTAGTTTATGATTTTTAAAATTTTAAAATTAAGGATTTGGAGCTGTTTGGACATGGAAATAGTAAATTGAAATTAAAATTTAAATAGGAATAGAGATAGCCTATCCAAGGTTTTTGGCTTATCCATTGTTTGGCTATTCCAAATTGGAATAGGAAATTATGATAATTATAAATATACCCAGAACTTATGATAATTAGATTTTGACCCCAGGTAATAAAATAATATTTAAATTAAAGGAGAAATTACCAAAATGCCCCTAAGTCGAAAAGTAGTCAAACGAACTCCGATTAAAATAAAAGAATAGTGAATTTTTATTATTTCAGGAAATTTGGACTCAACCATGGAGTCCGATTTGTGAAAAGAGGTCTCGAGAAGCGAGAACCCGTGAAAGTGAAAATGACCATTTTACCCTTTATAGTAACGATGTCCAAATTAAACACATGAATAGTGTATTTTAACTATCTCAGACATTCTAAGACCAATGGTGAGGTTTGTGTCACGAGATGGAGTCCCAAAAAATAAAAGACCCGTAAAAGTGCAAAATGACCGTTTTGCCTTTTTTAATACCGGAGTCTGAATTGAATTCTGTGAAAGCCTAAACCGACTTTGTTTGACATTCCGGATTCAATAGTAGAGTTTATTCTTGTAAAAGAGATATAAATAATAAAGAGACATAAAATTTGATGAATAGCATGAGTTATATAGATATATATAGATTGAGATGAGTTTCCTGAATCATAGGAATATCGAGATACGAGAAGAATGCGGTTTTGACCTTTTAGATAGATACAAAAAGAAGTAAGTAAAATTCGATCTCTGGATGTGTTACATTCCAAGCCATGTCATAGTTCTTGTATATATATTGCCTATTGTACTCTATACATACACACCAATATTTATTTAGCCACATTGATATTGCTATATCATGTAGGAGACAGTTATTGATTTCTATATATATCTCGATCATGATTGTACACTTGTGAACAGATTTTCTTATGTACACTTGTACCTAGGTCTGTGAGGGCCAGACAGTTTTATTCGAAGTAGTCTAGTAACTGTAGCCTCGAAAACTACTATTACTGTTAGATTGCCTAGAACCAGTTATGATTCCACTATACTCTTCGTGGAAGATAGCATGATCCTGATATATTATTAGTGTCAGATTTGTGCTCAGTCACATCTCCATTCTGATGCTATTTATGACCTTCGGGTCTAGGTTCCGAGTGGAACATTTACCCGTTGCTGTGCGAGGCATAGGACGTGGAGTTACAATGTACACAGACTAGTATTATTCAGAGAGCCCGAGTGGAACTGAATACAAGCTCAGGGGATTTTCGGGCCCTACGAGAGTATCTCAGTTTTAGTTGATATCACTATCCTTTATTGTTGATATTCATAGCTTGATCATGTTATATTGTTATTGAATGATCATGAGATTTTACAGCTTTCAATATAGTGCTTACGTTTCATACTTGATATAGCTCATGACTGTAGCAGTATGATATCGTTGGCATAGCAGTTTCATTTCCTTATCATTTGACTTCTATCATTTGATATTGAGTTATATATTCATTGACTGGCTAGCATTCTTTTATACCCTTGTACACATGGCAGAGTAAAGGACTACTTACTGAGTTTTCATAGCTCATCAGATACTACACAACATTTGACTTGCAGGCATAGATATCGAGGACAGACAGTAGAGCCCGATAGATAGGAGGTGGACATTTACTTCGAAGTTACAGTGTAATACTTAGTACAGACAGTCTTATAGCTCTCCCATGTTATTCACGTCTTGGGGATGAACAGTTGTATTAAGAAATTTTATATTCCTCATTTTGTAAACATTATATATATATATATATATATCACATGTAGCTTTTAATTATTTATTCCACATTTTAGTAGTTGCATGTTAGAAGCACTGATTGTGTAGCAAGTTGAGACCCTTGGTTCGACAGGCAGCGTCGGACTGGGCGTCGTGACACGAGATCCGCATAGGGTGGGGTCTCGGGTCATGACACATCTAGTGTATGACTATCCTTTGCCTGAGGAATATAAGAAGTATCTGATGTTTCTTCTAAAGTGATCTTACTCTTGGGCTTCTGACCCATAATATAATCATCCTCTAGAAAGACATCATTCGTGCTAACGAATACCTTCTACTCATTGGGATTATAAAAGAGCTAGCCTTTTGTCCGCTTAGGATAACCAATGAAATAGCTCAATTCTGATCTTGGTTCCAACTTGCAAGTCTTTTCTTTCAGCACATAGGCTAGACACCCCCAGATCCGGTAGTGGTTTAAACCTTGGCTTGCACCCAGTCCAAAGCTCTACTGGAGTCTTAGGAGCAGACTTAGTTGGAACTGAGTTCAAAATATATGCTATTGTCTCCAATGCATACCCCCAAAGGAATATAGTCAAATAAGAATAACTCATCATCAACCATACCATATCTAAAAGTGTCATACTTCTCCTCTCTACTGCACTGTTCTGCTGAGGCATGCCAGGTGCAGACAACTGGGATAAAATGCCATTATCCAACAAATACTAACTGAAGTCACTAGAGAGATATTCCCCACTTCGATCAGATCGAAGTGATTTTATGCTCCTATCTAATTATTTTTTCACTTCTGCCCGAAACTCTTTGAAGTTTTCAAAGGCTTCTCACTTGTGGTGCAATAGATAAACATAACCATTTTTAGAGTAATCATCAGTATGGATTAACTTCAATACTCCTTTGACCCTGTTTCCCTTTGAAGCAAAGGGTCTTTTGGTCATATTTCCCTCCAAATAGGATATACAGATTGACAGTGGTTCAACAATAAAGGAAGATAAAGTACCCTCCTTTACCAGTCTATTAATCCTATCTAGATTAATATGACCTAGCCTCAAGTGCCAAAGATAAATTGAATTAGTAGAAGAAACTTTTCTTTCAAGTTGTAAAGTTTGTGATGGTTCATTCTTTTCGGTGTCATGTATCTCATACATCTTACGAGTAATCAAATAAAGACCATTATCTATTGTGCCAAAGCATATAAAAGAACCACTATGTTTAATAACAACATTTGAATTAAAATAAACTGAATAACCTTGTTTTATTAAACTTGAAACTGATAATAAGTTCCTTCTAATGCTAGGCACATATAAGCAATCATAAAGTACTATTGTCTTATTTGAAGAAAAAGATAAACTAACCACTCCTACTGACACCACAACAACTTTTGCTTCTATTCCAAAGTGCAAGATAATCTCTCCATCACTTAGCTGCCCAGTCTCCCGAAACCCCTGCAACGAATTACATATGTGATTAGTTGCACCGGAGTCTACACTACTAGGAATCTAAAGTACCCATTATATAGATTACTTCAATAAAAAGTGATTCGACTATGCCTGTGTTCTTTTTCTTGGCTTGATAATCTGGACAGTGTCTCTTCCAATGCCCCATGATCCCGCAATGGAAACACTTTCCTTTGGGCTTAGTGGTTGCCCCTGTGGTTGCCCCTTTCTTCCTTTTTCCAACACCCTCTTTAGGACCCATATTTCCCTTGGAGTTTTTGGGGTTCTGTTTCTTCTTCCACTTGCGCTTGCTTTTGGGCTTGGGCTTAAAAGAAGAACCCTTGACCACATGAGCACTAGGATGGCTTTTAATAATACCCTCTACTGCCTGTAAAGAGCTCAGAAGCTTAGCCAAAGTCAAATTCATTTTATTCATGTTATAATTGATCTTAAATTGATTAAAAGAGTCAAGTAGCGACTCAAGGATAATATCAACCTCGGACTCACCATCAATGTCAGCCCCTAGAACTTCCAGCACATTTAAAAAGTTAATCATTTTTAAAACATGGTCTCTTACTAGAGTTCCTTCTGCCATCTTAGTGTTTATGAGTGCTCTCATGGCAGTCTGCCTAGCAAGACGCCCTCGATCCCCAAACATCTCCTTTAAGTTAAGGATCATATCTCTAACTATTAAGAAACTCTGATGCTGATGTTGTAAAACGCTTGACATCGAAGCTAAGATATAGCAACGTGCCATCTCATCAGCCTTGACCCACCTAGAATAGCGGTCAATGTCCTTTTGGGAAGCATTAACCCTTGGAAGGTCTGGGTTATCCACAGTAATCACATATTTGTACCCTTCTACAGTAACGACAATGTCCAAATTCCATTTTCAGTCAACATAGCTAGGTGTCACGACCCGAAACCCACCCTATGTGAATCTCGTGTCGCTAGGTCGACCCTAAGGTTGTCCCTACTTTTTCCATACCTGTATCATAGTACTAACATGCAATATACTAAAAATTTAAAACAATAATAAACGGAAGTCTTTTAAATAATAAAATCAGCGAAAGTCTGTTCAATACATAATATGGTTTTACAAATATTAATACAAAACTAACATAACCAGTACCCGTGGGTGGTGAATACATGGGAGAACTAAATATAAACTGGTACATTCCTAAAAAATGTCCTCTTACGTTTTTAGACTCCTACTGGGGTCTTGTAGTGTCACTACCTGAAAAATGGTAAGATGGAATGAGCTACAAAAGCTTAGCAAGTAAATACGGATCTCCGACACTGGTATTGGTGATCATAAAAGAATATGAATCCATGAAGATTAATATGATAACCAATCATAAGAAAAGAAATGTTGTGATAGCCAATGAGAACAGTTTGCCAAGATGGCCAATGAATAGTGTGGTCACAATACACAATGAGGAGTAATGGATATAACATCAATATGGAACTCTCAATAACAATTTATCAACATAAATGTACTACCACAATGAATCGATCACAATCAATTTTAATAAGGAATGTTCACTCAATATAAGATAAATCATGAAGGATAGTCTCATTCAACAATCGTAGTCATATCAATCATATAAGAGATGCATTTACTCTGTGTCAGGGCTTGGCACACCCTCGGTCTTTTGGGGCCCGGCATACCCCTCAGTGAATTCCAATGAATTGCCATATGTCCGTTCACGGACTTGACCCGTAGGTCTCTAGTAAATCAGAAAGCATCAGATGGATATTGTGATTGAGCACAAATCCGGTATACATAAACATGTCATGATCATAAGTGATTCCATAAGAATATAAAAATAGAATGTCAAATATACAGTGAAAGCATAACAGTCGGCCTTTCAAGGCATGGTTCAACATGATAACAATGATATAGCAGTTAATCAATGTCCATAAGATAGAACAATATCACATTATGGAATATAATAATATCAGGTACGTTCAAGAGTACAAGTTTGGTAGTAAATAGAATAAACTTGACTTTGGAAATACCACATGGAAGAGAAAATGATTTACTTACCTCTAAATGCAGTCCTATATCAATATTCCATGAGTTTGCCTTTTCCTTTCGAGTTCCTTTTATATCAATAGATTCGTCTCAGAATTAATGATATTCATCAAATTTTATACTTTGCTATCATAAGTATCTCTATTACTAATTTAGACTCTACCATTGAGTCTGGAATGCTGAAGAAAGTCGGTTTAGGCTTTCGCGAAATTCCATTTAGGTTCGGGTAACAATAGGGGTATTTTGGTCATTTTAGTATTTTTACGGATCTTTCTTTTTTGGAGCCCTATCTCAAAAAATGGACTTCACCATTGGACTTAGAATGCCCGAGATAGTCAAAATACATTATTCATTCACTTAAATTAGACTTCGAATTATTTCACTATATTTAATTTAATTTAATTAATTTAATTTAGGTTTTACATATTTTATATATATAGATATTTATGTGCTTGAGACAGTACGGGGCTGCCTGTCCAAGTGTTTAGGGTTGAGGGTTTCATATATTAGGTCCCTATTTCGATTCTCCAAAGGCGCAACCCATTTCATTTTATACACTAACTATATGAGACATATATTTATGCCCAAAAGAATTAACACGGGCTTGCCTATCCTTCCTGGTTACGCGCATCATATTCCTTCCCTTGGTTCTCCAGTTTGACTCGGAGGGGCATCAGCCCCTGCGTATTTTTTTTCTTACTTTTTCTAAGCCAAACAGTGGCTAAGCCACTTATCTGCGAATAAGATATCCCCCAAATCCTTAATTCCTAATTTAATTTGAAATAACTGTAGCCAAACAGTCCCCCTCCCTTTTTTAATTTAAAAACACGCTTATCCTAGCGACACCGTATTGACCTATCCAAAACCCAAACAGTGCCGTCTTATGTAAACACTGTTCATCGTCTTCTAGGTTTTCCGGTGGAGAATAGTAAGGTTCCGTCACCTTCTTCGATGATGGCAACCCAGTTCTGATCGTTTTCTTCACCAAATCTAATGTAGTTTCCTTCCATTTGTCATGAGGAATCCATATCTAAGCTTGGTTTTCGGTGTGGGTAACCATAACTGTTCGAATATAGGGTTTTCTATGAGAACATGATTTTTCGGTGGACTGGTTCTTTGTAATTTTGTGCCTATTTCGTGACTGTTTTGATTCTAATTTCCTTTTAATCTTTTTCTGCATTACAGAGGATCAGTTCCTCATCGTTTGAATAAGTTTTAAAGCATAAAAACCATGGAACCCAAATTATTTATAAAACTTGCAACTTCACTTTTCTATCTCATTTTTGCACCATTTCTCTTGATTCTTTTTCCTAAATGATCCTAATTACATGCTTATCAAGGCCCTATATTTAAAACTAAACGAATTTGCATGAATCATGCAAACAGAACTTGATCTTCACTTACCCGTGTGAGCTTTTAGCTCGCAGTTTGCCCCTCATTTTCTTTTGGTTTTTCTTCTTCTTCTTCACTTCTGAATCTCAAGATTTCTTTCTGCTTCTTGGTTTCCCTCAATTGTTCCTAAATTTCTCTAAATGGCCAACTCTATTTATAGAGAATTTTCAATCGATTGCCCCCCACTTGCAGCCACATTTTCTCTCTCTTCCCCCCTTTCTTGCAGCCTTATTGGACTGCCCTTTAACCGCCCATTCATCCTCCTTTGTCCACGCACCACTTACACAATATATATATATATATAATATAATATATATATGCACACCACTTGCATTCATGGTGTCGGCAGCCTTGCTGCCTTCACCACAGTCACACATAGTCACACATACACTGCATGCAGGCTGCATGCTCCCCTTTTTCCTTTCTTTCTTTTTTTTACATTTTAAATTACATTTGATACGTATATATATTTATATATAATACATTATACTATATATATATATATATACACATATATAATGCACATTCTATACTTATATATATATATATTCATATATATACGTGTATACTAAATTCTGAGTACGCACACATACACTAATATCTCGGGGCCTGGGCATATATGTGTACGTATGCTTGTATGGGAATACGTGCATGCACATATTACGAGGCTCGGTCCTAGGTTGCTTTGGTGTCACCCGGTATTGGCTATACAAAACAAACCATTCATATTTCAAAATCGAACAATTTCATAAAATCCCATCATATAAAGCTTAAACAGCTCAAGTTACAACTAGTGCTACACTACTCAACTGGGTCTACCTCGGTATACATGTCGTATCCCGTGTTAGGATATTACATTCTTACCCCTTTAAAAATAAGTTTGTCCCCAAACTTAGTACATACTACTATGAAAATAGCTGAGGATACTTGGAGCGCATGTTATCTTCTCACTCCCAAGTAGCTTCCTCTATCCGGTGATTCCTCCATAGAGCCTTAACTAGTGGAATAGTGTTGTTCCGTAAAACCTGATCTCGACGATCCAAGATCTGAACTGGATGCTTTATGTAACTCAGATTCTCCTGGACGTTTAACGTGTAATAACCTCAAAAAAAAATTTTTTATATAAAATTTTTGTTGGTTATTATTATTATTATTATTATTAATTGTTATTGTTATTATTAATATTATTATTATTATTAAAAATATTTAAATGAATGGATGATGGGTGTGTTATGTATATATGGTATGTGTATGTGTGGGGTAATATGTGAACATGTAGATGTGTATAGGTATATGTATGTGTAGAACAGTGCATGTGTGCACTGTGTGAGAGCAACAGATCTGTGTGTGTGTGTGTGTGTGATGTCGTGTAAGTGTGTGTGTCTAGGGTGTGTGTAAATAAGTGATATATATATATAGGGCAGCTTTGCATTTAATGCAAAGCTGCCTTGTAGAGAAAAGAGGGTGGATGAATAGAGAAGAAAGGTCAAGGAAAGGGGCTGTCAGGTCTGATAGTGCAGAGAGAGAGAGAGCGGGAGGACATAAGGTGTGGGTCTTGATCTTAGAGAGAAAATCAGGAAGAAGGAAGTAGGGGAGAGACCGTAGACCTTGAGAGGAACACAGAGGGTGATCCAAGAGGAGAAAGGAAGAGGGGATGAGCTACAACAGAGAGAAATCAAAAACTGGGGTAAGTAGCTTATCTTCTGTTTTAATTTTTTTAAAGCACGATAATTAATTTGATGTATAGGGTCTTAAAGAGCATATTGTAAGGTTCATTTTGCAAAAAGAATGAAAGGAAATGACCAAGAAACGAGGGAGAAAACGAGAGTTACAGGTTGGGGGCAATAATCGGGTTTTAGGGATTTTTGTGTTTAAAAACTTGCTAAGATCATGAGAAAGTGTTCCCCTTGAACACAAGAAATCTTTAGGATTAGAATGAGAGGAAAGCAGTGATTCAAAAGCCATAAAAATGAAGGTTTGACAGTCGGCCGGAAAACTGAGAATGGAAGAAATGAGGTAGATTCACTTTGTTTAAATGGCCCCAAATCATGTTAAAATGTTTCAAAAACATTGTAGGTTAGTTTAGAATTGAAAATGGCTTCGAAAACACCAAGAAAAATCAAGTTTAAAAACTTGATTTTTGCAATTTCCGGCGATGTCGCCTGAGAAGGTGACCGGAGACTTGCCGGAACCCTACCGAAAAATCGGGGACGAAGGGGGGACTGTTCGGGTCTGGGTCCAGGTCCGGTTCGGGTTCGGGTCGGGCTTGGACGATCTGCCCCTGCCACGTGTCGCCCTGTTGTTTTAAATTAAAAGATGAAATGGACTGTTTGGCTATGGGTGTAAGAAATTGAAAATTGAAATTGAAACAGGAACAGAGATATCCTATCCCTGTTCTGGACTAATCCCTGTTTGGGTAACCGAATTGAGAATAGGAGAATTGGAATTTACAAATTAACCCCTGGACTTTTTGGAAATTAAACTTGACCCCAAAACTTTAGAAAATTTCACTTTGACCCCTGAACGTTAGGGAAATTATAATCTGACCCACAGAATAAAATATTAATTAAATTAATTAATTAATTAATTAATTTAATTTAATTATTTAAAAATTCTAAAATAACCCGGGGTCCAAATGGGACAAGTCATTAGTGTATTTTGACTATCTCGACCATTCTGAGGCCAATGGTGAGGTCCGTTTTACGAGACGGGGTCCGAAAAAAATAAAAGACCCGTAGTAACCTTTAAAATTACCAAAATGCCCCTAAATTGAAACACAGTCAAACGAACTCCAAATTAAGTAAACAAATAGTGAAAATTTATTATCTCGAGCATTCTGGACTCAACCGTAGAGTCCAATTTGTGAAAAGAGGTCTCAAAATATAAGAACCTGTGAAGAGTGCAAAATGACTGTTTTGCCCTTTTGAGCCTAGGTGTCCGAATTGAATTCCACGAAAACCTAAACTTATTTTCTTCGACGTTTCGGACTTAACAGTAGAGTTTAATTTGACAAAATAGAAACTTATAAAATAAGGACATAAGATTTGTTGAATAGCATAATTCAAGTAGCAATTGAGCTAAGTTGTGTTTCATGATTTTAGGAACACAGAAAGGCAAGGAGAAAGTAACCTGACCTTCTGCATTATTACTGTTAGTTCCGCTACGCTACGAGGATGACTTCTTGGGTTGAGACAAACCCATCAGGTATGGTGTATTGTGCTAAGTACGGAATAGAATTAAGTTTAGGAATGATTTGCATGTTGATTGATTGAATCATACGTTTACTTGTTTAATGTCGAAAAATCACAGAAGGAATGTTGCTTTAAAAGGAAACCTTGAGTTGATTGTTTATGTTACTCATGTACTTCTTGCTACTCCATGGAGATATGATTTATTTTATGTGTTGGGTTTTACGTGATTTATATTTTTGGGGATTTGTTAAGATTGTGAACACATGACTTGAGCATGTATTTTCGTTGATCTTGTATTGCGCACATTCATGTGGAAAAGGTTTTGTTATTTAGATGTTGTGATTGCTTTAAGTAGGAATACTTTGTTTAGAAGCATGCTCCATGTGTTGGTAGATTGTTTATCTGAGATTGTGTTGTTGCATGATGGAATCAAAGCATATTGACATAGTGTGATGCATTGAAAGAATAAAGTGGGTTGAGCACGTGGTGCTAAATATGGTACTCAGCTTCCATCGGATGTGTTCCGAAAACGAGACATGGTACTCAGCTTCCATCGGATGTGTTCCGAAAACTGAGACATGGACATGACATAGAGTTGACATGGACATAGCATAGAGTTGACATGGTTGTGGCATAGAGTTGACATGGTTGTGGCATAGAGTTGGCATGGTTGTGGCATTGAGTTGTGTGGGTGTTTCATGGGCATTGTCACTACATTGCATGGGTAACTTGGACGTTATGTGGATTATTGCTATTACATAGTATGGATGATTGGAAGGCGTGTGGACTATTGTTATTGCATTGCATAGATGATATTGAATGCCATGTAGATATAACTGTACACTTGCACATGCCACGCCTTAGATCATGTTAATGAGTTGGATGACATATAGAATATTGCTAATACGTTGTATACATGATGTTGAATGCCATGTAGATATAACTGTACACTTGCACATGCCATGCCCTTAATTTTGTTCCTTGCATTAACATTACATCATACCAGCAATTGAGCTGACCCATACGTGGGATGACTCCCCACAGATGACGTTCCCAGGCACTCGAGACTTAAGGAAGTCTTACAGAGTGGAGGAGATAGGAGCTTAGGATGATCTTGACCCTTGGGAGCATATTTCGAGATGTATTGATATTGTATAAGGGCTTAAGCCCGAATGACATGTTGAATGTTTTTATTTATCGTGCTTTATATGGATGTACATGGAAGGAAATGAATGTAAGTTTGAGTTGAATCTGTTAGGTTGTCTTTTATTTACTTTATGTTTTATTTACTTTCCGTTTGTTCAGTCGCACCTCGGGTTCGCTGGAATTCGGGGCGTGACATAACGGCTCGTGCTCAACTACCTAATCTGCACTTTGTATATACTTCTTCAGCATCGAACATGAAACACATCGTGCACATGTGCTAACTCTGAAGGCAATAAAAGCTGGTAGGCTACGGGTCCAACCCTTGCCGTGATTCTGAATGGCCCAATGTATTTCAGGCCAAGCTTTTCCCTCTTGCCAAACCTTGACTACACCCTTCATGGGTGATACCTTCAAGAACACATAATCACCTACCGTGAACTCCAACTCTCGTTTGTGAGCATTTGCATAGCTCTTCTGTCGGCTCTGAGTCACTAGTAAACGTTGTCTGATCAGCTATATCTTCCCTGTAGTCTGTTCCACTATCTCTGGCCCATAGAGATTCCTCTCACCCACCTCTGTCCAGCACAATGGTGATCGGCACTTCTTGTCGTATAATGCCTCATATGGCGCCATACCAATACTAGCTTGATAGTTATTATTGTATGTGAACTTTACCAGTGGCAACTGATCTTCCCAACTCCTCTTAAAATCTATGACACAAAATCGCAGTAAGTCCTCTAGAGTCTGTATCGTCCTCTCTGACTATCCATCAGTCTCGGGATGATAAGCAATGCTACTCAGTTCCATGCCCATAGCTTGCTGTAGACCTCTCCAAAATCGTGACATAAACCGTGGATCCTTATTAGATACGATCGATACTGGAACTCCATGAAGTTTGACAATCTCTCTAATGTATAACTCGGCTAGTCGCTATAAAGTCTATGTCATCTTGGTTGCCAGAAAATGAGCTGTCTTGGTCAACCTGTCGACAATGACCCAGATAGAATCACTCCCTCTCGATGTCTTTGGCAAGCCTGACACGAAGTCTATCGTAATGTGTTCCCACATTCACTCAAAAATAGGTAGCAACTATAGAAGTCCTCCAAGGTTCTGATGCCCTACCTTGACCTGCTGGCACTTGGCCCATCGTGCTATGTACTCAGTTATGTCATCCCAGACCACCAATAAGTACTTCTGACGTTGTGATACATCTCGGTACTCCTTGGATGCAAGGAAAATCTCAAACTGTGTGCCTTATCAAGAATCTCCCTCTTGAGCTCTGGCACATCGGGTACACAGATCCTACCCTGATAGCATAACATCCCCTCTCGTACTGAAAACTCGGAGACTATGCCTGTCTCAGCCTATTGACGAAGCTTAGTCAACTTCTCATCATGAGTCTACTACTCTCTGATCCTGTCTACAATCAATAAACTGACTGTGACATTGGCACACATTCCCTCAGAGATAGGTAGAACTATCTTTATCTCCGTATCCTTCAAGTCTCTTAGTTTCTCTATCTGTATAGTCAACAGGCAAGCTAAACTCCCTGATGACTTCCTACTAAGAGTGTCAGCTACCATGTTTGCCTTCCCATGGTAGTACTGTATGCTGACCTCATAGTCCTTCAACAACTCTAACCAACGACGTTGTCTCATGTTGAGCTCCTTCTATGTAAACAGATACTTGAGGCTCTTATGGTCAGTGAAGATCTCATACGTGGTTCCCTATAAGTAATGCCTCCATATCTTCAAGGCAAAGACAATGGCTACTAACTCGAGGTTGTGTGTCGGGTAGTTCCCCTCATGTGGTTTCAACTGTTGTGAAGCATATGCTACCACATTTCCGTTCTGCATCAACACACACCCCAAGCCCTTGAATGAGGCATCACTGTAAATCACAAACCCCTCAGTTTCATCTAACACTGTCAATACCGGAGCTGTAACTAGTCGATCCTTCAACTCTTGGAAACTCCTCTCCTAGTCCTCTGTCCAAACAAAAGGAACACCCTTCCTGGTCAGTTGGGTAATAGGCGTAGCTATCTTAGAGAAGTCCTTCACAAATCTTCTACAGTAGCCTGCAAACCCCATGAAACTTCGCACTTCCGTGACACTAGTAGGTTGAGGCCAATTCATGATTGCCTCGATCTTCTGAGAATCAACAAAGATTCCCTCTTTACTAATTACGTGTCCTAGAAATGCTATACTAGGGAGCCAGAACTCACACTTCTTCAGCTTAGCATACAGCTTCTGCTCCCCTAACTTCTGTAGAACTATCCTCAGATGTACCTCGTGTTCCTCTTAGTTCTTGGAGTAAACCAAGATGTCGTCTATGAACACAATCACGAAGTCATCTAAGTACGGCTTGAACACACAATTCATCATATCCATGAATGCAGCTAGGGCATTGATCACCTCAAATGGCATAACAAGAAACTCGTAGTGTCCATACCGTGTCCTGAATGCTGTCTTCTGAATGTCAGCGGGTCTGACCTTCAACTGATGATAACCGGACCTCAGGTCGATCTTCGAGAATACCTGAGCTCCCTTCAACTGGTCGAACAGATCATCTACTCTGGGTAGTGGATATCTGTTCCTGATGGTAACCTTGTTCAGCTAATGATAATCAATACACAGCCTCATGGTTCCATCCTTCTTCTTCACAAACAATACATGTGCACCCCATAGTGACGAGCTGGGTCGTATAAAACCCTTGTCCAATAATTCCTGCAACTGGAGCTTCAGCTCCTTCAATTCTGCTGGTGCCATCCTATATGGTGTCTTGTATATCAGTGTAGTGCCTGGCAGTATGTCGATGCAAAACTCAATCTCCCTGTGTATGGGCATCCCTAGAAGATCATCCAGAAATACCTCGGGAAATTCCCTAGCAATGGGAATCTTTTCTAACTCAGGCTGCTGAGAGTTAGTGTCATGGACACTGCATAAGAAACCATGGCATCCCTTGCGAAGTAAACACCTAGCCTAGATAGAGGAAATGAAGTAGGGTGAGGAAGTTACCCCTGTCCCTTCAAAATCAACTGTCAGAAATCTAGGGTTTTGTATGAGAACTCGTTTGGCCACACAGTCTATTGTAGCATGGTTGGCGGCCAACCAGCCCATTCCAAGGATAACATCGAACCCACAAATTCCCAATAGTATAAGGTCAGCAAATAAAAATGTATCCCCAATCTGTATCCCACAATTCCTATACATGGTATCCCCCAACAATGATTTCCCCGATGGTATAGAAACACTCAGTAAATATCCTAAGGGTTCTGTCACTATGTTCAATCAAGCAGCATATGTAGGGGATATAAAACATGAGCAGGCTGTGAGCAAACTAAAAGAGTACCTACGATTACAGAAGTTGTAGCCTGCACGTCTCTTGGTAAGATGGAGAAAACCCATCCTGCCTGCTGTTGGACGTTCCCCTATCCATTCCTATGGGTCAGTGGCCTAGGTGCTGCTGCTGCTCCGGGTGCTGGCGCTCTAACCGAAGCAGTGCTCATCATGGCCTGACCCTTCTTAGGACACTCCCTCGCAAAATGTCCCTCTTGGCCACAGTAATAGCAAGTGTGGCTATCATTGAGGCACTGGCCTCTATGGATATTCTCGCTAGCGGGGGCATTTGTTTGCACCCCCTCTAGTACTGCCCTGTCTCCTCTAACCGGACCCTGTCGCTTGTGATACAGCTCCAGGTCTGGTAAACGTGGACCCCTGTCTAGAAGAAGAAGGCCCTTGCCTCCTATTCTAGTTACCTCCTTGTCTCTAGTTCCCTCATCTCTTGGCGAATTCCTTGCCAGTTCTCTCTATGATCTAAGCCTGTCTCCACTACATCGTCGTAAGTAGTCAGTCACTAGAGTCTCAGTCTATCCTTGATAGACCACCTCAGCCCCTCCTTGAACTTGCGAGCTTTCAGATCCTCGCTGTTGATGACATTCGGAAGCAAACCTGGCCAACTCAGTAAAGGTGGCCTCATACTGCTCTACAGTCATCGTCCCTTGCTGTAGTACCATGAACTCAGCAACTCTTCAGTTTCGTACTTCTTGAGGGAAGTACTTCTTATTGAAGATCGTGGTAAATCGCTGCCAGTCCATGCTTGGCTCTCTGGCATCCTCTATCATCCATCACTTATGCGCCATCCCCTTGGGCATATATGTGGCGTATGCCACCTTCTGAACCTCAGTGCATATCAGGATTCTGTAAATCCTGTTCATCTCTAATAACCACTCTTCAGCTATAGTGGCTCTTCTCGTACCGTCGAATGGCGGGGGTTTCATTTTCTGAAACTGCTCGTATAAAAATGTAGAGTCTCGCTCATTCCCCTGATGGCCACCTACGTTGCCGCCCGTGTTGACAGGCCTCTCCTGTCGTGCCGGTTGACTAATGCTGGCCTGAATCCATGGCAGAGACTCAATGACGCTCTACATCAATCTTTCCAACTGATCTAAACGATCTATAGGCAACGGATTTTGCCTCGGGTTTACCATGTCTCTAAGGATAACCAGTGAAGATAACCAATCAGATGACCAGTCAATGTGTAAGATAATAGTTACTGATCGTATAAATAAAACGTCAGTCTTATCTATCAATTCTAATTCTAGTCCTATCTCCCATGACTCACTATCGAACCGATAGCTCTGATACCAAGCTGTCACGACCCGATACCTACCCCATGCGGATCTCGTGTCGTGGGGCCGACCTTAAGGTTGTTCCTACTTTTTCCATTCTTGTATCATAGTACTAACATGTAATGTACTAAAAATATAAAATAATAATAAGCGAAAGTCTTTTAAATAATAAAATCAACAGAAGTCTGTTCAATACATAATATGGTTTTACAAGTGTTAATACAAAACTAACATAACCAGCACTTGTGGGTGGTGAATACATGGGAGAACTAAATATAAACTGGTACATTCCTCAAAAATCTCCTCCTATGCTTTTAGACTCCTACTGGGGTCTTGCAGCGTCACTACCTGAAAAATGGTATGTAAGATAGAATGAGCTACAAAAGCTCAACAAGTAAATACGGATCTCTGACACTGGCATTGGTAATCATAAAAAAATATGAATCCATGAAGATGAATATGAAAGCCAATCATAAGAAAAGATAAGTTGTGATAGCCAATGAGAACAGTTTGCCAAAATGGCCAATGAACAATAGGGTCACAATATACAATGAGGAGTAATGGATATAACATCAATATGGAACTCTTAATAACAATGTATCAACATAAATGTGCTCCCACAATGAATTGATCACAATCAATTTCAATAAGGAATGTTCACTCAGTAGATAAATCAAGAAGGGTAGTGCCATTCAACAATCGTAGTCATATCAATCATATAAGAGATACATTTACTTTGTGTCAGGGCTTGGCACACCCTTGTTCTTTTGGGGCCCAGCATACCCCCCAGTGAATTCCAATGAATTGCCATATGTCCATTCACGGACTTGACCCGTAGGTCTCTTGTAGATCAGAAAGCATCAGGTGCATATTGTGACTGAGCACAAATCCGGTATACATAAACATGTCATGATCATAAGTGATTCTATAAGAATATAAAAATGGAATATCAAATATATAGTGAAAACATAACAGTCGGCCTTTTAAGGCATGGTTCAACATGATAACAATGATATAACAGTCAATCAATGTCCACAAGATAGAACAATATCACATTGTGGAAAATAATAATATTAGGTATGTTCAACAGTACAAGTTTGGCAGTAAATAGAATAAACTTGGCTTTGGAAATACCACATGGAAGAGAAAATGATTTACTTACCTCTAAATGCAGTCCTATATCAGTATTCCGTGAGTTTGCCCTTTCTTTTCGAGTTCCCTATATATCAATAGATTCGTCTTAGAATTAATATTCTTCATCAAATTTTATGCCTTGCTATCATAAGTGTAATATCCCGACCCGGGATACCGGGTCATATGGCACGCATTACGAGACAATGAAAAAAATTGTGTAAAGGTTTTTACACTAAAGAGAAAAATTAATTAATTAAATAATTAATTAAATTAATTTATTAGAATATATTTAATTGTTAAAATTAAATTCAAATAAACACATATACACACATTATGGTGTATTGTGTGTGTAAATAAGTATGTATACATAAATAAACTATACACAAGGAAGGATATATATATATATATATATATATATATAATATATATATACATATGTGAACAGTGTATGAACAGTGCAGTGTGTGTGTGTGTGTCGGCTAGTGTGTGTGTCTCCATGTGTTAGTGTGTGTGTTATATTATATGTATATATATACAAAATATCTTGCCAAAATTGAATGCAAAGTAGAAAAGAGAAAAAGTAAAATTGATGAGATGGGAGGGCTAATGTAGGGCTACGAACCAGAGGGAGAGAGAGAGAACAGTAGAGAGAGAGATGTGCGTTCTCTCTTTAAAAGCAAGGCATGCAAAGCATGCTTTGCTTCATACGAAAGAAATCAAAAGAGAGAGAACCTGAGAAGCTAAGGAAGGAAGAAATTAGAAGAGAAGAAGGGTTTTAGAGCAAGAAAGAAAGAGAAATCAGTGGTGAAAGGTGAACCCACCAAAATTTTTAAAATTCTCTCTCTAGAATTTCTCTATGTATATACTGATTTAAAGCTTTCATTTTATATATATGATATGAAGAACATGTTTAGATCAGTTTAAGAACGGAATTTTAGTTTTAAAACACTTAAAAACGGGGAACCCAGAAGCTATGGCCATTGATGACCTTGCTTGAAGCAGGTCTGGTCCAATGTTCTCCAAATTGGTTTTGGTTTATCAAAACCTAAACTAGACCCCACGATCAACTCAAAAACCTAAACCCTCGATCAAAAAGCTCACGAAATGCCCTCCAAACATTGAGTTGCAGGCTACGGGTTTGAAACCCAAAGCTTTAAACTCGATGTTAAAATGATATTTATGAATGGGAAAGGAAACTCCATGAGAAATGGATCACAAATAATCAAACCCCAAGGGTTTTGGCTCAGAAATGAGCATGTATGACCGAATTACAGTTCGGATTATCAAGGTTGAAAACGATCAAACAGGACCCTTTTGAACTCCAAAATGAATGCCAATTGAATTGTTTATACCTTAGGAACGTTTTGGGACAAAAACAGTGAGGATCCATGGATCCAAACTGCACGAAAATGGAAAGGAAGGAATTCTGAAATTAGGGTTACAGTGGGTCGAGATGGGGAAGACGACGCTGAGTCGACTCGTCGTCTCTTTCGAGTTGAACGGGTTGACTCGGACGCGTGGCAGCCTCTGCGCTTGCCACCGAATAAATGAAACGACAACGTTTCATAAAGTTTTAAATCTTTTAAAACGATAGGGCTGACGTCATCATGACGTCAGCAACACGCACAAAACCGAATAGACCGGTTGGTTTGCAACTGAACCGGACCGGTTCACTTAAGACCCAATTGAACCCTTTGGTTTTCTGGTTTTAATTTAATTAACCAAACCAAATCTTTTGTTATTTACGGATTGACCCCAACTGTTTTGGGAAATCCCACTGTGGCCCAACTGGTGAAGATTTTGTGCAAGTAAGCCCCTGAAAAATAATTAAATAATTAAATAATTAAATAATTAATTTAAATATTTAATAAATAAAGTAAAATTACTATTTTGCCCCTAAGTCATAACTAAGGCAAATGAAGCCCAAATTAAACATACGAATAGTGAATCTTTACTATTTTGGACATTCTGAGACTAATGGTAGGGTCCGTTTTACTGAGACGGGGCCCGAAAAAAAAATACACATAAAGGGGTAAATGACCAAAATGCCCCTTGTAAAAAATTAACAAGTTATTAGTATATTCTTACTATCTCGGACCTTCTGAGTCCAATGGTGAGGCCCACAACTCGAGATGAGGTCCTGAACATAAAGACATGTAAGGGGGTAAAATGACCAAATTACCCCTAGAACCTCAAAAGTCAAATTAAAAGCAGGGAAGGTCTAAATTGACTTTCTTTGACATCCCGGACTCAATAATGGAGTCCAAATTACGAAACGAAGTACGGAAAGATATGACACGTAAAACAATAAAATGACCATTTTTCCCTTTACATATAACAGTCCGAATTAAATGTTAGGAAAGCCTAAACCGACTTTCTTCGACACTCCGGACTCAATAGTAGAGTCTATTCGATCCAAAAGAAATGTCTAAAATAAAAAGACATAAAATTTGATGAATAGAATCTGTCAGATGACTATAAATTAAAGTAATGCCGAAGTATTAATACTAAGGCGTATACGAGAAAATAAAATACGAAAAGACACGACACGTAAACATGTTAAATAAATAACTTTAAATTAAAGTTAATGGAGCTCCCAGAAGAGTATAAATTGGAATAAATTCAATTCCTAACACATTTATTGTGTCATAGGTTAAGAGTACGAGTTAAGTACATATTAAATTATGAAATCGTTTTAGGATCTAATACGATTTAAGCATAAGTTGAGGAATATCAAGATGATATTACAATGAATGTGAAGTTGATGAGATGTTTATAAATTGTTCTTAAGAACTACAAGGAAAGTGGGAAAGCGCATTATTAGCACTAACCCTAAAGAACCAAGGTGAGTAACCCTGTATTTGAATTGGAGATTTGACTCCATGGATTTGAAAAGGTTTTAAGTTCAAAGATATGAAGTATTTGAAGTTTCAAATTCAGTATTTACATGATTCAATTTTTAATTGTACTGTTTTATAACTCTATTATGACATGCTCAGTGATTGGTATTTATCATAGTTTTCTTAAAACATATTTCAGCATGTCTAAAGTTTTAAATGCCAAATTATGTTAAATATCCTGAATTTGATAGTTACAAGTATTTGAAGTTCTATTGTAGAAATTATACATTTCATGTTTTAAATACTCATGAAAGTATCTATTGAAGAAGTTATGTGATCAATGTTTTACAAGATAAACGGTACTAAGTACCATCCCCTATGATGATTGAAATCCTTCGGGATTCAACAGTAAATGCCCGGTAGCAGGATCTAATCCCCCAGGCAAATGAGATCGACAGTATTGGCAGTAAAATGGGAGTCTGGTTCGAAACAGATTCCATCTAATTAAAGAGAAAATATGACAAAGTGATTTTGGAAATGAAAGCAGGTTTTACCCTCATTTTCAAATACATATTTATGTGATTTAAAGTTTATATACTTTATCTGATGAAGTACGAGTTTCACTTGGATATCTTAAATGTTTTCAAGCTAATTGAAATGCATATGTTTCGAGTTATATACTCCATTTGACGAAGTACGAATTTAGCTTGAATACTTAAAATGTTTCAAAGCTATCTGTTTTAAGAATGCATGTACTCTGTATTCTAAATTGTATAAGCAATTGGCAGTGAATGTTTTACAACTCTTATGTACTAAAAACCACTGCTAATTGAAAACCCATGACGAATACTGGAATTGCTCACAAGCTTAGATTAGCTTACCCGGACTTTGTTCGGACCCCCCTTTCAGGTAATTAGCAGCAGTCTTTACTTGAGGACGACGATGATGAATCTGCTGATTTTGGAAGACTATGTTCAAGTAGTTTTTGTCTAGTACTACGAACATTAAGTATGGAGTTTTTGTATTAGTAAAACAGTACCCTGTTATGTGTAAGCCCCATGGGGCAATTAAACATTTATTGTTTATAAAGTTTTAAGTTTTAGTTATACTCTGAATGTGTAACCATGTATGTTATGTATAGAGAGGCAGTACTAGACGGATGTGCGAAATTTAAAAATAAGAAAAGAAAAGAAAAAAGTTTTTCACGCTTCCATAATCATGTGTCGCACATCTATTCGATACCTGCTGCTTATGTGAGCCTTCGCCCAAGGGTCCTCGGGCCTGAGGGTGGCAGTCGCGATGCGAGATCCGCACAGGGTGAATTTCGGGTCGTGACAATAAGTATCTCTATTACTAATTTAGACTCTACCATTGAGTCCAAAATGCCGAAGAAAGTTGGTTTAGACTTTCGCGAAATTTCATTTGGGTTCGGGTAGCAATAAGGGTATTTTGGTCACTTTAGTATTTTTACGGGTCTTTATTTTTTGGAGCCGTCTCGAAAAACGAACCTCGCCATTGGACTTAGAATGCCTAAGATAGTCAAAATACACTATTCATTCATTTAAATTGGACTTCGCATTATTTCACTATATTTAATTTAATTAAATTAATTTAATTTTTGTTTTACATGTTATATATATATATATATATATATATTTATGCGCATGAGACAATACGGGCTTGTCTGTCCAAGTGTTTAGGGTTGAGGGTTTCATGTATTAGGTCCCTGTTTCGATTCTCCAAGGGCACAGCCCTTTTCATTTTATTTCATTTTATACACTAACTATATGATATATATATATATATATATATATATTTATGCCCACAAGAATTAACACGGGCTTGCCTGCCCTTCCTGGTTATGCGCATCATATTCCTTCCCTTGGTTCCCCATTCGACTCGCAGGGGCAGCAGCCCCTGCGTATTTTTTTCTTACTTTTTCTAAGCCAAATAGTGGCTAAGTATCACAGGATCGAAATCTGACACCAAATTTCTTTCGCCTGTGCGGCGTCAAAACCCCTGCCTTGACCAGCCAACCCTACGCACTCACGCCAAGAGGCTTATAAGAAAGAACACAGCAACACACAAAGACACACAGATTTATAGGAATCACTTTCTCAACCTTTTATTCATAATACTCCCAAACGAATACAAAGGAATACAAAGCCTAAGGGTTGTGAGACAAGAGAACACCCTCTCTCTTATTCTGTCTCCGCCCTTCCCTATTACATTGTATTTATAGGCAAACCCTCACACGGTTTCCTTTTCCTAGACGGACTAGGATTGAGCCAGCATATCACACGATTTTCGTTTCCCGGACGGACTTGGATTGCGCCAACACATCACACGGTTTCCTTTTGCTAGATGGAGTTGGATTCCTTTTCCTAAACGGACTTGGATTGCGCCAGCACATCGCACAGTTTCCTTTCCTAGACGGACTTGGATTCCGCCAGTCACGTACTCCCGCCGCATGCGCTGTTGCCTTGCATCAGCCCCTCACTTGGTCCCACCGATGCTTCCGTGTTAGCCATCATTGCCGAACCATGCTTACTCATGGTTCGGACTTGTTTGCCGAACATTGCCACCATGTGCCGCCACCCTTGGTGATGGTGGTCGGACCACCAGCTTTCAATAGCAACACGCTTTGCCCCGAAGGTGCCAAGGCCTCAAGCCGCATGGACGAGCCATATGGGCAACTCGCCTATGGGCACCTCAAGGGGGTACTGCCCCCTATATATGTCTTATGAAGATTTGTCAACCTGACCGGAGTAGACACAACCCCTTGCAGAACCAGTTCCTCAACCCGTGCGCATTTGCCTTGCCAAAGGCTATCCATGCACCAAACTGTTCACCAAAGGCTTTGCCTTAACCTATCATTACCCAAGTCATGCGTCCAACTGTGCCAAGTCAAAAATCCCTTAAGGAAAATCCAACCTTGGAATGTTATTCCCCCTCCAGAATGCCATTCCACTCATGACTGTAATTCCAGTCCGGAATATAATTCCAAGGCATCTCAATCTTCAAGTAAGGGTGCCCATGACAAGCCACCCCCACCTTGGGCTTGGCATTGGCTGAGGCTCACTGTAGAGACTTGAAAAAAAAATATAAAATAAATGAATGAATATAAAGGGGTATGTGATGATAATAATTTGAGATGGCCTTGAATATATAGTAAGCCATGAGGAGATTAATTATTAAGAAATATAAAATTTATCCAGACCATAAAAAAAATGATATAGGCTCGAAAAAAAATAGTTAAACCGGTTAACCGAGTGCCAGGATAAATCTATGGGATTGATACGAATCATTAATTATAAGAATATAACATGGGAGCCGAACGAGACCCACTATTGGTAAATAAATAATTAAATCAAGTCTCGTCTTTATGGCACTTTTATCGGCATAAGATAATTTAATATTTGTGAAAATAAAATAAAATAAAATGAAAAATAAAAAATAAAGTAAAATAAAAGCAAGTCAATAAATGTGGGCTTGAGGTTACAGCCGAGAAAAGGGATATTTAGAGATTTAATTTTATATACATATATATATATATATATATGTATATATATTGCATGACTGAGCTGCATATATGTGTTGTGACGGTGGAATGGAGAGGCGGTGCAAATATGTGGTTGTAGTGTGCAGCAGAAAAATATATAAATATATATATATATAAGTGTGTGGTTGTAAAAGGGTGCAGCAAAAGAAGAGTGAATAAAGGTGGGGTGGTGCGGGTTGCGTTACAGCATCAGAATAGGTGGGTTACGGTTTAAAGAGGGAAGAAAAGAAAAGGAGAGAAAAAGAAAAAGGAGAAAGAGAGAAAGCCGGGTCGGAGAGGATGAGGACGGTGTCGCGGGGTCACGCCTGATGACAAGGATGGCCGATATTATTGGTGGACGCGTACGTTAATGGCAGATTGGAACCACGACACGGTAGCTCGGGATGGTGTGTGCGCGTTTGGATGTGCGATTTGTGGGGTTCCCCTGTCTCTACCGCTTCTAATTACTGCTTCCAATTGAGAAACCAGAGGTGTTGCTGCTTGGAATTTCTAGCAGATGGAGGTCGTTAGGTTGAATTTCAGGGCTGAGATCGCTACGACTAGACGGTCCATTTGATTTGTTTGTGGCCTGAATTGAAGGATTACAGTTCGGATATGTCAGGATGTTCAATCTATCTCTGCTTTGGAACTTTATGGTTGTGGTGGGTTCTAATACAAACCCGAGTTGTGTGTGGATGTTCGGGTTTTGTGAGACGGATTGTCTCACAAGGCAGCGGTCAGGTGTTGCTTTCTTGTTGTTTTTGTTGAAATTTCCTGTACTTGTATGCTCTGATTTGTTGAGGTTCAAATTGAGGGAAAATCACGGTAAGAGAAATTTCTGCTAGATTCTCGGGTTTGGCCATTGTTCCTCCGTTTGGAATTTGTTGCAGGGATATGTATATATTTGTTTGTGTTTGTGTTTGTGTAGTATGTTGGTGAAAGAGGATTCTGTCGTGAGGGTTTAGTAAAGTTGTGATTGTGGCAATGACCTTGAGTTGGTCTTGGAGAACAGGGGCTGATGTTGGTGTTACAGAGGTGCGGCATATATATATATATATTTATATGTGTGGATGTCAGTTGGATTGGCTTAGATTGGATTGAGGCGTGATGTGATGATTGAACTTATGGGTGTTTTGATGATTAAACTTGTGGGTGTTATGATGACATTGTAAGGGAGATTACAGCAGTTTGGATTGAGGCATGGTCTCATAAGCGTGATTTGGATGTGTGAAGTTGTTGTTTGAATTTTATGTATGTTTAAAATGAGCAACTCAAATTAGAAGTGAGGACTTTGCTAGTTTTGTGCCAATATATTGCAGGGGTTGGTTTTGTGCTAGTACATTACAAGGAACCACCTTGTAAGGAGATACTTGGGTATTCTACTGAAAGATCTAGCTGTCGATGGAGTTGGTTATCAGAATTGCATTTTGAACTGGTCTGGGCCAAATTGACTGGATGTTACTGATTTCTTTCATGGTTCTAACATGGTTGATATTCTGTTATCCATATGATTGGAAAGTTCACAAGAGAAGTTGCTAAAGGATATTGGGCAGGGTTATGCAATGAAACTGATGTGGCATACAACGCCAATCATCATAATAACATCACTTCCTTGCTGGAAGTAGTTGGCAGCTCATGACAAGGGCTTTTAAAGAATCCAGAGAGCTGCAATTAGTTTTTCAGTACTCTTTAAGAAAATGGAGGAACTTGAGAATGACAGTAAGAAATACAATAGTTGAGGACTCTGCAACAGAGAACTAGACAGTAATTTGATGAGAGGAAGGGAAAGTTCTTCAATATCTGATGGATGGGATGATAAAGGGACAGAATATGTCAGGATCATCATCTGCTTGAGGGAAAAAGGCTGAAGAAACTAATGAAACTGGATTTAAAATGGTTGGCCGACTCAATCAACCTGCCGGTGTGTTTTCTTCAACTTCTGAACCGTGGACTAAAGATTAACCTCAAACTCTTTAAACAGCTACAGTAGGAGGACTGAGTCATTCATCAGTTGATTGAACTACTTAGTGGATATAGCTTCTTGGGGTTGAGATAACCCGATCAGGTATGGTACTTTGCAAAGTAAGGAATAGGATTAAATTAGGATTGATGTGCATATTGATTGTTTATGTGCTTCTGTGTTCTTTATGATTATTTGAGAGTTGTGATTTATTTCTTGTGTTATCATCATGGGTGATTTAGCTTTTAGACAGGATTGTTGATATCGTGACATGTGGATTGCGTAAGTGTTGAGATTGATTGAGCATGACACGTAGATTTGTGGATGAAGTCTTGCGATTTAAATGCTATTGTTGATCTTAATTGTGATGCATTATTTAAAGCATGTTGCATATGCTTATGAAAATGATGAAATCATGGCATATTGGCATAGGGTGATTCCTTGAAAGCATAGTGTGGGTCAGCACGAGGTGCTGTGCATTATGAGGGTGTAGATCCTGTAGTGAAAAACCCAAAATTGGCCATTGGTACTCGCATGCCATCGAGGTTCGGATCGTAAAGCGAGACATATATTGGTACTTGCATGCCAACGGGGAAGAACCGTGAAGCGAGACATGGGTGGCATAGTGTTACATGTGTGCGTCACGCATATTGACATCGTATCGTAGAAATTCATGAATGTGATATAGATTTTGCATGAATGCATTATATAAATTGCCATCACATTATGTGAATGATTAGGGAGGCATGTAGATATACATGTACACTTGCACATGCCACGTCTTAATTTTGTTCCTTGCATTAGTATTGTATCATACCAGCAGTTGAGCTGACCCATTCGTGGGAACCATATTTCAGATGACACTCCCGGCACCTGAGACTTGAGGAAGTCTAGCTGAGTGGAGGAGACTTGACTCTAAAAGAATATTTGGCGCTTGGGGCGTATGTTGATATTATAAAAGATTGGTGTATTTCTGAAAAGAATGGAAATGGCATTGTATATTGTAATGAATATGGAATTTGTGATCTTTAAGTTTAAATGTAGGAGTAGACGTGATGGATTGTATAATTAGGTGATGTATATTTAAATTCTATGAGATTGTGGCCATCGAGTAAGGATGGAATGTACAGTTACTTATGTATGTATATTGATGCATGTTATTAGGTGAGAAAAGGCTTAGAAAACAAATGAAGTTCTGCCGAAATTTTATAAAACAGGAATGCATGTAGGCTTGTATCTAAATCAGTTGAATTGTCATTTATTTATTTATTCGTCTATTTATTTTCTTCCTTTATTTCGCTTTAGTCGCGTCCCTGGGTTCGGTTGAAAATTCGGGGCTGTGACACTCACCAATGCCTTGGCCATGTCAACTCTTCGAGGGGCTAACAAACCACCCCCACCAGAGGAATCCGACGTCCTCGTCGGACCAACACTACCCCTGCAGACATCCCATCGCTGCACCATGTCACTTGTCTTGATACTGCACCTAACCGGCACCCACAACACCCTTCCGCACTGGCTATTGCCCATGCAATACACACTTGGCCCCCACCAAGTCTTGCTAAAGAACTCCAGCCTTTAGCCCTTTATCGACAGAACCATCGACCATCAGATTTGCGAAAGTTGTCCACTGTTTTTGGTTACGACTGACCCTTTCCCACCAGCCAGCCCACCCCTTTACTTTCAGAACATCAAGATTCTGAATCCAGGCCCCTGACCTGCATGCCACCTGATATGTTCCTTGCAGCTTTCGGCACTGCTGCACTGTTGCCTACCAAAGCATCCAAGTAGGGCTTTTTCCTTCCATCAGAACCTTCTGAATCTTTAAGGACCCAAATTGCAGATATCCTTGAAACCCTTCCTTTCTTTGCTTTTGAGAAAGGAACAAAACATGGGCTTCCCTCGTCCATAATCAACATTCCACCAAGGTGACGCATCACAACTACCTTTGCCTTCTGGAAAAACTCTAACCCAAGGATGACTTGGAAATCATCCAAAGGCATGGCCAAGAAACTGCATTCCCCACTCTAGTTTCCCACTTTGACCTGAACACCTCTTGCTACCCCAGCAACCCGACTTGCCTCGGAATTGGCTGCCTTGATCATACTGGAATCTGGCTGCAGTGTAAGGTCCAGCCTATACACTTCCTTGTCCGAGACAATGTTTTAGTAGCCCCTATGTCCACCATGGCACTGACAACCTAGTGGTTCAACAGCACCTCCACGAACATCAACCCCTTCCTTGGAACTGAGTCCTCCTTCTGCAGCACATTGAGAAGTCGGATGGGGTTAACCCTCAGGGTTTCTTCTTCTAAACTCTCTTCCTCTTCTGCAGTAAGAGCGTTCAATTTCTCCTGCTTCGGACAATTCCTAGCCCGATGTGGTCCAGTCACAAATATAGCAACCACTCTGGGTCTGGCCTTTGGGAGGCTCCTTGGAGCCCGAGGCTTTGTCCACCTGCCCCTCTGAAGAACCAGTCCTTCCGACTTTCTTTTTGTCCTTCTTGCGCTCCTTGGATCTATCCCTTCCAGCACCCTCAACCCCTTTGCTACCGTCCCCAGTATTTACTTGCGAATTGTAGTCCACCAAGGCATCAGCCTGCTGCTATGGCTGTGGACAAGTCTTTTACACCTTGTCGACGCAATTCTGTCTGTGCCCAATTCTGAAGACCAGCAACGAAATTGAAGAGTTTGTCCTCCTCAGACATGTTTTCGATGTCAAGCATCATGGAAGAGAATTGCTTGACATACTCCCTGACTGTCCTAGTCTGTCTGAGCCGCCGTAAAGCATCACGAGCCTGCCATGCCGTGTTGCTTGGGAGGAACTGCTCCTTCATCTTTGCCATCAGCATGTCCCAAGTCACAATTTAAGGACGTGAAGTGTCCTCTAACCGAGTGCGCCACCATAACTTGGCATCCCCGATCAAGTACATGGATGAGAGATTCACCCGCTCACCATCCGGAATGTGTACAGCCTGAAAATAGTGGGTCAAGTCCCACAGAAAATTTTCAAGTTCTTTGGCACTTCGGGTGCCAAAAAACGCCTTTGGTTCTGGTACTTTGGCCTTCTGCCCGCCCACGTGCATACCAACAGTACCAGTATGCAATGCCCGCTTCAGCAATGTCATGTCTGCGTCCAGTGTGTCCAATCTTCCTTTTAGAGATTCGGCTAACGCCCCAAGATCGCTTAGGAGGTCACTAATCTTGGCTTGCCCTTCAAGATAGTGATCCTCCTCCACCTTTCTGAGTTCGTCTTGGGCTTTCTAGACAATATCCACCATCTTGAACAACCTATCGCACTGGACTGAGAGAGGCTGTTGCATCATTTGTCTGGGGAGCACCAAGGAAGTCCTCCACCAGAGTCACCTGTTCCCGCAGTTTTACGTTTGAGCCACCAGCCATGGTCAAACCCGTGCTCTAATACCAATTGTCACTAGGGTCGAAATCTGACACCAAATTTCTTTCGCCTGTGCGGCGTCAAGACCCCTGCCTTGACCAGCCAACCCCACGCATTCACGCCAAGAGGCTTATAAGAGAGAACACAGCAACACACAAAGGCACAAAGATTTACAAGAATCACTTTCCCAACCTTTTATTCACAATACTCCCAAACGAATACAAAGGAATACAAGCCTAAGGGTTGCGAGACAAGAGAACACCCTCCCTTTTATTCTGTCTCCACCCCTCCCTATTACATTGTATTTATAGGCAAACCCTCACACGGTTTCCTTTTCCTAGATGGACTAGGATTGCGCCAGCATATCACACGGTTTCCTTTTCCCAGACGGACTTGGATTGCGCCAACACATCACACGGTTTCCTTTTGCTAGACAGACTTGGATTCCTTTTCTTAGACGTACTTGGATTGCGCCAGCACATCGCACAGTTTCCTTTCCTAGACGGACTTGGATTCCGCCAGTCACGCACTCCCGCCACATGTGCTGTTGCCTTGCATCAGCGCCTCACTTGGTCCCACCGATGCTTCCGTGTTAGCCATCATTGCTGAACCATGCCTACTCATGGTTCGGACTTGTTTGCCGAACATTGCCACCATGTGCCGCCACCCTTGGTGATGGTGCTCGGACCATCAGCTTTCAATAGCAACACGCCTTGCCCCGAAGGTGCCAAGGCCTCAAGCCGCATGGGCGATCCGTATGGGTAACTCGCCCATGGGGGCCTCAAGGGGGTACTGCCCCCTATATATGTCTTATGAAGATTTTTCAACCTGACCGTAGTAGACACAACCCCTTATAAAACCAGTTCCTTAACCCGTGCGCATTTGCCTTGCCAAAGGCAATCCATGCGCCAAACTGTTCACCAAAGGCTTTGCCTTAACCTATCGTTGCCCAAGTCGTGCGTTCAACTATGCCAAGTCGTGCGTTCAACTGTGCCAAGTCAAAAATCCCTTAAGGCAAATCCAACGTTGGAATGTTATTCCCACTCCCGAATGCCATTCCATTCATGAATGTAATTCCAAGTCTGGAATATAATTCCAAGACATCTCAATCTTCAAGTAAGGGTGCCCATGACAAGCCACCCCTACCTTGGCCTTGGCATTGGCTGAGGCTCACCAATGCCTTGGCCGTGTCAACTCTTCGAGGGGTTAACATTAAGCCACTTATCCACGAATAAGATATCCCCTAAATCCTTAATTCCTAATTTAATTTGAAATACCTATAGCCAAACAGTCCCCCTTCCCCTTTTTAATTTAAAACCATGCTTATCCCAACGACGCCGTATTGATATATCCAACACCCAAATGGCGCCGTCTTATGTAAACACTGTTCATCATCTTCTAGGTTTTCTGGTGAAAAATAGTAGGGTTCCGTCACCTTCTCCGGTGACAGCAACCTAGTTCTGATCGTTTCTTCACCAAGTCCAATGCAGTTTCCTTCCATTTCTCATGTGGAATCCATATCTAAGCTTGGTTTTTGGTGTGGGTAACCATAACAGTTCGAATATAGGGTTTTCTATGAGAATACGATTTTTTAGTAGACTGGTTCTTTGTAATTTCGTGCCTATTCCGTGACTGTTTTGATTCCAATTTCCTTCTAATCTTTTTCTACATTATAGAGGATCAGTTTCTCATAGTTTGAATAAGTTTTAAAGCATAAAAACCATGGAACCCAAATTATTTATAAAACCTACAACTTCACTTTTCTATCTCATTTTTGCACACCATTTCTCTTGATTTTTTTTCCTAAATGATCCTAATTAGATGCTTATCAAGGCCCTACATTTAAAACTGAACGAATTTGCATGAATCATGAAAACAAGACTTGATCTTCACTTACCCGTGTGAGCTTTTGGCTCGCAGTTTCCCCCTCCTTTTCTTTTGGTTTTTCTTCTTCTTCTTCTTCTTCACTTCTGAATCTCAGGATTTCTTTCTGCTTCTTGGTTTCCCTCAATTGTTCCTAAATTTCACTAAATGGCCAACTCTATTTATAGAGAATTTTCACTCAGTTGCCCCCTACTTGCAGCCACTTTTTCTCTCTCTTCCCCCCTTTCTTACAGCCTTATTTGACTGCCCTTTAACCGCTTATTCATCCTCCTTTGTCCACGCACCACTTACACAATATATATATATATAAATATATATGCACACCACTTGCATCCATGGTGTCAGCAGCCTTGTTACCTTCACCACATTCACACACATCACACACATACACTGCATGCAGGCTGTTTGCTCCCTTTTTTCCATTCTTTCTTTTCTTTACATTTTAACTTACATTTAATACCTATATATAAATATATATTTATATACAATACATTATACTATATATATGCACATATATAATACATATTTTATACTTATATATATTCATATATATACGTGTATACTAAATTCTGAGTACACACACATACACTGATATCTCAGGGCCTAGGCATATATGTGTGCGTATGCTTACATGGGAATGCGTGCGTGCATGCATTACGAGGCTCAGTCTTGGGTTGCTCGGGTGTCGCCCGACATTGGCTATACAAAACAAACTATTCATATTCCAAAATCGTACAATTCCATAAAATACCATGATATAGAGCTTAAACAACTCAGGTTACAACTGGTGCTATACTACTCAACCGGGTCTACCTCGATATACGTGTCGTATCCCGGGTCGGGATATTACATTAGGTCCAGTCAACTTATTTTCTTTTAGGAATGATAGCAAGTGGGTTAAATGATGACATCTGAGAATCATATACACAAGCACATATATAGCATGAATGTAAACAAATAGTAAAATAACTTTTGCTTTCATATATGCATAGTGGTATCCTCAAGCCACTATCACTGAATCAATTAGAACCTAACCTTATAAACAACACGCTCCGTAGGGATGACAATGTCATTCATATGATGAGGAAGACCATCATATCCTATATAATTTCACTATCTAGACATCTCATGTCAAATGAACCATATTTTTCAATATCCTTTGGTCTTCAAAAGACAATGATAGACTCAGTGGGGAGAATATCATTCACTTTTGATCAAGTGTATACCATCATCTCAAATAAAAGGACAATCGTTGCAAGTAGTGTCCCCATGGGGATATCACCCTCAGCCCGTCTCTTTCTTTTCTATCCGAAGAGGTCCATACTTATAAGCAACTAGATAGTCACCCTCCGTGGGGAGGCCACTCGAAGATGGCTCACGACAGCTATTTTTGTCTTACTATGGGCCGATGATCGAAGACCGTGGGAGTTTTCTTAAAGCATCCCTCTTACCACTTATTTTTATAAATTGAGGATCTTTATTATACAACACATGCATAATTATATTACCATATTCATGGATCAAAATTATTCATGTGATTTTATGAAAATAAACATGCAAACATAAAATTAAAATTATCTCTCATGGCCAACTAAAATTCCTAACAGCAAGCTCTGTACTTCCATTGGTCTTCTTGATGGCTCCCATCCTCTAGCATTTTCTTCAAAAATAAAATAAGTACACAAAGAACCTATACCTGTAACGACCTAACCCGCATGGCAAGATATTGTCCATTTTGGGGCCTATACCCCTCACGATTTTGTTCTTGGGCTTTTACCCAAAAGGCCTCTTACCATATGGGGGTCTTTTCACACTTATGAATATCCCCGCTTTCCCTTCCCCAGACGATGTGGGATGCTAAGTTCACGCGCCTCCTAGCCAGCCATCCACCCCCCACGAGGCTCGACGTCCCCGTCGAGAAGTCCCGCTAGGCACACTTTTCGGCTGGGATGCACTCTGATACCACTTGTAATGACCTGACTCGCATGGCAAGATATTGTCTGTTTTGAGGCCCATACCCCTCACGGTTTTGTTCTTGGGTTTTCGCCCAAAAGGCCTCTTACCATATGGGAGTCCTTTTGCACTTATGAATACCCCCGCTTTCCTTTCCCCAAGCAATATGGAATTCTAAGTTCACATGCCTCCTACCAGCCCTATCAAAGCTATAGGTTTAGATTGATTAGGCTTAACTAATATCAAAGACTTGGTATCAAGATTGAGCCTTAGGTTCTAATGAGTCGTGGGAGACATGACTACAGTACTAAAACTGTTAAGTCTAAGAGTCAGTCGATAGATAATACGGACATTACTATTACAAAATTTTATGTAAATACTAACTATTATCTTACGTGAATATTACATGATTATCTTTTACAACGATGGTTAACGTAAGGAATACATCAATAGTTATGGATCGCATAAATCGCTTAGAATGATTGAAAGAAAGGATTATTGAGGTTTTACCTAGGAGTTAGCCCATCGATAATGCTTAGTTACTATGCTAGACTCATATATGAACGCTGATTGCCTATCTTACGTAAATGCTAACTATTATCTTTTACAACAAATAGTAAACACCAAGAAATGATTAGGCTACTATATTAATAGTCACAGGTACTTTTCTAGTTATTCATAATGTTTATAAACTACTTAGATTTTATGTAAACTCTACGCACTTATTTATGTCCCCACATTTCTACTGAATTGAACTTAGCAACTGAACATTTAGACTATTGATTTACTGATTCCATTATATCAAGAAAGTTATTGTTGGGAAATGTTAGACAAAAAAGCATCTGAACTCTGGGCTATTTACTAAACCATTTTTATATTACCATGAGGATCATTGTTTAAGAAATTTTAAACCTAGAACACACGAGATATAGATTAGGAGCACAAGTATTTTCAATGATTGACCCATAGTCGAAAGTCAAGCCTAGTGATATAACATAAATGACATTTAGAAACCAACACAGATACTACGAGTTCCTTATGTTCCAATACCCTCAAGAACTTATTATTGATGCGTGTTGATGAATGCTATGAAATCGTTATCGATAAATGATATACATAGAATATATAAGATACATATTGTAATTATATAGCTATTAGCCAAATTAAAAAAGAAATTGATGATTTAAACGATTTAAGTAATTAATAACTGTTAGAAAGCGATAATGGGTTTATGTACTAAGTTAAATAAGTCTTAAGAGGAAAAGATTATATGCTAAATGGAACTAGATAATTCTTGAACAACTAAAATGATCAAGTAAATAGTAACCTTACAAGATAAAAGTATATTTGAGGGGAAGTGATGAGAATTCTTGAAACTATGAAACTGAAAATACTAAAGAAGGTTTCAAAAAAAAAAAAATTAGATAGATGAGCAAGACTTAAATAGTAGAAAATTGTTATACTTAAGAAATCTTGGAAAATAGTCATAGCAGTATGAAAGAAATTGATAAACCTTGATAATTAAAACATGAATTGATTAGTGAATTATGAAAAACTGTAATGAACACGGGCAATGGTTACTAATTGAAAATGTAAGGTAACACGGAGTTAGAAATGTGACACTATGGAAAGTTAGTAGAACTAACAATAAATTAACAAGAGAGATAGTATGAAGGAAACTAAATGGATAAATTTTAGGAGGAACTAATACACTAAGTTGATAATGTACCAGAAATAGAAAAATTCTTAAATATGTCATAAGTAAACCCTGATAGAGTAAAAGATAAATAGATGTTGAAGACGGTTACCAAATGAACAAGATTTTCGAAGTTTCCTTATAAAATACAAAAATTCTAAAAAGAGACGGAGATGCGATGAATAAGATAAGACTTAATAAATCTTACCTGAGTAATAGATTTAACATAAAGATGAATAATACTCTACCAATCTAGCCGAAGGTAAATGATGAACGATTCTAACTAACTCTTGGGAATCACTGTAATCTAAAGGATTGTAAAGACTGAACTAGTAATAAATCAGTTAAAGGAACCATGAAATAAAATGATAACATGATTTTAAAATATTACGAGAGGAAATTGTGATAGTGAAAGGAAGTACAAATGAGTAAAATTACAAATAATTGAGAATGATGAATTACGATGATTAAGAGAACCATAAAATGTAATTGAGATTCATGTGAGGATTACGAAATACACTTGAAGTTATAGAAGTAGTAGTACAATGATCTGATATGACTGTAAAACTTAATTATCAGCAGAACATTTTTATCTAGTTAAATGTAAACACCTATTCAAGTTTATACCACAATGTTAGAGAGATCAGGGAAATCACTAGAGTTAGAAATGCTAAGTTTAGGGGACCAAACTTATTTAAGGGGGGGAGAATGTAATACCTCGACCCGAGATAGACCGGGTCAACCAACGTGAAACCGATTTATAAACCGAGCCAATGAAGGTAGTACCAAAATAGACATGAGTTATCGAAGTAACCTATGTATAGTAATGGGCACGCAGTTCAAGATAAACAATACGGTTCACTAATTGAATATATACATGGTAATTGGACACACGATGTAAATTACAGACAATCCCGAATGTCGAGTAACACCTAAGTGAGCCACGAATATTTATCGAAAATGTGTATGTATAGGTATATGTATATATATGTGCATATATAGGTATGTATATATATGTATACAGATAAATATGTAAATACTATATATATGTATATGTGCAGTATAGTGCGTATATATATATATATATATATACTAAAAATACATGCAAAAAGGAAAGAGAAAAAGGCTATGTGTGTGTGTTTAGTGTGTGCTTTGAGTGGGCTATCGACAGCCATGTAAATATCCATGCAAGTTGGTATATATATATATATATATATATATATTATACTATATAAAATATCAAGGAAGACAACAAAAGAAAAAAGCAGAAAAAAGGTAGAGAGAGAAGCTGAGAGAAAGGAAAATGAGGTGGTGGAAAAAGGGGATGTTGAGCGTAAATATGTGTGTGTGTGTGTGTGTGTTTCAGCTTATAAAAGGCATGATAGGCCTGCTTAGAAAAACATAGAAAAGAAAAGTCAAGAAAACTGTGAAGAAAGAGAAATAGAAGGAGAAAATGGGAGGAAGAAACTAAGAGGAAGTGCAGAAATACTGCAACTAGAAAAAGGTTCAAGAAAGTTAAGTTTAATGGTTTTTACTTCTTTTTTAAGTTTTAAATGATCTAAAATGTATGTGCCTACTCTATAGATGTTGTATAGATAAAGGTTTGGATCGGACAGACCCTAGAAATAGAAAAAGAACCGAGACCGCCATAACCGAGTTTCAGAAACTCAAGTCTGAAACACTTCTCATAAAGCTTACTTCCATTACTTCAGATCAAAAGTTGAGGCCACAGGTCCTAAAAATCCTAGGTCGCGACCCAAAACCCCAAGGGAAGGCTCCCAAAAACCAAGTTGCAGGTCACAACATAGGAAGCCAACTCCACGGTTCGAGCACCAAATTTGTTTTCTTGAATGTGGCTTTGAAGCCTTTACGGTAAGGAGCACAACAAGCCAAACTCCATGGATTTTCATGGAGAAATGGCCATGTACTGGTCCCTATGACTGAAGAGGTATCAAGTCTCCAAGGGAGTCTTTGAGCCACTTCGACCTCCCTAATCAATGCAAAAATACTTCTAAAGGATTTATGAATCCATAGGAAGAAAGAGCAGGGAAGATAGTGTCACGTCCCGAATTTCTACAAACCCGAGGCGCGACTGACGAGACAGAAATGAAATAAATAAAAGGACAAAAGTAATCAAATTCACTAAACATGCGTCCATTCTAATCAATACATAAAATAATATACAATACATCGTTCATCGGTCATTCGGGCTTAAGCCCTTACATAACAAAATACAAGCCTCATGGATCACAAATATATCACGTGCTTCGCCCTATCAGGACATCACAGAGTCTCAAGTGGCTGGAGGATCCTCATCTGAAAAATGTTTCCCACGAATGGGTCAGCACAACTGCTGGTATGATGAAATGCTAATGCCAGAAATAAAGCTAAGGCGTGGCATGTGCAAAGTGTACATTTATTTCTAAATGACATTCAAGCATCGCAGTAATATATATGAATAGTATGCGTGACACACCCATGCACAACTCTATGCCACACCCATGTCTCGTTTACGGGTACTCCCCGATGGCTACGGAGTACCAATGCAATGGCCAATTTTGGGTTTTTCACCACAGGATCTACACCCTCATAATGCAAAGCACCACGTGCTTACCCACGCCATGTTCTCAAAGAATTCATCATATGCCAATATGCCAATGCAATCTCAATGAACATGGATCTCAATAATATGACATGCTCTGACAATAATAAATAAATCACCAGTCAGTTTCATGTACATGCATACCTCATGTGTTCATACATCATAATTCATGTTCTTCACCTTATTAAACTTGCAAGTAACACATAACATGTGAACAACCAATTCCAAATAATCAGGTAAACACATTACAAATAAACACATACAGCATCCCAGCCATTCACAAATATTCCTAACTTAACTTCATTTCTAACATTAGCAAAACACCATACCTGATGGGTCAGTCACAACCCAAGAAGAACGTGCACGATATGTAACTGAACTGGTCAATGAAGATGCAAGATTTTAGATCTCCCTCTCCTGTCCTGTAAGTGTCCCTAAAAACATAAATTCCAACTCAGTCTATTTTCATTTGAATTTATGCTATTCATCAAATTTTATGTCTTTAAATTCATAGGTTTCTATTCTGCTAAATTAAACTCTACCATTGGTTCTAGGACGTTGAAGAAAATAAGTTTAGGTTCTCGTAGAACTCAATTCGGACACCGGGGTTCAAAAGGGCAAAACAGTCATTTTGCACTTTACACGTGTCCTTACATTTTGTGACCTCTTTTCACAAATCGGACTCCACGGTTGAGTCCGGAATGTTCGAGATAATAAGGTTTCACTATTTGTTTACCTAATTCGGAGTTCGTTTAACTGTACTTTAATTCAGGGGCATTTTGATAATTTTAAAGGTTTCTACGGGTCTTTTATTTTTTTGGGACCCTAGTCTCGTAAAACGGACCTCACCATTGGTCTCAGAATGGTCGATATAGTCAAAATACACTAATGACTTGTCCCATTTGGACTCCGGAATATTTTTGAATATTTAATTAATTAAATTAATTAAATTAATTAATTAATTAATTTAGTTAATATTTTATTAATATTTTATTCATGTGGGTCAAAACATAATTATTAACAGTTGGAGGGTCAATTCATAAATTCCGTAACCTTTTGGGTCAATTTAAAATTCCTAAAAGTCAGGGGGTCAATTTGTAATTTAAGAAAGTTCTATTCTCCCTATGGATAGCCAAACAGTGGCTATCCCTCAAACCTGGAATAGGATATCCCCATCCCCCAATTCAAATTTCAATTTCAATTTCTTATCCTAGGAACCAAACAGTCCCAATCTCTTTTTAATTTAAAACATCCATGCGACACGTGGCAGGGGCGGCCCAGCCCAGCCCGAACCGGACCCGACCCGGACCCAGAACCAGACCCGGTCACCCCCTTCTTCCCCGACTTTTCGGCGACGTGGCAGTAGGGTCCCGGCGCCGGCGACCGATCTCCGGCGACATTTTCGAGTTTTTAAAATGTGTTTTTCTAGGGTTTTTCGCGTAGATTCCATATCCACCCTCCATTTCCCTCCAAACCTTCCCAATCTCCACGAAATAGAGGGTCAATCCCTCGGTCAAAATTCCGGCCGACTCCTATCCTTTCATTTTTGTCACAGTTTGGTCACGGTTTTTCTCCCATTTTTATCCTAACGTATTTTTGCACTCAAGGGGACTATTTTTCCAACAACCAAGCAAGGTTTTTCACATAAAATGTTAACACCCACATACCATGGCCGTGACCTGCAACCTAGGATTTCTCCCTAGTTTTCTAACCATTTCATCTCATTCTTTTTGCATTATAAATCCTACATCATGCTCTCTAAGATCCTACACTTTAAATCAGTTAACATGCTTTAAAAAAAAAATCGAAACAGAAGGAGGTCACTCACGGTTTTTCTGTTGTTTCTCTCTCCAGCCGTGCCCTCTTCCACCCTTCTGGTTCCAAGCTTGAATCAGCTTCACAGACCTCTTCTCCTTTCAGAACTCTCTCTCACCCTTGCTCTCAGTTTTCTTTTCTTTCTTTTTCTTTTCTTCCCACCCGAGACCAACCTTATACATCACAAACCCACTCTCACACGTCTCTCTCTCTCTAGCCCCTTTCCCTAACTTCTTCCCCCTTTGTATTCAGCCACTTTCTTTCCCCCAAAATGCAGCTTTGCATTTAATGCAAAGCTGCTCTACACTAGCCTATATATATATATATATATATATATATATATATTCCACCCATCACACACTAGACACACCCTAAACACACACCTCACACACTAGGTCTGCTACACACACACACTGCCAAATGTATTTATATACACATACATACTCATATACACTTTCATATACATCCATCCATACATGTACACATATATACATATATAATATTCCACACACACATACATGCTACACCTACCTATACACATACCCATATACATGCACACAAAAATTAAATAATATATATATAGATACTTTTATCCATGCATACATTATACACATCACATATATACATATCATAATAATAATAATAATATTATTATTAATAATAATGATGATAATAATGAAAAAAAAAATTAATAATCAAGAATAAAGAAAAAAAAAAAATTTTCCATGTCATAACAGATAGTCTACCCAAACTCCACGAAATAGAGATTCAAATCTCTGAAAATTAGGGCAACAAACAGGGGTCAGTGAAAGAAATGATGAATAGTAAGCCGGCCGAACCTCAGGTCAAATCGGGTTCAGGTTGGGACTTGCCCAATCACACAATTGGGTTAGTAGGACGATGTCGTATGGATTATTATGTTTTAAAGTTTAAAATGGACTTCGCCTGTTTGGTTGTAAGGGTAGGTGATTTAAATTAATACTCACTGTTGGAATAGGATACACTATCCGTGTTTTACCCCACTGTCCACCGTTTGGCAACCGAATCATAAGAAAAATAAAAAAAGGGCTGCTGCCACCAAGATTTGATACCCAGACCACGCACCCAGGAAGGCTTTTAAACCCACTGAATGGACCACTGTGCCACGAGGGCACGCGTCCTAAATCCCACCGAATTAATATAAATAATTAATTAAATAAATTAAGATAATTAATGTAAATTATCCCGATATCTAAAATTACTAAATGATTAGTGTTTTCTTTATGTAACGGATATTTTAATAAAATAGACTGTCACAAAATCAAGGATAGAATATCTCAATAGTCAATGGAATGGAACACTTCAATAAATTCATGAATATAAATATGATAGCCAATCATAAAAATGAGATGCTGAAATAGCCAATGAGGATAAATGCCATAATAGCCAATATATAGTGGGGTTCACAATGTTCAATAAGGAGTAGTGGATATAAAATCAATATGGAACTCTCAATAACATTTTATCAACATGAATGTACTGGCACAATAAATCGATCACAATCAATGCAATAAGGAATGTTCTCTCGGTATAAGATAAATCATAGGTAATGGTGTCATTCAGTAATCACAGTCATATCAATCACATAAGAGATGCATTTACTCTGTTCAGGGTTTGGCACGCCCTCGATGTTTTGGGGCCCGGCATACCCCCCAATGAAAACTCCAATAATTTGCCATATGTCCGTTCACGGACTTGACCTGTAGGTCCAATAAATCAGAAAGCATCGGATGGATATTGCGATTGAGCAGAAGTTCGGTATTCATAACATATCATGATTATTCATGATTCCATAAAAGTATAAAGATGGAATATCATTTATTCAGTAAGGACGTAACAGTAGGCCTTTCAAGGCATGGTACAATATGATAACAATGATATAGTATCTTATTTGAGAAAACAGACTCCATCATTGAGTCTGGAATGCCAAACAAAATAGGTTTAGGATTTTACAGGCTCTTAGTTTGGGTTTAGGCATCACTAAGGGCAATATGGTAATTTGGCACTTTTACTAGTCTTTATTTTTTAGGACCCCGTCTTGTAAAATAGACCCTTCCATTGGCTTGAGCAAAACGATAATTTTATCATTCTTGTCCCAGGACCCTGTCGTGGTCCTCAGAATATTCCATATATCTCATATGTAGATTTTTAAATCCTTTGGACTTCATTTGGTATCTGCTTTTGATTATCGGGACACATCAATCATTTCTCAGTTTATGCGTTGACTGTTCCGAAGTCTTATTTAGCCCTTCAATTTTCATAATTATGCTTATGACAATTTATCATATCAGATTGGCCTTTATTCGGCCTCTACTTTGCACTTACCGTGCACAGGGGTATTTTGGTCATTTTATGTTTTGTGTAATTCTGACCCTGATTCGTCATTTAATCATGTGTACAATTTCACGAGTGTCTGGGCTTCTATCGGTATCAATTTCATCCCATTTGGACTTCATTTGGACTTCGTATAGCATCAGGGGCATTTTGATAATTTCACATGCCATAGCTAAATTTTTCGGGACCTCAGGTCATAAAATGGACCTCACTATTAGGTCCAGAGTATTCGACATAGTTGAATTGGACTATCCTTTATGTTTAATTAGCCCTGGGTATCATTAGGGGCAATACAGTCATTTACCACTTGCGTGTTTGTATTTTTCGGAACTTGGTTTCACAAATCAAACTCCACCATTGAGTCTGGAATGCCCGAATTAGTAGAAATACACTATTCATTTATTTTATTTACGCTCTGTTTGACGTATTTAGTGTCTAAGGGTAAAATAGTAATTTTACCCAATTAATAAATAATTAAAATAATTATTTTATTATTTATTTATTTTTCAAGGGCTTATATGCATAAATTTTTCAAAAGCTAGGACAGAACACAATTATTCAGAACTTGTTAGGGTCAATTTGAATTCCAGAATTTCCAAGGGTCCAAATGTAATTTTCAAGAATCATTCAAAAAAAAACCGGAGGGTTTAGTCTATTTTGAACTGAACCAGCCTTAATTTTGCTGAACCAACCGGTTCGGCTGGTTTACTGCATCACACTGATGTCACGATGACATCAGCCCTAATTGATTTTAAATTTAAAACATTTTGCCTGAAACTGACGTAGTTCGACTTTACCCCTTATATCCGGTCGGGTTCCGACCCGACCCAAATCCAATCCGACCCGTTTCTGGTACTGTTCATCGTCTTCCCCATGACGATGAACAGTAACCCTAATTTCAGTTTCAGTTTTTTCCATTTTCATGGATTTTCAAGTGCGGATTCCCTCTGTTTTTGGTTCCATATCATTTCTGGAAGCCTAAGGATTAGTTTAGCATTCATTTCATGGATTGAAATGGATCAAAATGTTGGATTTCCTCACTATCATCGTGGTCTGTAACAAGCTCGGTTTGAGCTTATTTTTGGACCATTTTAGGTGCTTTTTGTTTCATTTTGCTCCTTGTTTATGGGGCTTCAATTTCCCATTCTCAGAATCAGATTTAACAGTGAGTTTTGAAGACTGTAACTAGAACCCGAAACCTATAAGTGCTGATTTGGAAGTCCTTGCCTAGGCTTCTAGGCCTCGAATTGGGGTTTTTGAAACCTTCATAAGGTTTAGTTTAGGGCTTGAACCAACCAAAATTGGTTTGGTTTCGGTCGTTCCAGACCTGCTGTTGTGAAGGTCATCAATGGCGATTTCTCACTGGTTTAAACATTCTGAGCTTCCCAGGCTCTCCCATTTTGCTTAAAACATCTCTTATTACCAAATTTACTCATGCATGCAATTCATATGGCTTAAATAAACAGAATCAGTAAGCAAAAATTCAAAATGAATTCTGGGTTCAGGGTGTCTATACCTTAGATCAAGCTTCCCCCTTCCTCTTGGGCTCAATATGGGCCTTCAGTTGCCTTAGTTCCAATCAGGTGCCGCTCAGTCCTTTCTCTTCTGTGCACCTCCAATGGAAACACCAGGCACACATGCATACACATACATCTTCACACAATGTTTCTCTCTCTAACCCACTCACTCTCTACCCGAGCACACACCCACACATTCTAGATTTCACACACAGATTTGGTCTGAGCCCACAACACGTATTTGAGGAGTTTTAAAAGTCAAACTTACACATATGAGTGTACACCTATACATATACACATACATGATTATACATGTAGGGCTGATGTAGGAGCTGAGGTGGGGTGATTGTAATACCCCGACCCAAAATATTGAATTATAAGACACTTATCACGAGGTTGAGAAAAAGTAATGTAAATATACCTACACTTAAAGAAAACAATTAATTAATTTAAAATAATTAATTAATTAAATCTATGAAATTTATTATCAATTAAAATACACACATAAAGGTGTATTATGTGATCAAGCACTGTGTAAGTAATTATATAGACATATATAATTATACATGTAATATTTGGATATAGGAAAATAAAATAAAATAAAATAAATATAATATATATATATGGTACGGCTAGTGAGTGGACTTATATATATATTGTGTCCATAGTGTATAATATATGTGTATATATATATATATAAATACATGGAGACAAAGAAGTATGGTGGGAAGTGAGGGGAGGTGAGGCTTGATTTGAAAGAGGGATGGGAGAAGGGATGGCCCCAAATCAGAAAGTATGGGAGGTATGGGCTGATTTGATGGAGAATAGGAGTGAAATGAGGGCCATATATCCTTATACAATATGTACACAATCATATACACACCTCATTTCAACACACGAAAGAGAGAGAGAGAGAGAGAGAGAGAGAGAGAGAGGGGAAGGAACTGAGGAGAATAGAGAGAGAATCCGAGCAAGAAAAAGGTGAAAACAGTGAGGAAAAAGGTAAGAATGTGAAATTATCGTTTTGTTCTCTCTCTAGAATTTCTCTATGTATAAACTGTTTTTAAGCTTTCATATTGTATATATGACATGTAGAACATGTTTAGACAAGATTAGGAATGAAATTTCGGCTTTAAAACACCTAAGAAACACAAACCGTACACCAAACCGCCATTGTTAAGCTTGGTGAGAGCAGGTCTGAACCGACTTTCCCCAAACCCAATTTGGCCTATCAAGACTTCAAGTAGATCTCGCAAGCATCCCAAAAACATACGTACGCGATCAAAAATCCCAAGGAAAGCCTTCCAAAAAACCAAATTACAGGTTCGAGTTCCCAAAGCAAATCTCAAAAACATGAGATTAACCCTACCCTTGTTAATGAAATACGAAACCCCATGAAGAGGGGATTAAAACAAGCCCAACCTCATAGGAAATGATCAAGAAATGAGCATGAACCCTCGAGTTGCAGGTCCGGTTATCGCGACTTGGACCGAGCACCTGAGCCATATTCGAAGCCCTAAACCGATACTAAAACGTGCCTTAAGGTCTTAGGGGATTGTTGGAAAAGAAAACAGAAGAAAAAAGTCCTTAAAACGCCACGAAATTGAACTGCAAAAAAATAGGGTTTCGGTTGAACAGTGTCAACCATCGTGGGGAAGATGACACTGTTCGGGTCGGGTCGGTCTACGGGTCGGTTACGGGTCCGAGTCAAATCCGGTTATGGGTTTATTTAAACGGTGGCGTTTAGAGGTTTAAAAATTTTAAATTTAACCATTAGGGCTGACGTCATCATGACGTCATCATTTCATGGCAAACCGGTTAAACCGGTTGGTTTGTAGGCGAACCGGACCGGTTCACTTAAAGCTTGACCGAACCCACTAGTTTTCTAGTTTTAATTCAAGTAAATAAACCAAACCTTTTGATATTTACAGTTTGACCCCAACTATTTTACTGATTTGTACTGTGGCCCAACTGGGGGAAAACTTATTCAATCTCACCCCTGGTAAATTAATTGAATAATTAATTTAATTATTTAATAAATAAAGTAAAATGACTATTATGCCCCTAATTCAAATATTAAGCAAATAAAGTCCAAATTAAACATATGAATAGTGTATCCTTGCTATTTTGGGCATTCTGAAGCTAATGGCGGGGTCCGTTTTACGAGACGGGGTCCCAAAAAATAAAGACACGTAAAGGGATAAATGACCAAAATACCCCTTGTCCAAAATTAACAAGTTATTAGTGTATTCTTACTATCTTGGACCTTCTGAGTCCAATGGTGAGCTCCACGACATGAGATGAGGTCCTAAAAAATTGGAGACCCTTAAAAATGCTAAAATGACCAAATTACCCCTAGTACCCCTAAAGCCAAAATGAAACTAGAGAAGGTCTAAATTGACTTTCTTCGACCTTCCGGACTCAATAATGGAGTCTAAATTACGAAACGAAATACGAAAAAATGTGACACGTAAAACGATAAATGATCATTTTGCCCTTTTACATATAAAAGTCTGAATTTAATTTTAAGAAAGCCTAAACCGACTTTCTTCGACGATCTGGACTCAATAATAGAGTCTATTCGACCAAAAGAAGTGTCTAAAATAAAAAGACATAAAATTTGATGAATAGCATCTGTCAAATGACTATGGAGTGAAATATTGCCAAAGAACTAGACTGAGGCAAGTACTAGAAATGAAATACGAAAAGACACGACACGTAAACATGTCAAATCAATAACTTTAATTCAAAGTTAATGGAGCTACCAGAAGAGTATAAATTGAAATAAATTAAATTTCTAACACATTAAATTGTGTCATAGATTAAGAGTACAAGTTACGAGTTAAGTTAAGTACATATGAATTTATGAAATCAGTTTTAGGATCTAATACGATTTAAGCATAAGTTAAGGAACATTGAGATGATTTTACAATAAATGTGAAGTTGATGAGATATTTATGAATTGTTCTTAGGAACTACAAGGAAAGTGGGAAAGCGCATTATTAGCACTAACCCTAAAGGACCAAAGTGAGTAACCCTATATTTGAAGTGGAGATTTAACTCCATGGATTGAAAAGGTTTTAAGTTCAAAGATACGAAGCATTTAAATTCCAAACTCAGTATATTACATGATCTCAGTTTTAAATTATTTCTGTTCTTACAAACCCTATTGTGACATGCTTAGTAAATGTTTTCCTTACAATTTTCTCAAAAATGTGTTTCCAGCATGTCTAAGTTAAAATACAAATCTTGTTAAATATTCTGAGTTTGCCTATTTCAAGTATACGAATGTTTATCACGAAGTTATGAATGTTTTGTTTTAAAGTACTCACGAGAAATATCTATTTGACCTACTCATATGTTAAATGTATTTGAAATGCAAGATAAATAATAAGCACATAGGTAGTGTTGTGGGTTGTACGGAACTCAACGGACCTATCATGTGCAATAAGCACATAGGTAGTGTTGTGGGTTGTACGGAACTCAACGGACCTATCATGTGCAATAAGCATATAGGTAGTGTTGTGGATTGTACGGAGCTCAACGGACCTATCATGTGCATCATCACATAGGTAGTGAGTAGGGTTATACGGAACCCAATGGATCTATCATGTGAAATGCCCGATAGCAGGATCTAATCCCCCAGGCAAATGAGATATCTCCACGTATATGTAAAGTGGGAGTCTGGTTCGAAACGGATTCCACTAATGAAAGAGATAAGACGACAAATGAGTTTGAAAATGGAAGCAGGTTTTACCCTCATTTTCAATATGCATATGTTTTGAGTTTTATATACTCCATTTAAGAAATACATGTTATGTTATATGTTTTGAAGTTTATATGAAAAAGTTTATGTTAGCTTGAATACTTTTAAATGTTTCAAAACTATCTGTTTTAAGAAATGCATATGTTCTATGTTCAAGTATACGAGCAATTGGCAGTGAGTGTTTACAAAATCTTATGTACTAAAACCACTGCTAATTGAAAACCCCATGACAAATACTGGAATTGCTCACAAGCTTAAATTAGCTTACCCGGACTTTGTTCGGATCCCCCTTTCAGGTGATTTACGGCAGTATTGATTTTGAGGACGATGATGATGAAGTCTGCCATTTTGGGAAGATACGTTTAAGTAGTTCTTCTGGAAACTTATGAACTCTAGTGATACGTTTTGTATTTATAGACATTGTAAGAATATGTATTGAGCCCACGAGGCAACTGAATATGAAATGTTATAAGTCTTTAAGTTTTAGTTATGCTCTGAATGTATGATTATACATGTATACCGAAATGTGAAGAGCGGCAGTACCGGACGGATGTGCGAATTTTAAAATGAGAAAAGAAAAGAAAAGAAAAAGTTTTTCACGCTTCTGCAATCATGTGTCGCACATCTATTCGATACCGTTGCTTATGCGAGCCTTGTCTCGAGGCCTTCGGGTCTTGGGGCGGCGGTCGTGACTCGAGATCCGCACAGGGTGGGTTTCGAGTCGTGACAGAATGGTATCAGAGCACTAGGTATTAGGTCTTTTGGGAAAAGGCCGAGTCATAATTGAAGATAAGAATGACTAAGATTAGTTCTAGGTTGACTAAGATCAACTTAGTGATAATGGGAGATTCGAAATAGAATTTTGAGTTAGGTAAGTCATAGGCTACCTAAATATGTGAAGTATGTAATTTGAAGTTAAGGCGGGGTATGGGACTCGCAATACATGAAATGATTATGTGAAGTATGCGATACGATAAGAAGGCGGGGTATGGGACCCGCATCATATGAAATAGATATGTGAAGTACGTAATGAGATGTTAAGGTGAGGTATGGGACTCGCAGTTCATGAATTAGATATGTAAGATACGTAATGCGTAACGTAATGTGAAGGCAGGGTATGGGACCTGCGTTAGAGTCAGTTAAGTTATTAGAAGTACGTATACGATAAGAAGGCGGGGTATGGGACCCGTAGTCAAATATGAGTAGTAGAACAAGAACGAGAAGAAATTGTGGACTGTAGAACCACTACGAAAAATAGGAAAGTATAATGATAGAAATTGTGGACTTTCTTCGAAACGGTTTCTTCTCAGGGTTTCTTATTTCAGTTAGCTTCGATGTCCAAGGTCCAATGTCAGTTATTATTTTCTTGGGATTTCCTGTAGTTAGCTAATTTGAGTTTTCATAGTGTTAAAACGACATCATTTCACCTAATTAATTAGTAATTAGGTCCGAGTATTACACCCTTATTTCTGACATATTTAATTATTTTGTTGGCCTTATCGTGACCATCAGGAGATTCCCGATTAATTTCCTTAATCATTCTTTATGTTGGTTCTAATTTATAATTAGCAAACTAATTATTAATTAAGCAAGATCTGGGTGTTACACTTCCACTCTTGGTCCTTGAGTTGATTTAATTATTCCATATCCTTCTCAATGATGAGTACCTTGTTTAGAATATCCGAGTAGGTGTGTAACTCAAAGGCAAAAACTCGTACTCGAATTCCCATTCAAATGCCTCGTTAGGATCTCTTTACCTTGTGGTGTTCATCCTGCACTAGGAAAGATGCAAATCGAGACAGTGCAGAAAACTTGGTGGCATACTGGATTACCGTTATATCTCCTTGATTTAGGTCCATAAATTCTTCAAGCTTCCTTTCCCAAACAGTCAGTGGAAAGAACATACTGTAGAACTTATCTACAAATTTATTCCAAGTCATATCTAGTTCTTCTCTTTGCATTTCCAGCCACCATTTGTATGTTTTTTCTTGTAGCATATACGTAGCCAACTTGACTTTTTGCTCCTCTAGTACAGATCAGAAGCTTGAAAACTTTTTCCATCGCCATGATCCATGATTCGGCTTGCTCAGGATCAGTCACAGCGTTAAAAGAAGGAGGCTAGAGCTTATGGAATCTATCTAGTAATTCGTTGCTAATGCCAACTTCTATTGGTTGCACCGGGGCAGGTGTAGGTGGCGTTGCTGGAGTTCCTATCAAATTGGCTATTGGTATGGGCTGGCTATGCTATAGAGCCTTTGTTAACCCTTCAATTGCCCAGCCAAACTGGGCCAAGGTCGCTTTTACTTCACGTAAAATCGTGCCCTCTGTCAGAGCTTGAGATTTCTTATTATTGCTTCTGGTACAACGCGATGACATCTGAAGCAAAATAGAAGTTATCTTAGTATTCTCGTTCAATGCATCGTAAATGAAAAAACATTCAGGTACTTAAGAGTGCTTTTTGGTCGTTCGTCAATTCAAGGATCCTACGACTTAAATAGTATCGACCCCACACTTAGGCCATCGTATCTTAAGGATTCGTTTTCCTAGCAATTTAGGGTAAACCTAATACTCTGATACCAAGTTTGTCACATCCCAAAACCCACCCTATGCGGATTAAGGATATGCGACCGGCTAGTTAGGCACCTATCAAATTTTTTCTTATCGAAAATACTAACGGTAATCCTAACCTCAGGTCATTCACTTGTAACTTTCAAGTAAGATACATTCAATACACAAGAGTTAAGCAATGAAAATTAAATAAGAGAATGCATGCTAACTGTCACATCCCGCACCCCACCCTACGCGGATACGAAAGATGTGATGCCAGTTAGCCGCCTTGCCAGTCTCCGACCGACAATGCGACCAACCAAAGGCAAACTTCTGAACGTTACGATGAATTGCATTCCAAATGTAGGGTCAGAACAGCAAAAATTAAAACCTTTTTATCTCGGGAACGCAACTCATCAATATACCACAATTAGAGGTATGTACCACAGAGTAAGTCTACAATCAAACAGTTAATAACTCTAAGCCACAGAGCACATCTATCACCAGTCAGAGAACACAGAACATATCTAATCTCTCTAGAGTACCATTACCATGAGCCATGTCCCTACACATCTATTGTACATTAATAAAGTCAACTATATCATCACACTCACCTAAATAGCCAGAATCAATCCATTAGAACCCAAGTCTCCACAAATCCATGCCATCAGATCCGTACTTGAAATGCCTCACGACCTACTAGTATCATCTCCTTATACCTTCTAGTCCAATGGAGTTATATCCTGAAAAATGTTAAATAAATGGAATGAGCTTAAACAAGCTCAGTGAGTAACATAGGTTCCTGCCATGGGTTTCAAAACCAGTTTATACGTATATATATGCATGCTCAAATGCAGCTCAGATAGAACAATGCAACTTAAGTAGAACAAATGCAGCTCAAAAAGAATAGATCAAGTCAAAATAGAATCAAGCAGGATGGATCAATACTGAGTACCAATCAAACAACGGTATATCAACAATGTGCCTGAACCTTCCCCAAGCAGTGTGGGATGCTGCATAAGATAATCCGTCAATCACCCACCCCCACACATGGAGGGCCCGCGTCCCCACAGCACACTACCAGTTGGGGTCGGTATCAGAGCGGAACAGATAGGATTGAGCAGATGCTGAGTTCTGGGCGTCCCACAAAGCCAGCTATCCATCTACTGATATACTCAATCCCGTGGGCCCAAGACTCACACAACAAGATAAACACAAATCAGACTCTAATAGCGTAGACAAGTTAGAACAACAGACTCCAACAAAATCAGAACATGAGATATCAAGAAGCAGGATAGGATCATGCCATATGTAATGCAGTGAAAAGAGTATGCATTAAAACATATGCATTAAAATAGTACGGTGTATTAAACAGTTCAGTATATAAAACAGTATGGTATATAGAAAATATACACCAAGTCAGGAGTCCGAGTTACTCACAATTCGTTGAGACTAATCTAATATCCCTTCTAATTGAGCCCAAAGATGAGAGTCCTCCTAGAACAATAAATACAGATATTAATTGATAATATTGTACCTCAGCCTATTTACTTAGAGAAAACCGAGGTCATTGTTAGTTCCGATATGTCAAAAAATGTTAAGGTAATATTTTTCGGGTCTCGGTTTGGCCTTCGTTGTGCGTCTTAATTTTTTCAAAACCCCGTCTTATGAAACGGACCTCATCGTTGAGTCCAGGACGTCCTAAATAATTAAAATGCCCTATTTGTTTAATTTATTTGGGTAATGAGGTAATGTAACATAATTAAATTTAATTAGTCAATTTAAATTTTTTAAATTTAAATTAATTCATTTACTATATATTATATAATTATTAAACTGCTTTTTGACCACCTGTATATTACCTAAAAGGGTTAACAAACATGGCATCTCAAGGTGCCAATCAATTGGAGGGCCTGATACACGCACACCCTGTCCAAAGATAATACAGTAGCAAAACTCCTAAACATACCCAAACAAACTGATTTACAATTATGGGTTACCATTCAACTAAATCTCACGCTACATCAAGCATACTGAACAACTTTAGAGTCGATTACCATATTCCAAAATCAGGAACATCATATCACTAATGCATTATGTTTTTCCCTTCTCTTGTTTTCATTCAAGTCCATAGACATGGGTACTGTCACAGGGTCAAATTTTACGCCCAAATTTTTGCCCCTGTGCGGCGTCAAGACCCCTGCCTTGACCAGCCAACCACACAACCCCCAAAGGAAACAGAACCCCTAGAATACGATTCCACCACCGTTGAGTCTACACAATTCAATTGTCAACACAAATAGAGACACACACAGAGAACACAGCCATTTACAGGAAACTCTTCCCAACCTTTTATTCACTATATACTCATATGAATACAAAGGACTTGCCCAAAGGCTACAAAAATAGACTCTCCCTCACAGATTCGTCCACACCCCTGTGCATAACTCTCTATACACTTCTGTGTCTAATACAAGAGACCTTGCCCCCTTTATATAGGCAGAGATCTCAACCGCTCCATGTGACATGCACATGGCATGCAGTTGCCCCCAACTGCTAGGGTTTGTCACAGGCTGCCACCTGTGCTGTGCAGTTGCGCCCCAACTGCTAGGGCTATCTGAAGCCTTGGATACGCGCCACCTGTGAGGATCCGTGCCTCACTTTGCCGCACACAATAGGGGCCCTTGGATCAGCGTGCCACCTGTGAGGATCCATGCATCCATTGTCGCACACAATGTGAGCCATTGGATCATGCCAGCATAGCAGGCAGTTGCCTTGTGCCTTCTGTCAGCCCGCAACTGCCCTGCGCCCAGCAACTGCCTTGCGCCCGCAACTGCCCCGCAACTGCCTTGCGCAACTACCCTGTGCCGCAACTGCCTTGCGCCCAACAACTGCCTCGCAACTGCCTTGCGCCGCAACTGCCCTGCGCCCAGCAACTGCTCTGCTCCCAGCAACTGCTCCGCGCAACTGCCTTGCGCAACTGCTCTGCAACTGCCCCGCGCAACTGCTCTACAACTGCCTTGCGCAACTGCCCTGCGCTGCAACTGCCTTGCGCCCAGCAACTGCGCCGCAACTACCAGCCCCGAGCCCACACTCAAGGACACGGCCATATGCAGTCAGTCTTGCACCCACGCACCACTTGACCCAACCCAAGCTTCCGTATTAGCCCTCGTTGCCAAGCCATGCCTCCACACGCCTTGGTCTTCCTTAGCCGCATAGGCCACTCGCCCATGGGCGCCTCGAGGAGGTACTACCCCCTATATATGTCAAATGACAATTTGTCCACCTGACAGGAGTGGATACAACCACTTGCAACATCAGTTCTTCCCCCTGTGTGCATCTATCTTGCCAAAGGCAACCATGCACCAACTGTTCACAAGCCACCAACTGCACCAACTCTTAAACGTCTAAGTATCCTTCCCAATACTTAGAATATTTTTGACATGTCCTTCAAGACATCCCATCTCTGGAATGACATTCCAACACTGAATGCCATTCTGCTCACGAATCTCATTCCACTCTTGAATGTTATTCCGATGACTTAGCATTCCTTCCCTCGTGTCAAGCCATCAAGGCATGGCATGCCTCCCCATGCCCATGCCGCCATGTCAAGTGTAAAAGGGTCTAACAGGTACCCACTTGTAGATATGTGTCAAGATCTACATGAAGACGATAATTCATATATATATATATATATATAATAAGAAAAGGGGAATGCAACTTATTCTAGGACCACTTACAAAATACAGAGGAAATAATTTCATAGGGGCAATTCACTACTGGGACGTGATCAAGGAGCTTCCACAATAAATTAGTTCAGATCAGTTCATCTTTTGGGTGACTTGATCAGGATTTTTGTACAGTGCTACTTCTCCACATATAATTCCCCCTCAATAGTTCGCAGGTAAAAGCTTTCTTATTTATTTTAAAGCATAGCCGAAACTCAATTTAAATTAAAATCTGAACTACACTAAATTTAATAACTGAACTATATTCAATTTAATAATTGAGTTATATTTTAATCAAAGGTTGTTCCATACCCAGCCGCACCTAGCAACCGCACTAACAGCCGCACCAGCAGCCGCACCACCTTCCTATACATAGTTTCCTATTTCTTTTATATTGGCTATGACTGAACAGATTGTGGATTTCCTAAGCCGCAGCAATGGGTAACAGGTTTGAGTTTAATTTGACCTTGGTAACCATATAGAAACAGTCCACTACTGGGACGAAATCAGGGGAAACTTTCACAATGGGTTTAATTCAGGTCAGTTCACATTGGGCGTGGTCTGATTGGACTCCTGTACAGCACTACCTCACTCACAATTTCATCCAATAGCTGAACCATATTATATTTAAGTCAAACATAAACCTTCTATTTTTTTTTCCAAGCAGCCAATTTAATTCTACTAGAGAGTAAATTCAGAGAATTAAGGTTTATACCTGATTTCAAATTGAACAGGTCGTTGGAGGGGAAATCAAGAAATCTGGAACTGCAGTCATTCGTCCCTTGCCCTGCGCTAACGCTAGTAGCCTAAAGCTGAGCCTCGCGTCCCAAAATTTGATTTATACAGCTGGGTAATTTACTGGTTTATGATACTTGTCTCAACCAGCTTGACCAGCCCTCAAATGAGTATATTGTTGATACAAGGGGAAAGAAACATAGGAAAATTAGATAGCAGGTGAGGAAGAAAAGTTTAAATCAGTCGTGAAGATCTAGAATCAAAGCATCCCTTCCAGAGCACTGTTCAGTAGGGATTTATAACTGATGGAAGGATCTAGAACAAGGTATGTTGGTGTCCTCACGTGGCTGTCCCTAGAATCTTCTACGCTCTTTTTGACAATCCTTCACACGTTACCAAATCCCATACACATATATTTATACGAGTGGAATAGTCTGGAGTGTCGGTGACCTCTCTCTTACTTTCCAGCAACTTCGGCTGCTTTTCAAAATAGAGCACCGACCTTCCTTTTGTGCTCTAGAAGTTTCAAGCTTCTTGTTTCTGCTTTCCTGATGTGATACATATATAATATCATACAATATAGAGATATATATTTAATATATATGCACATAGGTTGCTAGAAGCTTTTTGCTTCCTTTTTTTTATCCTAACAGCTTCGGCTCACATACATATATATCATGCCGCAGTTTCTCATGTGAAGCTTCTTTATTTTTTATTATTATTATTATTATTATTATTATTATTATTATTATTATTATTATTATATCTTTATAATATAATTCGTGTAGATATTTTATTATATATCTTACCGTATTAATATTTTATTTCATAAAATATTAATAGTAGTAAATTTGGCTTAAAGTCGAGACTCGGTATCATTAGTACACATTTTACCAATATTGGTGCTTTGGTCATCTCCACATAATTTTCATAATTATTTTGCTTTATCAATTTAATGTTTTATTCTATACAATATTAAATTATAACATGCTGATAAAGCTTGAAGTTTATTTTGCCAACATTGGGTCCCTAGTCAATGACTTATTTATTTTCACATAATTTTTATAATTAATCACTCATATTGGCCTCATTTATTTATCTCAGTATTCGGTCGTTTGAGTCAATTATTTTTCAAGCATATTCATTTTTATAACTACGGTATTAATTCCCGTTATGGCTTACCGTATTTTGAATTATTCATGTCACAGAACCTATTTTATGAGGTCGGTGTGCAGTCTAGGTTATGTTTAATTTTTGGGGTATTACACTAACTTGGCAGAGCAATTAAATATGATCATAGTTGGTTTATACAATGTCTAAACTACAAAAGTTACATCATCGTTCGTATGGTTATACAAAATATCCAAAAATGATGTAGGCTACAAAAATGAAATGACTTCATAAGGTCCTTCTAAATAACTTTCGGGGATCTAGCCCTTTAGTCCTTACCACTAGAATCTTCACCTGAAAAATGTTAGTTTAATAAAGTGAGCTTTAACAAGTCCTGTGAGTAACATAGGTTCCCTGCCATGGGTTTCAAAACAAGTTCTTCTATATAAACCACATGGATAGTTTAATCATTTTAAAAGTAACAATTCCACATAAAATGTATGATTAAATGCATCTCAAGTAGAACAAAATAGATCAGAACAAAACCGAACTGAACGGAATGGAACAGAACATAACATAACAGAATGCCAATATATCAATCATTGAAATTCCAACTGCCCATAAGCGGACACTCGTGGGGCCTCTACCCTCTGGGTTTGCTTTGGCCTACTTATGCCATATGGCTCAATTCCTAAATAGGGCCCAATAATCAAAATATAATAGAGCAGTACAGAACAGAAGAGCAAGACAGAACAGAATTATGCCAAATGTTATGCAGTACAAAGTATATGCATTTAAATATATGCATTTAAGTAGTACAGTATATGAAAATGCTATGACAGTTAAAATATCACCAAGTCAGAAGTTTCAAGTTACTCACAGTGCATTAGGAATAGCTCAATATTTTCGCTTGTGGCTTAGATTAACTTTTGAGAAAATCGATTCCACCGTTGGATCTGGAATGTTGAAAAACTCTAAAGTGTGTATTTTCATAATTTTTGGGGGTCGTTTGGTATCATTATTTGGCCTTCAGGATAGTTTTGGGATTAACCCAGTTCGTTCGTTCGCATTTTTTAGGATTTTATTTCTTAATTTGGACTTCGCCATTGGGTCCATAAGGTTCAAAATAGTTGAAATACACTCTTCTTTTATTTTATTTGGGTGGCGGGCAATTTATGTTAATTAAATTAATTTAATTATTTCATTTTATATTATATATTTAGTATGTTAATATTTTGTTACATGTGCTATGGTGGCACAGTGGTCCACATGTATGAGTTAGGGTTCACACGTATGCATGTCAGTGGGTCGAATCCCACTGACCTCTCCATTCCCTTTTTTTTTTTCTTTTTCTAATTGGTTCAGAGACAAACAATGGACAAGGTCCAATCCAGGGATAGGATATCCTTGTTCTCATCATGGCTATTAAATCAGATCCATTATCTGTGTTTCTAGACAGCTCTATTTCTCATTTAAAATGTTTTAAAAGAAAAGCTCAAAATGACGTAGCTTCATTAAACTGTGGGTGCGCCTGGGCGGGTTCCGACCTGAACCCAAAACTGACCCGTCACTTCAAACAAGCCTGTTTTCTCCTTCACTTTTCCTGTCGTCTTCTCCGGCGATGTCGCCGATGACGGCCAACTTCTCTCTTCATTTTCTTCTTATTTTTATGTCAAAGTTTAGCGTATTATATATCAAATTGGCTCTAGTTTTTCCTACGATTCATTTGGGGCTCTTTTAAGTTTCAAATAATACAATTTTCGACACCCACTTCAATTTTCCAGCCATGTACCCTTTCGTATTTTTGGCCATAAAATTGTTATTTCTTGACCATTTTTTATGATTCAAAGTGTTCTAGAATCCTTAGGACACCCTCTATAATTTCCCGTTCACCAAACCAAGTTTGGTTTCCATTTCATTTTTGGGTAGCCTCAGTTTCTCTACAATATCTAGGCCATTTTTTGTCCATTTCCCATGATTTTAATTCCATTATGCTCTATTTTTCATTGTGGTTTGATTTATCAAGGTAGAGGACCCTTGGGTGAGGTTCGGTCACAGAACCAGTTTGGGTCGTGAACCAGGGGTGATTTTCCTATGCATTTGTATGGCTTTTCTCTACCAATTCAGACATCTATGGCCTCTATAAATAAAACATATTGTATTCAGAGTAAACAGGTTGAGTTTGGGCACTAACCTTAGGTGATTTTCCAAAATACTTAAGCTTTCTTCTTCTTTTTTCCTCTGTCTCCCTTTGGTACAATAGCTTCCTCACACACGGCTTTTTTGTTTTGCTTAGAAGTTGGTGCTCATCACTAACAGCTTATACATACATATATATATATATATATATACTTGAATTTTTCACTATCTATATAGATATATATATATATATGTATATATATTTGACTATATATCTATCTATATATATGTATATATATCATTCTAGAATGCCTCTAGAATTTTTTCATATTTTTGGCTGCCCAGTGTGTTTGCTAGCTTCCTGATTTGATAAACCACCTACTTCACCAACTTTTTAGCTGCTTCCCATATGGAAGCTTCAAGAATTTGTTGCTACCTTATATTTGTTTTGTATATATATATATATATATATATATATATATACTTCACCTACCGACCTTCCAACTACTTCCATATATATATATATATATATGTATGTATGTATGTATATCATCAATTCTAGAAGCTGCCTTGTGTTGCTTTATATATATGTGTGTGTGTGTGTGTGTTTGTGAGTGTGTATGTGTCTATTTATATGTATCTTACACGTTTATACATTACACACATATACATAATACCATATACACGTATTTATATATATATATATATATATATATATTAATCCACATGTATATATATAAGCGTATTTTTCTGGCATCTATTATCATATATGTTTTTCGCACGTATATTTGTCGAATTAGAGACATCGGCAATTTAGAAAAATTTTAATTTAAATTCTTAATTTTTAGTTGTGCTATTTTTTTGGGTCGTCATAATTCATGTATACTGAATTATATAAGTCAAAAAATTGGGACATTTTATTTATTTCAGATTTTTAGGGTATTATAATATGACTGTAAAATGGTAAAATAAGAATTAAGACTTGTTGAGATTTTTGTGTTTAGACTGGGCAGTGGATGCTCAAAGCATTTGTACCTAAGATTTTAGGAAAATTCTTGTGTTAAACTTTCTTGTCGGGGGATATATTGCTTGTGTTAGGACCATAGGGTCCGATATTGTAATTGGCTAATCCGGTTTAACAAAACTTGCTTTGTGTATAATCCTTACATAAGTCCTACGAGTGAGTACATCATTACCCGTTTTTCTCCAAATTCGTCTAAGAGACATTATCGTGTATCACTACCGGTCGACTTGGTTCTCAAAAGGTATATTGTACTTTTGTATTTGATTTAGATCTCACAGACTCACTTCATTTGTCACGACCCGAAACCCACCCTATGCGGATCTCGTGTCGTGGGGCCGACCCAATGGCCGTCCCTACTTTTTTCATTCTTTTACCAATGATAACAATAAGAAACATAACCATAACATTAAAGTGCAGAAGTCTTATTACATCATTGTTCCAAAACTAAAATAAGTCTGACAAATCCAAACGTAAACCAACATAACTTAAACATAAACCATCGTTTTAGGTGGTGAGTGCATGGGAGAACTACTGTATTCTACTGTGCTCCTTAACCGTCTCCCTACGCTCTGGATCTCCTACTGTGGTTCCATATCATTCTCACCTGAAAAATTTAGTAAGGGGTGAGCTACAAACTTAGTAAGTAGAAGCCTATCCCCAATACGGGTGGGGATGGCATAAATGAATACAAGTCAAGGTAACATGATAGCCAGTCATGACAACGATTTCAGTCAACTATAAAATGCCACAATGGCCAATAAATGACATGGTACAATAACAGTCAAGAGTAATCAATGAATAACAACGTACAATAACCGTCAAGAGTAATAACATAGCATGAATATAGAATAGGCTCAATGAACATAATCAACATAAATACTGCCATAATGAAACGGTCACAATCAAGTCCAATAAATAAAAACCAATCAACATAGAACTATATCAATTAACAAGGATGATGCCTTTACTCTGTTCAGGGTTTGGCAGACCCTCGATCTTTTGGGGCCCAGCATACCCCCATTAACATAAATGCATATAAAATGCCCATTATCCTTAATGCGTAAAAACGCCATAATTTCCATATGTCCTTTTTGACCCGTAGGTCCCATAAATTGACCCGTAGGTCCCAGTCAATCAGATAGCATCAGATGGGTAATGTGACTGAGCACAAAACTCGGTACTTAACATAAATTAAGATTCTATAGTATTCCATATGAATGTACAAAACATGGAACATCATGACATAACATACAATAAATAGACATCAATGAAATGAATCAGTCATGCAACATCAACCAATAGGCATCCACCAGGTAGAAAAATATCCATGGTGGGAAACAATGACAGTGAATACATATATGAGTACAAGATTGGCAGTAATGGAAAAATCGTGGCTTGGAAACCACGTATCAAAGATAGGAATCCACTTACCTTATCAATGTCTTAATATCCCATGACTTTCTCCTTTCCTTTTGACTTGCCTATAAATCAGTAAACACGTTTCAGCTTTCATAACATTTATCAAATTTATACCTCGTTACTCTAAATACCTCCCTTACTAATTTATGTTTTACGATTTTTCATTTTAAACTTAATTTACCCAAGAGCAAAATGGTCATTTACGTGTCTCTACTTTTTGGGTTCTGTTTTCATAATTTGGACTTCACCGTTGAGTCCAGTAGGTTTGAATTAATAAAAATTTACTATTTACTTAACTAAATCGGAGTCCGTTTGACTCACCTTCGACGTAGGGGCATTTTGGCACTCTACGGGTATTTTATTTTTTCGGGACTCCGTCTCGTAAAACATACCTCACCATTGGATTTAGAAGGTTCTAAATAGTAAATTTGCACTATTTATTCGACTCGTTCGCATACTGAAATTTAATTTGGTAATTACTTAATTTAATTAATTTATAAAATTAATTAGGTGTACTAATATATATATATATATATATATATATATAATATTTGGCCCAAACAAACCACATGTGCCTTAGTGGCACAGTGGTCTGTTCCTATGGTCAGCCTCTCCCAAGTCTCTGGTTCCATCCGTGGGACAGCAGCTCCTCCCCCACTTTTTTTTCCTCTTTTTCCACTTAACCAATCGGTGAATAAGATATTCCAAATCAGCATAATTTTATGCTTGAATTTCTAGACCCAAACAGCCCCCTTTCCCATTTAACTTCCACGGCCAAACAGCCCTTGTCTTAATTTTAAAAAAAATAGAAGCAGCACAGTGCGCTTCTTCTTCTTCCTCACATTTTTTTTTTCTTCTAGTTGTCTTCCCCCGGCGACGGTGACTCATTGGCGAGGTTTTTCTTACGGGTTTCTGATGGGTTCAACTGAAAATCTCAAGGAGACTCCATATTAACTATTGAAATAGGAATTGGTGAACTTTTGAAGTGCTAAAAATGCCACAGCAGCGGCTGCGCCGCTGCTGGGCCGTCTGCCGGCAATGGGAGTTTTTTTTTTTCCATTTTCATTGTGTTTCTCTACCAGGTTTAAACATCAAAACTGGTCCTCATATTATTCCTGCACTTATACACATAATTCCCTAGCATGCAAATTGAATTTCATGCAACAAAATAGCAAAATAAAATTTTAAATCTTTCTTTGTAATTTCTGTTTTCTTACTTGTTTTTGGTTGGTTTTCCTTGATTCAATTTGCAATACAACCCAATTTACATGCTTTAGAAGATTTCAAAAATCATATTCAAGAATAAAAACACAGAAGTTGATTCATCTTACCGTTCCAAACGTGACGCACAATGCTCTGTCCCAGTCACTCGACTTCACGTCCAGAGTTCCTCCACTCGTTCCCGATCTCCTTGGCTCGATTACACCTCCTCCCACACTGCTCACGCAAGGGCCAATACACTTTCTACCTGCAGCGCCCCAATTTCCCTTATCGCATTGTTTCCTGCGTGAGCCATTTGTTCTGCTTCTTTTTCTTCTCCATTTTTTTTTTTTTTTTGTTTCCTTCAGGTTCTAATGCGACGGCTGCTTATAAAAAAAAAAAACCCACCCCTCACTTAATTTCTCTCTCTCTCTCTCTCTCTCTCCCGCGCCCTTCCAGTTTCTGCGCTTCAGCCCCCCATCCGTTTTCTTTTTTTCTTTTTTTTTTTCTTCAGTTACATCAGTTACACCACATATATATATACATATATATATATATATACACTTCCTTTATTTATTTACATAATCACACCTATATATATATCCATATCCATATATATATATATATATATAATTTCTCATTTTTATTTCTTTTCAATTTCTATTTTATTTTTATTTATTTATATATATATATATTTTAATTTATTGTTATTATTATTTTTTTTTCTTATTATCGTTATTCAGTTGCCCTGTCATTCATCCATATATTCCAATTATTGAAACTTAACCCATTTATTTCATTATCGTAGAATTAGGCCTTATTGGCTCGGTTACAATGGGTCGGGGTATTACACCATTCATGCATTTTATATAGTTTTTATCATAACATCATGTATGTGATTGACTTGTAGTTGTAAAGCAATTTTTTTGAAATGCATCTTTAAAATACTTAAGGAAAAAATTCAGTTCACAAGACAAGCAAGAATGAGCAAATTTGTCACGACCCGAGACCCCACCCTATGCGGATTGTCGTGCACCCGATCCGACGCTACTTGTCGAACCAAGGGTTTCAACTTGCTACACAATCAGTGCTACTAACATGCAACAATTAAAATGCGGAAATAAATAATTAAAAGCTGCATGTGATACATATAATGTTTACAAAATGCGGAATACAAAATTTCTTAATACAACTGTTCATCCCTAAGACGTGGATAACATGGGAGAGCTATAAGACTGTTTGTACTAAATATTACACTTATAACTTCAAAAGTAATGTCTACTGCTATCTAGCTGACTGCTACTGCTACAGCTACTGCTCTTCTACAGCTTCCTTTCCTGAAAAGGTTGGTAAGTTTGGGTTGAGCTAACTAAAGCTCAATAAGTAATTCTCCTTTACTCTGCTATGTGTACAAGAATATCGAAAGCATTATCCATAAAAGAATTAGGATAAATGCAGATGTACTAGCCAGTCAATGAATATAGAACTCAATATTAAATGATAGGAACTCAAATGATAAAGCAATGAAATCTATCTGATAATATAATCATACTGCTACAGTCATGAGCTGTCTCAAGTATAATCATATGCACTCAAATGAAAGCTGTGAAATCTCATGATCATTCATAATGATATAATATGATCAAGCTATGATAATCAATAAATGATAGTGATATCAACTAAAACTAAGATGCACTGGTGGGGCCCGGCTACCCCTTGAGCTAGTATTCAGATCCGCTCGGGCTGTATGAATACTGCTCTGTGTACACTGTAACTGTACATCCCATGCCTCGTATAGCGACGTAGTAAATGTTCCACTCGGAACCTGGACCCGAAGGTCATAAATAGCATCAGATGGAGATGTGACTGAGCACAAATCCGGCACTAATAATATATCGGGATCATGCTATCTTCCACGAAGAGTATGGTGGAATCATAACTGGTTCTGGGCAATCTGATGTAACGATAGTTAGCTAAACTACGGTTATTAGACTGCTTCGAATAAAACTGTCTGGCCCTTACAGCCCTAGGTACAAATGTACATAAAGAAATCTGTGCACAAGTGTACAATCATGATCGAGATATATATAGAAATCAATAACTATCTCCCACATGATAGGGCAATATCAATGTGGCTAAATAAACACTAGTATATATGGAATACAACAAATGATATATGAAAAACTATTGACATGGCTTGGAATGTAACACATGCAGAGATCAAAGATTACTTACTTCTTACTGTATCTGTCTAAAAGGTCAAAACCGCCTTTCTTCTTGTATCTCGATATTCCCATGATTCAGGAAACTCATCTCAGTCTATGTATATATATTTAACTCATGCTATTCATCAAATTTTATGCCTCTTTACTATTGGTACTTCTTTTACTCAAATTGACTCTACTATTGAATTCAGAATGTCAAACAAAGTCGATTTAGGCTTTCGCGGAATTTAATTTGGACTTCGGTACCTAAAAAGTGCAAAACGGTCATTTTACATTTTTACGGGTTCTTATTTCTCGAGACCTCTTTTCACAAATCGGACTCTATGGTTGAGTCCAGAATGCTCGAAATAATAAAGTTTCACTATTCTTTTATTTTAATCGGAGTTCGTTGGACTACTCTTTGACATAGGGGCATTTTGGTAATTTCTCCTTTAAATAATAATTTAAATTAAATATTATCTTATTGCTCGGGTCAATTCGCAATTAACCATAATTTCTATTTACATTCTTATTTTATGAACAGAACTATTTTATAACTGTAAATTATAAATATTTACCCAATAGACGTAACAATAATTTAAAACTGGTGTTAAATCAAATCGAGAAATGTAAAGAAAATCATACCACCGGAACAAGACTCGGATTCAAGACAAATCCACTTGTTCCACCAGCTCTTTCACACATCCGCCCCAATCAGGTGTCTTTGAAATCAAGTCCTCCAAATCCAAACACAATTTCAGAAAATTAACGACTCAGATAATTTAATCTCAGACCCATCTCTCCTCTACTCCATCACCATGGAAGGTTATGACCACCCTCATGAACTCAAATCGGGATAAGGACCCCTAAACCAACCTGCTCAATCATATGGTCCAATGTATAGATAAACATAGAGCCCTGTTTCCTGGATTATCTTCTTGAACCTAACTAGATCATATCTCCCTTCAACCACAAGTTTGTGAACTAACTTATCAAGAATTGAAGCAGGAGCCGAATTCTTATCACCATCCAACGACATAACCAAAGTCGACAACTCCTCCAATTCATCAAAACAAGCGTATCAGGCCTTCCAAAATAGTCCATGCTGCACTCACGGTACCACTAACTGAACTCAACCCATCCACACTTGAAAGGCATGTGCTGCCGCATAGTCTACCCCACTCAATCCTGCTTCATTTTTCCTCCTCTCCCTCTCGGTCAACTGCTACACAAGCATACATACATATAAAATCTCCCTACTGCTCCAATTTATTTCCTCTATATATTTTTTTTAAACACAACAGAACTTTCATCTCCTTCAGTCCATGACTGGGAGTTCACATGTTGCTGCTACTGCTTCCTACCCTGCTGCTGGAGCGATACAGCTGCTGTTGCTCCATCTCTCCTTCGGCTACTACTCTACCCATTTCACTGCTGCTACAATACATCCAACTGGACTCCCACTCTTCACCACTGCTACTATTGATGCTACTTCCTTCTTCTTTTACTCTCTCAATTCTTCTCCATTTTTCTTTTGCTTCAACGCCATAAACAAACACACATATATAAATTTATATAAAATCTCCCTGTTGCACCAACCTGCTCCGCCATCTTCTTTCCCCCATTTTTTCTCAATTTTCTCTTTTCTCTTATATACGTAACCCAACACACATACATATAAAATTCTCTCATGCACCGACTCTCTACTCCACCACCTCAAACACACCATATGTAATATATATATTTTCCACTTGATGCACACCTGCACCCTACACGCTGCACACATTGCTCCGCCTCACTGCTCCTATTTTTTCTTTCAGCAGCTTGGCTGCAATTGCCCCACGTCCCCCTTTTGACTTCCATTTCTTTTCTTTTTTGTTTTCTTTTCTGCTTCCTTGCATTTAACTTTATAAGCTATTTATATATATAATATATAATATAGAACACACACACACACTATATACTTGCCTCATGTGCTGCCGACACTATTGCCAGCACACACACACACAAACAGTACACGCATACACCATATATATTCCTGTTTCTTCTTTTCTTTTTCTTTTTTTTTTTCTATTCTTTTTCTATCCCTTCTTTGCATGCATTTACATGCACATATATATATATAATAAAAAACTGTATTTTATTATATATATATATATATATATATATATATATAATATATCCATTTTTAACTAATATATACATTTATATAATATACATACATACATAACCGTATAGACATATATACTTGTATGTATACATTTTTATATATTTATTTTTATATACATACATATATATATCATCTCATATATATATATATATTCTCACATTTATTAATATGCATTGTGCACGTATATTGAGGCATATACTGGCCTACGTACACGATTCTCCATACCGTTGAATTTATTGTACGGTACTCCTAAATACTCAAAATTATTTAAAATTCACTTCTCGTATTTTTAAACTGCATATGTCTAAATTAATGAATCGTACTATCTGTCTCGAACTACGTGCCCATTACTATATATTATTTATTGCGATGCTTCGGGTATATGTCAAGTATTATTTTTATTGGCTCAGTCTGTTCGTACTTGGCTTTCCTTAATCTCGTAATTTCCTGAGATTATAACTTCTGCTGATTATCTCGGTAATCGTACCTGTCACTGTGTTTTACTCATTAAAATAGTTCGATATATTTTGGGGTCTACTATTCTCGGTCTGGACCGGTCTCGATTTATCTTGATATTATGATCATTGCTTGGTTAAAGTTCGGTATTATTATTTGAATTTTTTTAGATAAAATGAAATTATTATATTTCATTCGGAACTCATATTCGGTTACAACTGATATTACGCCACTCGACCCGACCTATCTCGATTTATGTGTACTCTATCAGGTCTACCTCGATTTCAGTGCCATATCCCGGGTCGGGATATTACAAAATCTTTGTTACTCGTTTGAATGAACAACAGAGAAGTTCGCTCTCATTCATTTTCATTCATTCGAAGGCTCTATATCAAATGATGAACTGCAACCTTAGAGTTGTGCTCATTTGATATTTGTTCCATGTTTGTTCGAATGAACTAGTGCTTGTTTGAATGAATGATGGTTTGTTCGAACGAACCCTTAGTGGAAAACAAATTTATATTCTGTTTTCAAGCCTTTTAGAGATTAAATAAGCTCTTTGAGAAAAATACACAAAAATACGATTGAGAGCAGTCAAAAACAAAGTGAGAGAGTCTCATATTGTGAGAGCTAAATCGTTAATAGATCATGAAGCTCTTATGAGAGATCATTCATATATGTCAATTATACACATCTCTACTCGTGTTCATTTATCGATTTAGATCATCCACTAGATCCGAATCAGATCTAAGAGCCTTAGTTCATGTCAATTTCACCATTGATGAAAGATTGAGTTCAAGCTTGAGGATTTGGTGTTAAGCGATTGGTGGGCACCGAGGTTGTGAAGATTCGTAATTATTGAGTGGCTTGTTCAGAGGATTCCGAGACCATTGAAGATTCTGGTTGTTTGAAGGTTCCGGCTATGAGATGCTTAAGGATTCAAGGGGAATTTGAAGACGTGATCGAGGAGAATGGACCTTGAGGTACTAAGCTTGTTCATAGATATGTTGTATTTCATTTTCCATCATAGTGAAAGTCTTCCTTGAGCATTGGCCCAACTCTGGAGTTTTACTCCAAGGATTGTTGTCCTTGGTGGTTTCTCCATCATCAATCGGTTTGCAAATCTCTTATTCTCTCCATCTCGTTCAATTTACTATGTGCTTTAATTGAATGCTTCTAGTAGAATGTAGAAATTGAGTTTTCATGAAATTCATAATTGTTCTTTAATTTGATTAATTGAAATCTTGATTGAGTAAATTGAATCATAAATTGATCACTTAATAGAATTTGCTTGGAATTGATAAAATTGTATATAAAATCAAGCTAGATCGATCAATTTGGTGAAGGTTGATGGGTTGGCGTATTTGAATGATTCTTGGATAATTCATTGGTGGATGGGCGTAAATGTTAGATTAATCACATTAAGTGATTTTGTTGATTGTGTCATATTTTGTTTTAACAAATAATTGAAATTAAAATAGAAAGAAAATTCTTTGGGACCTTGAGTGATATCCTAGTGGTATCCCTCCTAAACAGCTTGTGGATAGTATTCACTCAAGGTTGAGTACTATGTGTCGAAGTTAGCTATTGGCATAGAGATTATGTGCGATGGACCTTGTCGGTCTCCTAACCGATTAGATTGGGTTAATAGTTTAACCCCATTATGCTTATACTCAATTTGTGATAAAGATGGAGCAAGGTAGCTTGGGGTATAGCATCAGATATAATTACTTAGGGCAAGGAATTCTAGATTCTCTCACAGATTGGTAAGTAGTTGTATGACAGGAGGTAACTTGAATTTCACAGACGAAATTTCTATAAGGATGAGAGATTGTAGCGACCTGAGAAAATTATCAAAGGGTGTTTGGTAATATTCTCTTTAGAATGATGAATTTCAAGGATGAAATTTTTATAACAGGAGGACATTATAAGGACCTAGAAAATCATCAAAGGGTAATTCGGTAAATTTTCTACGTAGACTAAGGGCAGACTGGAAAGTATTGGAGATGTGTCAGATAAATTGTAAAATGGGTTGATAAGTCATTACTATGACATAATGAAGCCAAAATAGAATTTTAATAATTTATTCAAGATTGGTGTAAGCCACGATAGCCATGAACTGGTCGTAGATAAATGTGAAAATTAAGATGATTGGATTCAAGGAAACTGACTGCATATTTGGAATCAAAGTGTCAAAATTAGTTGGGGTGCCAATTTTGGTACGATTCTGAAATAATTTAAATTCGAACGCGTGTGCGCGTACAGTGGTGCCTTAAAAAATGTGAAAGGCTTATCCAAGAAGCTAAGTGGGATATTCTAGAAGAGAGACATGTGTTAAAATCTTAGTGGTGTAAGAAGGAGTGATTGTGTGTGTGAGGGTGCACCTAAGGGAACAAGATGGGACAAGAGAGAGAAAGAAAAGTCGGCCATTTCCCCGTTTTTTTTATTTTCCCTCTACCTCACAACACACACTCTTTCTCTCTTTATAACCAGCTATGGAGGCCCTGTGTGAGTTGTGTGTGTAAGTTCTGTGAGAGTGTGAGGATTGTATGTGTATAACAAATGTCACGACCCGAGACCCACCCTCTACGGATCTCGAACCGCGACCCTAGCCCGAACCTTTTGCCGAACCGACATCTCTGAACTTGCTACACAATCAATGCTACTAACATGCAACAACTATCATAACATAAACATAAATAGCAGAAGACTTAAAATAAAAGTTGCATGTAATATATATCTAGTTCTCAAAATACAGACCGTAAAATTTCTTTAACTACAGTACATTTCCAAGATGTGGATGACATGGGAGGCTACAAGACTGTACTACAAATTACACTTACAACTTCCAAAATGTCCATGTCTAGCTAGCAGGCTCTATGGTCTGCTCTCAAGATCCATTCCTGAAACATTTAAAGTAAGTCAGAATGAGCTAACTTAGCCCAGTAAGTAATTCTCCTTTGCTCTGCCATATGTACAGGTCAATATAGAAAAGGCATAATCTAAAAGACTAAGATAATGAAAATATGATAGCTAGTCAAGAAATATAGAACTCATCAATGAATATCAAATGGTAGGAAGCTCAAAGGATAAGTCAATGGAAATCTAATCTGATAACAAATATCATACTGCTACAGTCATGAGCTCTCTCAAGCATAATCGTATGTACTCAATAAAAAGTTGTGAAATCTCATGATCATTCATAAGGAAATAATATGATCATCTATGATAGTCAATAAATGATAGTGATATCAATAAAAGTGGATGCACTCTAACTTGGGGCCCGGCATACCCCCTAGATCACTCATTCAGGCCCAAACCAGGGTCTCTGAATAGTACTAAGAGCTCTATAATATATATATATATATATATATATATATAACTCTACATCCTATGCCTCGCATAGCAACGTAGCTGGTGTTCTTCTTGGAACCTTAACCCGTAGGTCGTAGTAAGCATCAAATGGAGTTTGTTACAGAGCACAAATCTGGCACTAATAAAATATCAGAATCATGCTACTTTCCACGAAAAGTATAATGGAATCATAACTGGTTTTTGGCAACATAATATAACTATAGCTTTTAGGGCTAAGGTTACGGGGCTACCATAAACATAACTGGTTGGCCCCTTTTGGCCCTTGGTATAAGTGTACAAAAGAGTCTACACACAAGTGTACAAAATCATGATCAAGATATATGGCAATCAACGTATTCCACAAGATAGAACAATATCATAAATGTGGATTCAATACGCATTCTAGCATATATGGAATACAATAGGTAGTGTATGAAAAACTGATGACATGGCTAGAAGTCTCATATGTAGAGATCAGATATTACTTACCTCTTACTGTATTCCTCTAGAAAGTCAGACTGTTTTTCTCTTTCATTTTCAATGTTCCTATGATTCAGGAAACACATCTCAGTTTATCTCTACATAATTTATGTTATTCATCAAATTTTATGTCTCTTTACTATAATTATCTTTTTACTAAAATAGACTCTACTATTGAGTCCGAAATGTCGAAAAAAGTCAGTTTAGGCTTTCGCAGACTTCAATTCGGACATCTGTACTAAAAAAGGCAAAATGGTCATTTTGCACTTTTACGTGTCTTTACTTTTTGGGACCTATTTTCACAAATCAGATTTCGCCGTTGATTCTGAAATGTTCGAAATAATAAAAATTGACTATTTACTTGACTTATTCAAACGTCGAATTTATTTCTTTTAATTTAATTAATTAAATAATCTAATCTAATATTATATATTATCTAAGCGTATTTGGAATACATGTGCCATAGTGGCACAGTGACTCCCATGCGTGGCTTAAGACCTCTCTCCCTCATGTGTCTTAGGTTTGAGTTTTGGGGGCAGCAGCCCCATTTATTTTTCTCTCTTTACTTAAAACAAACAACAGATAAAGGGCTTAAACAGGGATAGTCTATCCCAACCCATATACGTTATACCAAATGAATTTCTAAACTTAGCAACCAAACAGGTTATGTTTAACATATATATATATATATATAAATAGAAATAATTCAAAACGATGTATTATTATCGTAAAATCCTTAAACACGACACTGTTTCATAAATATTGTTCATCATCTTCTCCGATGGGATTTTCATCATCCCCTTGGGCGACGGCCAATATTTTTCGATCATATTTCATACCAAACTCAATGTGGTCTTCTTCAAAATTTCATGAGGATTACATATCTAAACTTATTTTTTTAATTTGACCATCCCACCCTCACAAATAAGAGGAAACCGTGGGTCTCCGGCAAGAACCCGAATCGCCGATCAACTAGAATTTTCCTATTTCGTGGCTTTTGGGCCACTGTTTCAGCCCAATTTCTTTCCTATTCTCTTTTTACACCTCAAGGGATTAAATTCTCATGTTTTACTTTCATTTTTAAGCACAAAATTATGAAAATCCGATTATCCTCTAAAACCTGCAACTGAGGTTTTCTACCTCAATTCTAAATCATTTCAACTAATTCTTTTTGCAATTTAATCCTTGTTTCATGTTCTTTTAGGTCCTTAAACTTAGGCATGCATTTCATGCTTAAAACTTAAAAACAAAACTTAAATTTTCATACCTTTTTCTGAATTGGTAGCCACAGTATTTCCCCATTTTCTCCTTCTTCCCTTTCTGTTTTTCTATTTCTGAATCCTCAGAATCACCCTCGGCTTCTTGGTTCCTCCTTTCTTTTCTGATTTTCTCTAAGCACACTACGCGTATATATAGGCATTTCAGTTGCCCAATCTCTCTTTCCTCCTCACTTCCTTACAGCTTTCCTTAACCTTTTTTTTCTTTACTTTTTCGATTGCTTTCTTTTTTGTTTTCTTTGCATTTATTGGTTTTAAGATATTTTACATATATATAATATAATATACATATATACACACACCATACACACTTGATACACACACAATTGACCAACAATGGCTATTCTCTCTTTTCCTACTTGCATGCACTTGCACTTTTATGTATATTCAGTATATTATATGTATATACATACCATAATACATACATTTATATAATTTTATACCTTATATATATATATATACGTACAATTATACATATATATATACTTATATATATGCTATATATATATATATATTACATTATCAAATGTATATATATATATACTCATGTGTGTATACATAATATACTATGCACGTACATCGATGTATGTACGGGTCTACTTGCATGATTCTTCGTACTGTCGGGTCCCTCGTACGAGTGATCCCGGGGTACTCAAAATTGATTCTAACTTCACTTGTGTGATCCACATCATCGTACGTTTTCAAAACTATACATCTCTCATAACAATACATATTTAGGATACAAGTCGGTATTGTCACGCCCCGAATTCCTACAAACCCGAGGCGCGACTGACGAGACAGAAAATAAAATAAAATAAAGGACAACTTAAACAAATTTAACTAAACATGCTTCGATTCCCATCAATACATACAGAAACATAAAATACATTTCACAACTGCATTGTTCATAGGTCATTCGGGCTTAAGCCCTTACATTACAAAACATAAGTCCCATGGACCAAAAATATACCAAGTGCTTCATCCTATCAAGGTATCATTGAGTCTCAAGTAGCTGGAGTATCCTCATCTGAAAAATGTTGCCCACGAATGGGTCAGCTCAACTGCTGGTACGATGAAGTGCTAATGTAAGAAATAAAGCTAAGGCGTGGCATGTGCAAAGTGTACATTTATCTCTAAATGCATTCCAGTTCCATTAATATGATGCAATGAAAACATGCATGACGCACCCATACACTCAATGCCACACCATGTCTCATTTACGGGTACTCTCCGATGGCTCGAAGTACCAATGTCTCATTTACGGGTACTCCCCCGATGGCTCGAAGTACCAATGCAATGGCCAATTTTGGGTTTTTCACCACAGGATCTGCACCCTCATAATGCAAAGCACCACGTGCTCAACTCACGCCATATGCCCAAGGAATTCACCATATGCCAATATGCTCATGCAATCTCAATGTAACAAGGTTTCATTAATATAGCAGGCTTCGAGACAATAATATGTATATCACCAACCAGTTCCACATGCAAACATATCTCATATAATCAACTTAAACACATGTCATGATTCACGTTCATAATTTCACTAAATTCTCATAGAATGCAAGTAACACGTAGGCATGTGAACAACCAACACCAAATCATCAACACATTCCAAATAAACACATAAGTCATTCCAGTCATTCACAGAATATTCCTAACTTAACTTCATTTCTAACATTAGCAAAACACCATACCTGTCGGGTTGGTCTCAACCCTAGTAAACCGTGCTCGCAAGGTGGTGGCTATCAATGGAAATGTAGAAGTCAGACGACCTTCTCCTTGCCTTTCGGTGTCCCTAAAACCATAAATGTTACTCAGTCGGTCTGTCGCTTGAATGATGCCATTAATCAAATTTTATGTCTTTATTTTATTAATTTCTACTTTGCTAAAATAAATTCTACAATTGGATCCGAAACGTCGAAGAAAATAGATTTAGGCCTTTGTAGAAATTAATTTGGACGTTCGGTTTAAAAGGGGCAAAACGGTTATTTTGCACTTTCACGGGTTCCCATTTCCCGAGGCCTTTTCTCATAAATCGGACTCCACGGTTGAGTCTGGAGTGTTCGAGATAATAAGATTTCACTATTCGTTTACTTAATTCGGAGTTCGTTTGACTGTGTTTTGACTCAGGGGCATTTCGGTAATTTTAAATGTTACTACGGGTCTTTTATTTTTTTCGGGACCCCGTCTCGTAAAATGGACCTCACCATTGGTCTCAGAATGGTCGAGATAGTCAAAATACATATATGGCTTGTCTCATTTGGGCTTCGGACTAATTTGGAATATTTAAATAATTAAATTAATTAAATTAATTTAATATTTTATTCAGGAGGGGTCAAAACATAATTAGTCAAAAGTTCTGTGGGTCAAAATCAGATTTTCTAAAGTTCTGGGGTTTCAATTTGAATTTCAAAAAGTACAGGGGTTAGTTTGTAATTTCCAATTCTCTTATTCTTAATCCGGATAGCCAAACAGTGGCTAACCCCGAAACAGGGATAGGATATCCCTGTTTTCAATTTAATTCCAATTTCAATCTCACAACCCCATAGCCAAACAGCCCCTATCCCCATTTAATTTAAAACCTTTGACCGACACATGGCAGGGGCGGGTTGCCCTTGGCCCAATCCGAACCCGGACCCGACCCAACCCGGACCCGAACAGTGCCCCTTCTTCCTCATTTTCTCGGTGAGCCTTCGGTAGGGTTTCGGCGCCTTCTCCGGTGCCGGTGACTAATTTCCAGTCAATTTTAAATGTTTTTCGAATGCAGTTTTCTCCCCTTTTCCTCTTAGACTCCATTTCTAAGCTTGGTTTTGGGTCTAGGCCACTCGAACGTCGCGAATAGAGGGAAAACAGTGGCTCCGGCCAACTGGTTTCTTCTCCATTCCATGCCCCAAAGCTCATTGTTTTCACTCCATTTTGACCCTAAGTGTTTTCTGCACCTAATAGGGTTTGTTTCCTACCATTCAAAACAAGTTGACACGTAAAATATCGAACCCACCTCCCATAGCCGTGACCTGCAAATGGGAAGTTCTCTCTCTCCTCTCAACCATTTTCTTTCATTTTTCTTGTAGTGTGTTCCATATTTCATATGCTATAAGTTCCTGCCATTAAATCTAACTACCACGCTTTAAAACAGATTGTATATTTAAATAAATTCTAGAGAGAGAAAGCTTACCAACTTGCTGGGTTTTCCCTCTCTAGTTGCTGCTCCTCTCTCTCTCTCCCTTCTGCTTCTAGCTTCTTCCCAATGATTTCCAAGGCGAGTGAGGGCTGTCTGTAACCCCTCTTCTTCTTCCTTCTCTTCCTTGTCTTCACTCTCTCTCTCTCTACACTGCTCTTCCTCTCTCTACCCGAACTCACTTCTGTTTCTCTTCTCTCTAACCAAAGTGAAACCCTATGTATATACGTCCATCCCCTCAATGTCCAGGCCAGCTACAGCTCCTCCCTACTCTTCTCAAATCCAACGATCTCTCTCTCCACATATATCTAGATACACACATACATCACCTCACGGTCTGCCATAGCCTCCCATTTCTGTCTCCTCCAGCTCTCTCTTTTCTGACCTTTCCTGTTCAAGCCACCCTATTCTCTACCACAAGCAACTTTGCATTAAATGCAAAGTTGACTTGTGATATATGTATATATATATATAGATACATCCACACTCCACATATATATATGTAATAACATTTAAATACTCATACACACATCGTACACATACATTGCATCACACATACATGCATACTTATACACATTTTAATTAATAATAATAATAATAATAACAAAAAATGATAATAATAATAATAACCAACACAATATTAATATTAATAATAATAATAATGATAAAAACAAATAATAATAAAAAAAAAATTTCATGTCATTACAGGTATTACACTATTTGACCCGACCTATCTCGATTTGAGTGTCATATCCCGGGTCAGGGTGTTACAACAAAGACATGAGCAGGGAAGACTATGCAAATATATGCGTGTGTGAGTGTATCAATGTGCGTTTGTGTGTGTGTGTGTTGTGTAACACACACACATACTATGTGAAGCCGAAATGAAGAATGGAAGCAGGAAAGAAAAGGAAGAAGAAAGAAAGAAAGAAAAAGGAAAATAGGAAGAAGAAAAGAGATAAAAATAAGAAGGAACAAACTCGGAACAATGGAGGCGACCATGGATGAGTGGTTCAAGCTCTCTTTCTCTCTTTCTACTCTCTCTCTCTCTCTCTAGAAACTGAAGCTTGGATGCGAGGTCTGGGCTTTTGGTATGCTGTCGCGGGCAACCAAAAAAAATAAAACCTAAACTCCTAAAAATATATGTAGTAGTAGAGTAAGTATCGTTCCCACGGAGAGTGTCTAGCCTAGTTTTATGCTATGTGAATAAGGATGGGGGGTTTGAGTATAATGAAAACAATTTAAAAAAAAAAAAAGAAACAACTAAGGAACAATTCAAATTAAAGTATCAAAATCAATCAAAAGAACAAACATTAGTCTAAGTCAACATCCACCATCGGAATTTTACAACTAATCATCGATGCAAGTATATATCAATTCACACTTTGAATATTCACCGTTGGAACTATTTTCCTATCTCTCGTTAGTTGCAGTTAATTAGAAAACAAGCAATCTAATTAACTCTAACTACTAAACAACCCAAGACAAGCGCTAAAGATTTAATCTAGTAGTAGCCTTAAGAATTAGAAAGATCGATGAAGCTAAACAATACAAGCACAACGGTTGTATTTAATAATTTCTGACGCAGCAAATCATTAAATCTTAATTGCTTCACAAATTAAAGGGATCAAACAATTACGGATTTGATATCTAACCTAGCAATAAAGTGAAATGAATAATAAACTAGTAGGCCTCTTAGTAATTAAACGAGACAATCATGAAATAAGCATAGAAGAACATCCGATACTCGGCATCAATTGAACAATAAAAACATATTTTCCATCCAGAATATAAAAATGTGGAAGTTTCCCATTCTCACTAGGAGAACTATTGCCTCTCTAGGCCCCATATCAAGATGTATAATAATCACATGATCAAGTTATAGAATTCATTTTAACAATACTCACAAACCAGAATAAACATCCAAATGTGAATCAACAATATCTGAATGTATAAAGGAATACAAGTTTTGGCAATAACAAGAAATAACTGTGTGACAAGGCTAGAACTTTACCACATGCAGAGATCAGATTTACTTGCCTCTTAACTGTATCTCTCCTTGCAATAAAAGGTCAATTCACCTTTTCATTGCCTTTAGATCTTCCTATTAATCAGGAAATATATCTCATAGATTAATGTAATTTATATGTGTAGCCTATACTTTAACCCATTTTATATATCAATATTATAAGTATTTATTTTGGTAAAATGGACTCCACTATTGAGTTCAGAACGTCGAAGAAAGTCGGTTTAGGCTTTTACGAACTTCCATTCAGACTTCTGTACTAAAAAGGGCAAAATGGTCATTTTACACTTTCACGTGTCTTTATTTTTTAGAACCTATTTTCATAAATCAGACTTCACTGTTGAGTCCAGAATGCCCAAAATAATAAAAATGCACTATTTATTCACTTTAATTGGAGTCCGTTTGACTCATATTTGACTTAGGGGCATTTTGGTAATTTCTCCATTTATAAAATATTAAATTAAATATTTTAATTTAATTACTTTGGGCCACATCACAATTATACATAAATCTTGGGCCCTTTTTCAATTTCACAAACATTTAGGCTTAATCCATAATTTCAGAAACTACAATTCCCAATTAGAATAGTCAAACATGGATAAGTCCACAAAACAGGGATAGGATATCCTAATTCTAATTTAGGGTTTTAAATCAATTTCTTAACCTTATTTCCAAACAACCCCCAATTCCATTTAAATCACTTATCAAAATGACACAATACTGAATATTCACATTTGCGGGTGGGTTAGGTCTGACCCGAACTCAAACCAAACCCTAACCTAAGATCCAGTACTGTGCTTCTTCTCCAGTGAGTCTCTAGCATCTTCTCTGGTGCCGGTTGTCATGACCTGAAACCCATCCTATGTGGATCTCATATTGTGGGGCCGACCCTAAGGCCGTCCCTACTTTCTCCATCCCTGTATCACAATACTAGTATGCAATGTACTAAAAATTGAAAATAATAATAAGCGGAAGTCTTTATGAATACAATGATCAGCGGAAGTCTATAATATATAACATATGGTTTTACAATGTCAAATCAAAACTAAACATAACCAGCACCCATGGGTGGTGAATACATGGGAGAACTAAACATAAGCTAGTACATTCCTCAAAAATATCCTCCTACGCTCTCAGACTCCTACTGGGGTCTTGCAGCGTCACTACCTGAAAAATGGTAAGTAAATGGAATGAGCTACAAAAGCTCAGCAAGTAAATTCCCTTCTGTCACATCCCGCACCCCACCCTACGCGGATGCTGAAGATGTGATGCCAGTTAGCCGCCTTGCCAGTCTCCAACCAACAATGCGACCAACCAAAGGCAATCTTCTAAACCTTACAATGAATTACATTCCAAATGTAGGGTCAGAACAGCGGAAATTAAAACATTTTTATCTCGGGAATGCAACTCAACTATATACCACATAAGCATGTACCACAGAGCAAATCTATAACCAAACAACTAATAACTCTAACCATAGAGCACATCTATAACAGATATATAACACAGAGCATATCAAATTCCTCCAGAGTACCATTACCATGAGCCATGTCCCTACTCATCTAATATATATGAATAAAGTCAACTATATCATCACGCTCACCTGAATAGACAGGATCAATCCATTAGAACCCAAGTCTCCACATATTATTGCCATCAGATTCTCACTTGGGAATGCCTCTCAGCCTACTAGTATCATCTCCTTGTGCCTTCTAATCCAATAGAGATACAACCTGAAAAATGTTAAATAATGGAATGAGCTTAAACAAGCTCAATGAGTAACATAGGTTCCTGCCATGGGTTTCAAAACCAGTTCATATATGTACATGCATGCTCTAATGCAGCTCAATTAGAATAATGCAGCTCATGTAGAACAAATGCAGCTCAAACAGATCATATCAGAACAGACTGGTCGGACAAATCAGAACATAGCCAAGACAGAACAAATCAGAACATAACAGGACAGAACATATCAGAACTGACCGGATCAAACAGATCAAACAGAACAGATCAGATAGATCAACAGAACAGACCAGGACAGAATAGGTCAGAACACAACAGATCAAAACTGAACAGATCAGGAGCAGCCGCCTAGTCCCTCTGGGGTAGGACTTATACTCACTCCTTATCAGGAGCAGCCGCCTGGTCCCTCTAGGGTAGGACTTATACTCACCCCCTAACAGAACAGATCAAGAGCAGCCGCCTAGTCCCTCTGGGGTAGGACTTATACTCACTCCTCGTCAGGAGCAGCCGCCTGGTCCCTCTGGGGTAGGACTTATACTCACCCCCTAACAGAACAGAACAGATCAGATCAAAACTGAGCCAAAACAGAATAGATTCCAATTGGTGTATAACAGAACAGGACGGACCCGGACAGAATCAGAACAGGATACATCAAAAGGCAAGACAGAATGGAATCATGCCATGCGCAATGCAGTACAAAGAGTATGCGTGAAAGCATATGCATTAAAACAGTACGGTGTATAAAACAGTCCAGCATATAAAGCAATACAGTATACAAAAATATACACCAAGTCAGGAGTCCGAGTTACTCACCTGAATATTACGCTTGTCTCCGTTCACAACCAATCTGATAAGCTCCCGATACGCCTGGCATCTCCTTGTATGTCCTAGGCATTATCCTTCTGATGGCCATCATAATTGATTCAGCATCCAGAAGATTATGCTCCTCAGATATAAACATATCCAACCTTTGGAGAATTTGCAATCAAACGTGAACTGAATTGTTGAGCATCTAAAGTTTGAGGTTAATCTTCAGTCCACGGTTCAGTAGTTGAAGAAAACACACCGGCAGGTTGATCGAGTCGGCCGGCCATTTTAAATCCAGTTTCATCAGCTTCTTCAGCCTTTTTTTTTTTTCCCCAAGTAGATGATGATCCTAACAGATTTGTCCTTTTATCATCCCATCCATCAGATATTGAAGAACTTTCCCTTCCTCTCATCAGATTACTGTGCAGAGTCTTCCCAATCAGTAGCTCCTCTCAAATAAATCCATTGGCCCAGCTCACAACCTGTCTTGTATACGAGATCAAGTAGACATGACTATGTCTTCATCAGAAAACTAAACGAACTCTGATCTCATTCTCTTGCTAATTCAGCTCATGTATACATATCTACAAAAATCCTCCCATGAAAGCTCTATTGACGCACTATGATCTCCTTACTCCCTGTTTCATTTCCACAAACTGGTGGGCCAGCGTCCTCACCTCCACTGAAGTAGGAGTTCAATGTCAAGTTCATGATTCAGTTCCTCTATGTCTCAATTTTTTCATTAACTACTGGCCAACTAAGGTTAGACTTCAACAGTGAAGCATAAAACAACATATATTTCTTGCATACGCTTGCATGCTTCAGGACCTGCTCCCATGTCAATCTCCCACAACATAAATTGATTCCCTAATAACCTGCCATGGAAACCCTCTTCTACAAAATAGCAAACTTGGTCCCGCCATAGTAAAATAAACCAGCTTATTTGCCCAAGTTCAGTTTCATCTCCCAAGCCTCACAACCTTTGGATCTGGAAATCAAATCTCATTTTATCACATATTTGTAATTGCTGAAACTGGTAATGTGCCAGCAATTGCAGCACTGTCCACGGATGTAGACCATTACCTAACTCCTTTCTTATCATTAAATATAGTTACTTCAATTGGCCAGCTTAATTCCCTCTCAAATAATTCTCTACAGTGTATAAAAGGAGGACGTGAGACATACCTTGGTCATTGGTTCCCTTGTACCAAACATGCTACTGTTTGGCTTCCAAAGCCGCTTCTGTTACTGCCGGAGCACACACCAGCCACGGAATCTGATCAACAAGTCCTCGACAGAGACCATCAAAAATAGGGAAATCAACCATCAGCTGCTTCCTTGACTGCCGCAGCAGGTGCTACAATAGCAGCCCCGATTGCTGCTACAATAGCAGCTTCGCTTGCTTCCACTTTCCTTTCCCTGCACCACTACACAACACGCACATATACACATACCCAATTGGAATGCTTCTTGCATCTCTTTACTCGATCTTGAGCCACCACACAAAACCGCAACACAAATCCCAATTTTTTACACATCTAAACCTCGGTCTGCATCTCCTTCACTCCTCTAACTAGCTCCCAATTCCAAAACAATTAAAGACAGCCCCAACGACCTGAGTTAAATCTGGAACAAGGTGCCAAGTGCTACACTGTGTGAAATTGACCCAACGCAATTTCGCAGGCCACCAACACTGGTATCGTGTCCTATGTTTTGTCTCCACTGTTGCCGGAACAGTCCACCGTGACTTCAATCTCCACTCCAGCATCACTCCACGCACTGGGTATTCTCTGTACTTCCGTCTTGACAGCGCCTTGCTAGAAGCTTCGTGCTTCCTCTACTTTTTTATTATATATATATATATATATATTATACATATAGGTTGGTTGTTGGACGGTGCTAGAACTTTCTGGGTTTTCTCCTTTTTCTACAGAGAGAGAGATATATATACATGTGTGTCAGTGGATAACTCATCTTAGAACTCTCTAGATTTCCCACATGCTTCACCGACTTCCACTTGCTTCTAATAGCTTCGTTCCTTTCTCTTCTTTTACTTTTCTTTTCTTGGTTTCCAGTAGCTTCCGTTGAAGCTTCTACATATAATATAATCATAATATTATATTATATATATATATATATATATATATTTATAATATCTCTCAATTCCATAAGATATTAATTTATGGAATGCCGATAAATTTGTCACAAGGTTGGGGCTCAATTATCATAATTATTTATTTATTGATTTTGAGTCCGTTAGTGTCTTATAGTTTATTTATTTTATTTCATGATTAATGATTCATTTCAGTCCTATTTATTTACCCTGACACTCGGTTGGCTGGATTAATTAATTTCTCGAGCATAAGTCATTCTATATCTGAGGATACTAAATTCTATTACGGCTTACCATATTTTGCACTATTTTAATTTATTAACGTCACATAGCCTGCTTTCGTCAGGTCGGGGTGTAGTTTGGGCTATGTCAGATTTTGGGGGTATTACACCATCTCCGACACTGGTATCGATGATCATAAAAGAATATGAATCATTGAATAAGAATATGTTAGGCAATCATAAGAAATGAGATGCTGTGATAGCCAATGAGAACAGTTGCCATAATGGCCATTGGATAGTTGGTCACAATATACAATCAGGAGTAATGGATATATCATCAACATGGAACTCTTAATAAATATGTATCAACATGAATGTACTACCACAATAAATCGATCACAATCAAAGCAAATAAGAAGAATCTCTCAGTATACGATAAGTGTAAGAAATAGTGTCATTCAATAACGTGTTCACATCAACCCATAAGAATGCTTATAATCTGTAGTAGGATATGGCAGCCCCTCTGTATTTTGAGGCCCGGTATACTTTCAATAAACTCACATCTTTTGCCACGTGTTCGTTCATGGACTTGAACCATAGGTCATATTTGTCACAGAAGCATTGGATGGATATTGTGACTGAGCATAAATCTGGCATTCATAAATATAACATGATCATTCGTGATTCTATAAAAGTATAAAAATGGCATATCATATATTCAGTAAAAATATAACAGTAGTGGTGTGCTGTCGCAGGCAACCAAAAATAAATAAAACCTAAACTCCAAAAAATATATATGCAGTAGTGGAGTAAGGATCGTTCCCACAGAAAGTGTCTAGCCTAGTTTTATGCTATGTGAACAAAGATGGGAGGTTTGAGTATAACAAAAATAATTTTAAAGAAAACAACTAAGGAACAATTTAAATTAAATTATCAAATTCAATCAAAAGAGTAAGCATTGGTCTAAGTCAACATCCACCGTCGGCATTTTAGAACTGATCATCGATGCAAATATATATCAATTCACACTTTGAATATTCACCGTTGGAACTATTTTCCTATCTTTCTTTAGTCATAGTTAATTAGAAAACAAATGATCTAATTAACCCTAATTACTAAACAACCCAAGACAAGCGCTAAAGGTTTAATCTAGTAGCAGCTTTAAGAATTAGAAAGATCGATGAAGCTAAACAACACAAGCACAAGTGGTTGCATTTAATTTAGTTGAACGTTCTTCCTAAGATCTAATATTTTCTAACGCAGCAAATCATTAAATCTTAGTTGCTTCACAAATTAGAGGGATCAAACAATTACAGATTCGATATCTAATCTAGCAGTAGATTGCAACGAATAATAAACTAGTAGGTCTCCTAGTAATTAAATGAGAGAATCATGAAAATAAGCATAGAAAAACATCTGATACTCAAAGCATAAATTGAACAATAAAAATAAATTAGATCTCACAGTTTTATTGATTCTGAAGCTTCCACTTCCTTCGACTAATTATAAAAATTTAGCCACGCACAGCCATGAAAACTTGAAGGAGAAGTTTGAGAAGAAGGGAGAGAGAGAGAGGAGAGAGAGAGAGAGAGAGAGATGTGCGTGTGTGACGGCTGCTCTTAGAAGCCCTAATTAAAAATAAAATAAAGTCCTAATATAACTAGGAAAGTGGTATTTCAACTGGAATTGTTGCACTAGATCTAGAATTTCCAAAAATAAATTGCGTGGACTCGCGCATTAGAATTCTGCACAACTAAAAACGTCAATAGTACAGATGCAGCAACTGCAATCCTGATTTGGACCTTGATGCAGCCAGAATCTCTCAAAATGAAAAACTTGAAAGTTGTAGAACTGTTTCTTGGATTTCCACAGAATCTTGAATCATCTTCATCGGAGCTCGGATGAGAGAGTTATGCCCAGATTACGAAGTGATGTCGAAACTTTCTAAAAATCGCCTAATTAGCGTTTTTTGCACTTAACGCCTCAATTTGCATCCTAAATCAAAATATAAGAATAATGAGCACATTTAGGTACCAAATAAGTATAAAAGACTAAATATTAATGGAGAAAAATATGACATTTTGCATTCTCATCAAATTCTCCCTTACTTAACTTTTGCTCGTCCTCGGGCAAAACTCTAATTTACTTTTCCAAAAATACCAAGGTTGCAACGCCATCAACAAAGAACAATCAAGCTTTAGAAAACACATAACATATCATAAACAAACATTTTTAAATAACTTACAATTACTTAGCAAGCATTTTCACTCGAAGATAGAATAAACTAAATACGTAGACCCTCACAGAAATAAACATTCGACTCTTATGTGTCTAAAAGGTATGTGTTTCACTCAAATTCATTCCAATGAAAATGATCTACCACAGGCTTGCATATCTTCTCATT